>JBCNYH010000024.1:24902190-24922551 GCA_039654325.1 Tandanus tandanus
TCACACACATACACACAAAGTTTTTATAAAACAGGAAAAGGATATAAAAGAACATCCGAGGAATTAAGCCGACATACAAGACACTCTCTCTAAAAAAAAATAAAATAAATAAAAATAAAAAATAAAAGTTGTATGCCTGTTTCAAGGTGTATAATAAGGAGGTACTTGAAGAAAAATGGGCTATATCAGGGGTGCCCAATCCTGCTCCTGATGATATGCCTTCCTAAAGATTTTAACTCCAACCCAAATGGGGCCCATCTGACAAATCCAATCATCGCTTTAAGTCTTCATTTCCAAGTCTTCAGTCTTGATTAGATGATTGGCTGGTCAGGTGGGCATAATTAGGGTTGGAGTGAATGTCTTCGGGAAAGTAGATCACCAGGAACAGAATTGGGCACCCCTGAGATACATGGTCGAGTTTCCAAAAGAAAGCCATTACTAGGCCAGTGCCACAAAGCAGCCTACTTAAAATATACCAAACAGCACAGAGACAAGCCTCAAAACAAAGAAAACCTTCTGGAACAAAGTTATTTGGAGTGATGAGATCAAAATTGAACTTTATGGCCGCAACCATAGACGCTACATTCGGAGAGGAGTCAACAAGGCCTATGATGAAAAGTACACAACTGTGAAATGTGGAGGTGGATCACTTATGTTTTGGGGATGTGTGAGCTACAACGGCACAGGGACCTGGGATTGTACCTGGATGTTCCAATATGAAAATATTGTAAACACAAGGCCAAGTCAACCAGTCATTGGCTACAGCAGAACAAAGTGAAGGTTGACCATCTCAGTCTCCTGACCTCAATACCATTGAGCCAATTTGGGGAGATCTCACACGTGCAGTTCATGTAAGACAGCCAAAGAATTTAGAGGAACTGGAGGCTTTTTGGATCAAGGGTGTCTGAGTGGTTAAGGGCTCTGGGTTACTGATCCAAAGGTCAGGGGTTCAACCCCCAGTTCTGCCACTGTTGGGCCCTTAACCCTCATCGGCTAGGTTTTATAAAATAGATGGATAAGGGCTCTCTGGATAAGGGCCAACATGCCATAAATGTAAATGGATGAGAGAAGCAAATTCGCTTCACAGGAACTACAAGACCCAAACTTGTTCCAGAATGACAATGCCCCTGTGCACAAAGCAAGCTTCATGAAATCCATTATTCTAATGGAAAGCCTTTTAGAACACAAGGGAACTACATCTGGAACAGGATGTCCAGCAAGCACATACAGCTGTGATTGTCAGGTGTCCACAAACATTTGTCCATGACAAGAGTTTCGAGAGCTATAGAAAATGAACAGGTTTCTTGCCTCCTTGCAGTCTCGCACAATGGGCTGAGGAACGCTCAGTTCCTGCTGGCTGCCCAGCATAGCGCTACTGGTGCTCTTGTTGCGAATGTGGCCTTTCTTAAATGGCACCTTGGAACCAGACGGCAACTCCTTACACGGTGACGTAGGAGAAGTGGACAGAACAAGAGTCTTCAGTGCAGCCACCTCGGCCTGCAGGACGTCAATCTGTAGAGAAATGGAGCAAAGCAGAGGAAAGAAGGGAGGAGGGATGAATGAGGTTTCTATGTGCGCAAGATTCCTTTTATTCTAAAATTCCAATAATATATATATATATATATATATATATATATATATATTGGCTGCATCAGATCTTATTTAGGGGCTTTACAGAAAACAGCAAAGTGGGTGAATACATATCCACTTTTACTTTTCATTTATTTATTTATTCATTCATTAATTTTTTATCAGAATGTTTTCATTTCACTTTACCAATTTGGACTATTTTGTAGGTTGTAAGGCAACAAAATATGAAAAATGTCAAGGGGGTGAATACTTCTGCAAGCCACTGTATGTCAGTATCGTTCCTCACCTTCCCGAGGGCTTCCTTGAGCTGCTTCTCTGCTGTGGCCTGCTTCACATTAGCTTCGCGCACCATCTTATGGGCCTCCTGTTGAGACAGCGTTCACGTCAGTGTCAAATCGGCATCCCTAGCGTACCACAATGCCATAATTTTCAAGGATTCCCCACACCGAGAGCTGACCCACGCCAGTCAAGCTTGCCTCACTCATTCATTCATTCATTCACTCACTCACACTCGAAAAAGAAGTGAGTTATCCCAGTTCCCTATGAATGACAGTAGAGACACAGGAGAGGTAGGAAGATAGTGATGCAAAACAGAAATAGAAATGTGGACGGAGAGAATATGAAGCACACAAGATTAACATGAGGAAGGAAAACATGAATAAAAAAAAAAAACCACACACAGCTACTCAAGCAGCTCATCCTGTATCTCAAAGCGAATCTGTTTTTTAATTGAATTCCATTGAACAGCTTTTTTCTCCTCTGTATCTGGTAGCTGTGTCTTCCTTCTAACTTCCAACACAGCTACAGATTTGACATTTATGGTATTTGGCAGAGGGCTTTGTTCTGAGTGACATACATTTTTATCACATTTATACAACTGAGCAGTTAACGTTCAAGGGCCTTGCTCAAGGGCTCAAGAGCTTGGTGGTACAGGGGCTTGAACCCACAACCTTTAATTTAGTAACCCAGAGCCTTAACCATTGAGCCACCACTGCCATAATGAGAAGTACTGATAAATTGAATTTTTTGTTGTTAAAACCATTCATGCCTCCTGAAGAAGTGCAGCTGTTGAGAAGCTCTGTATCTTGACAGAAACGACTATTAACAGTGTTAACAGAAAAAATAAACAAACACACACCTCTGTGTATTGTTTTTATGTGACCAGGAAGAAATCAAACGAATGAAAACAAACCTCAAACAGGCTAGCAGTGAGTTCCTCCAGCTCCTGCCCCAGCTGGTCCCTGACTTTAGAAAGTCTCTCACACTCCTCGTCTTTTAACTTAAGCTCCTTCAGGCAACAAACAATGAAATGAAGACAAAAAGGAAAAATGGAGGAAAAAATAATGAATGAATGAACAGAAAGCGGGAAAGAAAACATGGAGTTTGCTTTTTCTTTTCAATGGCCAGGAAAAAATAAATAATAATAAAAGGTCATGGCTATATCCCCAATGAGTGTGAACCCTCTCAGGTGGAAGTGTATTTAGTTTTCTCAGTAACACTGTGCATTTGATAAACAGCTTCACTATATATAAATCAATGTATACATTTAAAATACATGAAATGAAATGAAGTACGATTAGCTTCATTATAGGATGAGGTCAGTGCTGCAAGGTCATGTAGGATATTATACACTGTACTGAAACTAGCTCCCAACAAGAGCTAACTCACAACAGTGACTGCTCATACAACCAGACAACATTCACATCTGGAATCAGCTCCAGAAATATTGGCTCCCTCAGTAATGATGGGGTAAAATTACTCAAAAACCTTGATGTCAATGTAGACGCCTTCACCAACAGGTCTAATCCTTTTGGTTACAAATATGAATGTCAGAGCTACCCTTAACACCCCTTAAGTACCCTGTGGCAGATGGCTTCTTCTGTCTGCCATCTTGGTTATTTAGATAGTACAATTTACAGGGAAGCACTGTGGCCCCGAGCTGTCTGTATCTTCTTCTTCTCCTTTTGCCTGCTCCCGTGAGAGGTCACCACTGCAGATCATTCTTCTCCGTCTCACTTTGTCCTCTGCATCCCTCTCCATTATGCTAATCACTTGCATATCCTCCCTTACCACATCTATAAATCTAATTTTTGAGTTTCCTCTTCTCCTCCTACCAGGCAGTTCCATCCTCAACATTCTTCTACCAATATGCCCTTCATCCCTCATCTGCACACACCCAAACCATCTCAATCTGGCCTCTCTCGCTTTATCTCCAAACACTCCTACCTTTGCTGTCTCCTAACATATTCCTTTCTAATTTGGTCCATTCTAATCACTCCCAGAGAAAATTGCAACATCTTCATCTCTGCAGCTTCCAGCTCCGCCTCCTGTCCTTTTGTCAGTGCTAACTTTTTCTTTTCTCCATGAAAGTATCAGTTTGTTTTCAGAGTGGATGAATGAATTTTTATAGGCGATTTTTAAACAGTTATAATAATATCTATGCCTGTGGAGGTCTGAGATACAGAAACATTCCCTCAAGTTACTCCAAAGTTTATAATACAGTCTTTATTATATCCCTTCTTGTGTATTAATCAGAGTAGACGGGTAAGTGATCCAGATCTCTTCCAGCACATTTAATGGTTTCTCTCCGTGCAGAAGAACACAAAGCCATCATTGTTAGGCTTTGCACCGAGACAATTTTCCTGCAGCCAAGTTTCAGTGCAACACATAAGACTGCTCTTTCTGCACCATCTGTCTTGTTTTACCAAGCATATCACATTCCCCATCATGTTGAAGCCAGATATGGTATAAATCTCTGTCTCCCCCTTCCTATATGCTAACACCTGCCCTACATCCACATCAGCTCCGTTTCTAATCTTAGGGGATTAAGGGATTACTGTGAGTAAACAATAATGTGCTGCATGAAATATCCAGCAGTCCAAGTAAAAGACAAAACAAAAGACATGTCTCGGCATGCTGACGCCACATAGGGAGTGATAAGGGAATGGATAAAAATAACATTGCTTAAAATAACACTGACTAAAGAAAAATAAAAGGAAATAAAGACTGGCATGATTACACCACTGTATGTAATACTGACACAAACACACAGACACGGAGAAAAAAACCCCACTATAGATACAGGACTTGGGCACTGGGCAGCTTGAATGAAAACTACAATGGAAAAGACTAAAGAAAAAAGTCCTCTGAGATGGCCTCAGGCTTTTACACCACACTCTAACCTTCCAAACCTCTCCACATTTCCCTGAGTAATTAATGTTCTGTTAATTTCTGCAGCTGTATTTTTAATAGTGGTGCGCCAGCATGAGCCAAACACCATACTGTAGATATTCTGTATTAAACATTCTACTGTTTCCACCTATAATAGTCATGTGCAACATTAACAGTATCTAGACTGCCTTTCTAATCAATTTAATCTTTTTAGTGGAAAAAAGTGCTTTTCTTTCAAAAACAAGGAACTTACCAAGTGAACCCAAACTTTTGAACAGTAGTGTACACAAATCATTCACCCCAACTTGTGATTTCAAAATCACAATAAAATTGGCAATTATAAAAAAATAAAAATAAAAAATCCCTAAAAATGGCTCAATTCATTCACTCATTTGCCGAACCGCTTGATCCTACTACTAGGGTCGCAGGGGGGGCTGTGCCTATCTCAGCTGACACTGGGCGAAGGCAGGGTACACCCTGAACAGCTCACCAGACCATCGCAAGGCAACACACACAACCATTCACAGTCACACCTAGGGGCAATTTGGAGCAGCCAATTAGCCTAATGTGCATGTCTTTTCACTGTGGGAGAAAAACTGGGCACCCAGAGAGAACCAATGCAAACACAGGGAGAACATGCAAACTTCACACAGAAATGCCCAAGCCAGGAACTCAAACCTAGGACCTTCTTGCTGTGAGGTAGATGTGCTTACCCCCCCCCAAAAAAATAGATTATTATTGTTTCTAAACATTACAAGTGTTTTTTATTGCCAGATAATTTCGTTATTATTTAAAAACTCAAACTTGAAATTAGTAAAAAGTGCTAGTATTGGATTATTAATTTTTGTAAGCTTTTAATAAGCACTATGAGAACAATCTGACTTTATTAAAAATGAAAATGATTCTATTTAAAAATAATGGACAGTGATTTTTATTCTGTATTTAAAATCTAAAATCTACAAGTAATGCTCTTTACACTAAAGAGACATTTGTTACATTTGGTGGAGTCAATTCAAAGAAACTATTAAGGGTATGATCATCTTAATTAAAAAAATGTTTTACACACACACACACACACACACACACACACACACACACACACACACACACTGTAATCTTTGTGATGTGTGAACTGAAATGAATGCAGAGCACATATTTATCTGGCCTAAAAAAAATCAGATTTCATGGTTGTTTTATAGTGTACTATTCTGGTAACTAGGACATTTTAGATTAAGGAATAGACCTCTGAATATATTGCTCATATTTAGCACACACTAGGTTGAAATCTCTATATCTTAATATAAACCTTTGCTACACTCGACTCATTTTGTGGTGATGCCCCATTTGCTAAGATGTCTATTTTACAGTGTCACTGTGGATTAATGACTGAAAAACATGATGACTGCGGGCCAGCTTTCTGTCTTTATGAGCAGCTCTTCAAGTCGGAGTCTTTACCACACACAGTTCCTCACTGCTCATTACCATAACTTTAGAAACTTGACACTTGTGCTTGCGCAAACACACGGTGAAAGTGGTTTTCTCTTTCAAGCACTGAACAGGTGTGAATGTACTGGATGTTAATGGTTATATGCACATACACATACTGTAGAAATGTTTCCTCTCTAATGAATCTGCTTGACAAATTTCAATGTCAAATTACATTAGAGACGTTTTGTAACCCCATTGTTAAATCATAGTCAATAAACACTGCTGTGTGGCTGTTGTTTTATATCATGCCCAGACAGTGAAAGGGCATGAAAAGATGCAGCTATAGCACTGCAAATTACATAATTGCATTATATACCATTTTACTTATATACTTTAGTTACTTTTTGGTTCCACATGCTGGTAGCAAAAAAAAAAAAAAAGAAGCGTTCAGGAGCAAAAACAGATAATGCTATTTCAATGCATTGAATGCATTCAGTGCACTTTGTGCATTGTGACGGAATCTTTTTTTTCAGCGTTTTCTAAAGTTGTAGAGATGATTAATATGATCTTCGATAACTTTAGTCAATATTTTAGAACAATTCATGCTTTCCCAAGTCTTGTTCTGGAATTTTCCAAAAGGTCACCTTTTTGTCTTAATCACATTGATTAGAATGATAAAAAAGCCCTGGAAAATTATACCTTCAAAGTCAGATGTCTCCGCTCATATACATCCAATTTTAACTCATGAGGTATAATTTTTCATGATTTAAGCTGTTTTGTATTATGTTTCAATTTTATGTGCTTCAAAAAAAAAAAAAAGTTCAAGTGCCTCTTCATAGGACAGGGAAGAATTTTGGGTGATTTTCTTCTGCATTTTACATCCAGTGTGTGATACAGTCACCTCTTCATCAATTTCATCTCTGTTTCTCATGTTTTTATGCATTATTTTGAGAAATAAATTATTTATTATAATTTAAAATTATTTAAATTCACTAACTAATTGGTGCAGCCATGATGATGACATCACTGGCCTCGGAACATTGATTTGCTGAAATATTGTCGGCATCTGTGAAAAACGAGACACAATAGGTTTCAAACAAGACCATTTGTATTTTAAAATTAAGATTTTACAATGAAGATCTCCGTGTTTTTGTGAGAGGAAAAAAGCCAAACATGCTAAAAAAGACCCTGCAGAATTGTTCAGGTTGTTTCCAGGTTGGCACTTGATTTGTTTTAAGCTCATCATAATGACTTTTATTTAATGTAATTAATCAGTTTAAATCATTGTTCAGATGAAAAACTCCATGCAAGGGTACAAAAATATGACATATGTTGTCCAAAAGTCTGGTCTTTAGAGTTTAAAAGTGCAACATTTCCTCAGATCACATCATTTATGCTGGTAAAAATATATCAGAATAGATGCTTATCTTGTAAAACTTGCTGTGCTACCATATGTGGCACAGTGAGCACTGCGTTCCAGAGTGCCACACAAAACACATTCACACCTAGGAGAAGTTTATTGTACTAAAAAACTACTGCCATGTTTTTGGGAGGTGGAAAGAGACCAGAGAACCCTGAAGAAACCCATGACAGTAACCCTAGGGCTCTATCAGGGCCAAACTGAGGATCTTGAGTTGTAGGGCAGCAATGCTAACTGCTACTGTATTTTTAATCAAAACACTAGCAAATTAGCAAATATTAATGTACTTTTATTTTATGAAATATTATTTTATGGTATAATTACTGAGATAATGCAGTGCTTGTTACTCGACTGAGAATTCTGTAACAGTAGTGTAAGGTTATGGAAAGAAAATACAGTGAGGATGTTTCCTATTACAGGGATAATGAAATAGACTGAACTAATCTCTCACCCGCTGGGCTTTGGCCAGCTCTTCTTTCAGCCTCTCGTATCCTTTTTCTCTGACTTCCATCACGGAAGGGCTTCTGAGCCGTGATAGGCTGTCTGTGCTCAGGCCCAAGGGGTCATCTCCGTCCTCGCCCAATGAGGTGCTCCCATCGCCTGCCCCTGCTTCCTGCGATGCTGAACCCTCCAGTCCTGGCAAGCTGCGGAAAAAAAGTTCACAAGGGTCACAGAAAAAAAAAAAAATACTAATCAACATGACTGATGCTTATCTGCCTATAAATATACTGTATATTGTGGGGTTTTTGAAAATGTGAAATGTTTCACACCATCAATGATAACAGATGCTTTGAAGTCACCTGTCCATGTAGAAATATTAAAGGAAGTTTAATACACCTGCACACATGCTATTCACAGCATTATCCAATCAGCCAATCATGTGGCAGGTCAAGAGTTTCAGTTCGTGTCAAATATCAGAACGGAGAAAAAGTGTAATTTGTGTAAAAATGCAGATTGTGAGGACTGCTGAGAGGATCTGCGGTACCTTCACTTACAGAGCTGTAAAGGTAATAAACACTATTCGCCGTGCAGCCAGCCTTGTGGAAGACCGCTCCCACCCATCCCATGGACTCTTCACCCATCTGTTGTCTGGCAAAATATTTGGGAGAATCTGAACCAGCACTGCCATGCATGGGTTGAGTTCATGTTCAGTGATGCAGACATTTTGAACAGCACGGAAAGTTCACCGCAGTCATGCTGAGATTTTCTTGCCAGTAATCACTGAACACCATAAAAGATCAGTAGCATTACGCTGTAATACAGAGCTGTATGTAATATGTAAAAAAAACCAAAGATTCTCCCAGAATACCTAATTTCATGTTGCTTGCGAGAGCTTTTGAAGAATGTGATTATCATTCATTCTTTGCAGCAACCTTTACCATGAAACGTAATTCATCATCCTTTCACTAGGTGGCAGCAACCTATTTCAAATAAACAGCTAGTCATTCATGCCTCAAGAAAGATTACAGGCTAGCTAATCGCTGTCAAGAGTTCTCGAAAAGGAAAAGGAAAAATGATTTCATTTCACACCCTTTTTGAAATGGATGTTCATTGATTACTCAGCCCTTGGTGACCTAGAAATTTTGTGATATGGCCCTCAGTGAAAATGAGTTTGACACCCCTGCTTTGGAACATGGAACATTTATCGATTAAATTTTCGACTCGGATGAAGTGCTGTTCACCGTTTTCTTGGTACTAAAGTTGGTTTTGTAAACAGAATCCTTCAATGAGAAAACCGCTCTGTGTAACCTTTAAGTTTCCTCATGGTGTCTTTCGAGTAGGTATAAAAATTATTAATGGAAATGTAGCCATTTTGAGAATAGACAGCTGTGAGATCTTGTCCTCTTATTTCTGTTTACGATGTTACATACACAAGACTTGAGCGAGAATCGGGGTGTTCATTTCTGGTGTAGTTTTTAGTAATGAAAAGTTACGATGTTTTAGAGATAAAAAAGTAAAGCTTAGTTTAGCCGAGCTAGCAGGTAACTAACTAGAATATAAACGCGGATGCACACCACTGTCGGCCATCACTGACATTTAACAAGTACAAATATAAGTTTATAAGATGCTTGCTGGCTTTCAAAGTTTTCTAGTGTCTTTTAAAAAGCTGAATCTCATATAGAAGTTGTCCTCATAATTTTAAGTAGGTTTAAGATACCAGTCCTAAAACATCCAGCACAGTAACATACCAATATTTTCATTTCTTGAAAAGCATATATTGATGCTGGATATCAGGAAGAACTTCCAAGAGGATATCAGCAATAGAAATATTTTGGAAAAATATATATCTTTAACCCGCAACTGCTCAGCTGCAAAAATGAGATACATAAAAGGCAATTCATTCACTGCAAAGTGCGGTGGTGATGTCTCAGATCAAAGTCACTTCCTTTAAAACTGTCATTAGATAACTGAAAAGTCAAGACACCATACATTTAATGATGTAAAAAACACAAGTGTAAATGAACACAGCATTGGAGCATCTTTGCTTCAGGCTAACCACCTCCGCAGATTACACAGTGATTAGCTCTCTGTGGAGTCGGGCTGGAGTTAGAGGCGATTTGGACAATGTGTCCACATCAGCCTGCAATTACAAAGAACAGGATCCTCCCACAGGAAACAGCATCACATTATTATTATTATTATTATTAAATCCTGGGAGGAAAAAAGAATACTCTAAATACACAACTACTGTAAATAAGGCATGTCGTGGTTCGTGTCACCTGCTCAGACACAGCGGTAGGAAACAACTTCTTCATTGGCGGAGGACAACTGAGTGTAGGCTGTATAATGCTACGTGTTCCTGGGATCCTTCTCCTGTCATGTTCACTGCTGGCTGACTTCCCACTTATTTGCATATTGCGTGGGAGAAATCAGAGTTAATCACTATACACGACACATCACACCACAGTGCAGCTGAAGGCACCAATCTGATCAGAACATACTGGATGAATTTCTATCATCCAAAATATAGGTTCATTTTATTTATTCCTGCACTCATGTTGATAAGTTAATGTTTCTACAGTAATAGCTAAAACACAGTGAAAAGTATAGGAGATGATCCACATTACCCACAAAGCATAAAAAGGAAAGCTGGGGAGGGAACGACTGATTATAATATTATATGTGATAACTACGGAGTTTCAGAGACACAAAACACAAGTATAAACAGATAAAGTGTGTCACACAGTTTACTGCTTTGGAGAGATCACACAAGTTTAAAAACAAGAGCATCTGGAGAGTGCAAACCTCCACCAAGCCCAGCAAACCCCCACATGAAACAAAATGTCAAGAATGTCCTGTCTCACAATGTTAAATAAACCTTTAAAAAGACCTGAATCCAGAATTTGATCTTGATCTTCTCCCAAATCTAATGGAGTCTTCCTTGTCCACAACCTCACCTATAGTAGAAACTTCATGAACATCTACACATAGTATTTTGCATAATTCTGCTAAGGAACAAATGCACTAACCACTGGTAAAACATAACCTCCTTGGTGGAGACTGAAAATAGCATCATTTCTGATCTCTGACTTTTCCCCAAATCTAAGGTAAACAGAATGCAAACTTTCAAATGCAACCAAAAAGAAATGTCCCTGGTGTATTAAAGATTCAACGCAGATGTAAGATAAACACTAACCAGCTCCTGATTCTTACCTGCCATTGTGTGGCTCATCATTGTCCAGGTCCCTGGGAGCAGGGTAGACTGGCTGGGTGGGTAACTGGTCGACATAGAGAGTGTTTGGGGGACAGGAGGTTGAGGTCAGGGAGTGTGTACGGTACAGGGAGCTGGGTGGTGCACTGGGTTTCGGCGCATGCTGCTCGTTGACACCGTGCAAGTCTGGGGTGGTGGGTGATGCCAGGTTCACCTCGTGGAATCCTTCGAGGGGTTCGCTGGCCATCGTCTTGGAGTCATAGTATACGCATCTAAGCATAAAGAGAAATTCCAGGTAGGAAAACAACTAATATGTAAATATTATTACACGTTTAAAGAAAAAAGTGAAAATGACCAAAACAGTCAAATAGCAAGTATATAGCATCTTTCTGTAACCCTGTTGGACAGAGTTGAGGCATGTGGACAACCTGTGCAAGGTTAAGTGAAGGTTAACATTAAGACTTGAATGAACTACCGCATTACCAAACTCTTGAACAGCAAGCAATGCACTGTGTACCATTTGGAAAAATGTGTGCATGATCCTCGAGACATGTCTCAGCAGTGCAGAAGAAAGAACCGGTAAACGGCGTGGTGATGATGCCCTCTCACAGTTTTCTCACAACCTAAAGAAAAGGAACAGACACAAAAATCACACATGAATTAAGTTACCAGTTAATAAAATGCTTCAGTCAAAATCACTTCATACTGCAATTCAATATCTAGAAAAAGCTTCATAAATATTTAACAAACAATAAAAGCTACACAGTACTTGTCATACCATCAGCGTTTAATAGTAAATCAGCATGTGGGAGCGATGCAAGACTTCCCATAAACACAATCTAAACGTGATGTCACACCCAAAACGCACATTCCAAAGGTCACACTCACCGCTCAGTGACTAAGAGCCATTTATTATTGTAACAACTAAAAAAAGAAAAAAAAGAAAAAAAAAAAAAAAAAAAAACAGCTGGTACACCTGCTTTTAAGAACAGCCCAGCTTAATGTCCGTCAAAATGGTTGCTGTGGAGACAGGCTTGTTATTGGCCAGGCTCCAATCCTACCCCAAGACACTTTACCACCAAACCAAGTGTTGATATCTGTCTAAATATGACCTGAAATTAAACTTCACCACTCTGTTAACGGTATTTTAAACTCTGATTGTTTTTCCACTTGAATTGCAGCACCTGAAAGCTCAGCTCAGTTGCACTCACTTCCCACCCACTTCCGGTTGCCTGAGAAAATTTCACCCATCATCGATCATTTCGCTTGCTTTTATTGAATTTGCATGGTCACTTGTCACTCATTGCTTCCTGCGTGGACACAGCTTTATACAGAGGACACTAAGTAATGATCTGCAACACAATCATCTACATATCTACAGTTCATGCAAAACACGTCTGGCTTAAAAAAAATAAAAAATAAATAAATAAAAATTTGTGTGTCCATGGTACACAGATGCCAATACTATTATCATTATGTATTCCCATTTTATTAAATTTAAATAAAATCCAACAGTCCTTTAAAAATGTATTGATCAGACACCTTCCAAATCCCTCCAAGCAAAAATCATGACTGTTCTTCCCTCATAAGTTAAAGTTTGGAATTAATAGGTGTTGTATATCAGGAGATATGCTCCAGACACAAAATTTCTCTCTTGGAGATCAACGGTCAAACTCAAGTTGACAGGGACATGAAACAGGTATGTGACACTCCGCCATCCTAAGATGCACTCACATGTACTCAAGTTTGGTATTCATGTGTTTTACACCAGGAGGTATGCTCCGGGCTAGCATTTTCTACGTTGGAGGTCAAGGTTAAGGTCAAGGTCAGAGGGACATGAAACAGGTACATGACAGATTTGCTCTGGACAAGCATTTTCTCTGTTGGAGGTTGAGGTCAAGGTGATAGGAACAGTCATCCCCAAACGTATTCACACACCAAGTTTGATATTCGTAGAAGTTGTAATTTAGGAAGTATGCCCCGGACAAACAGTATATATATATTTATAAATGCCTATATAAATAAAGAACAGAAATGTGTGTGTAAAAATCAGATTAAAAACAAAGCAGAACTCTTTGACAATAATTTATCTTGTCATGTTTAGAGAATGAATAGATCACAACAGCAATACGGCCACACTGACGCATGGTGTTGGGAGCATCCTGATATGGAGCTGCATATTAGGGCATTATACATTACTGAAAAAAAATCATCAATGGAGCAAAATGTACTGGAACATGTTTGAGAAGAATTCATTCTAAGTGGCCAAGAAACTGAATATGTGGAGAAGGCAAGACATTTTGACAAAAGAATGACACCAATCATCCAATAAAAGAACTCATAAAATGTCTTGCATGGCCGAACCGAGTTCCTGACGCTAAACTGACCGTCTATGAAGGGTTTTGAAGTTGCATGCACATCAGAGGGACCCTTGTATTCTTGAGGAGAACTGAAGATTATGTGCCAAGAGAAATGGGACAAAATTAACCCCAATGTTGCAAAATGCTAAATGCCTCAAAGCTATAATGCCCAACAATGGATTTGCAACAAAATGCATTTATTTGCAGATACTGTGTGTGAATTTAAAGTGGACAAGCACTGGAACTGCATTAAATGACAAAAATAAAAGTGCCTGTATATCAAATATAAACATGAATATTTCCCCTCAGTGTATACAAAAACTCCTCTATTCTAATATGGTTCAAAAATACTGCATCGATTTCTTCTGCAGCGGTTGTCCCCGCTCTTGGGTGAGATCACGGGTCACCTACCTGGGTTTGCATGTTGATTGTTGACTCACAAGGAGCGAGTCAAAGACACCAATGATCTAGAAACCTAGACAGAAACTTTTGATACTTAAAACAGTGCAAATGGTCCAAGTTGATACAATTTTATCATAAAACCCTTAGTGCATGTCAGTGAATTGTTTGGCTCTATCCTAACATCAATGGTAATAATAAACCTGATGTTTATATTTAATTTTCAGAAATGTTTGGATTTATAAGCAACCAGCTGTTTAACCATGTAGTCCATGTGTATACTGCACATAATAATAATAAACCGTCAACCATTAATTAACCTTTACTTTACTGTCACAAACAGCAAACTTTAGAATGGGGAACAATATGATCTCTGACTGTGGGTGTTGGTGTCAGAAATGGCTGATTTTTACATGCAAGAGTCTTGAGAACTTACACAGAATGATGTGAGAACAAAGGGGGAAAAATCCAATATGAGAAGCTTTTTGGTGCAAAAGAAACTCCCACCCTGTTCATGTGACGGGTTACAGGAGAACAGACAAATTGGTTGCAGCTGACAGGGAACCTATGTTAAGCCAAATAACCACTCTTTACAAACACGGGGAACAGAAAATCATCTCAGAATGCATGTTTTAATGTTAAGGTGGATGAGGTATAACGGCAGAATGTTCCACTCCAGTCCGCCAAGAAAAGAAATCTGAAATGTCAGGGATGACAGATTCGCTCACACTAGACCAAGAGATGATTATTCGATCTTCAAATGTCCCGTTTCTTTTACAACAACAGCGCTGCAATTCCTACTTTCTCTACATCCAAGCCATATAGTAGAGGAATAGATGAAGCTGCCATAGTTGATCCAGATTCTGATTCTGTTTTTGCTTATTGTGAAACGCAATAGCAGGACCACATTAAAAAAAAAAAGAAAAAAAAAAGGTAAGCTGTCTTACCATCGCAGCCACATCCAACAGAAGATTCCTTTACACTTGAATACATAATAACTTGAATTTTGTACATTACCTACAATCCATTTTATTGATTAAACACAAATAATATACAGTTTCTGTATCTACTGTCTCAAAAACAGTGACTGGGAAGAGAAATCTTGTTTTCCAATACCGGACATGCGCTACACAGAATCAGATTACGTTGCCTCGCCATGTGTTATTACATTAAGCTAGCTACCACGCTTAGCCTAATCAAGTTTTCAGGCAAACAAAACACAGGCCTGTTTTGCTTGACATCTTTTGGATGATATATTGGTACAATAGTTACTGATGCTAGCGCTAATTAGTCAGCTATAATCATCTACCTCAGTAAATGAAAACTTTCTTCAGCAGTTTATTTAATTTAAACCGTTTAGCAAATATCTGTTCAAGCTCAGCTCCAGTTTTAGCACAACCCTACCATCCTCTATTCATTAACATCAAAAATAAAAAAAATTGACGTTAGCAACTTTACGTTGTTTGTGCTGCTTTCATTTTAATTATTTATTGCCATATGGACGTATTGTAAAAGTGTTATACTATTTTTTTCCTGCTTAGTATTTACAATGATGACTTAATCATTCAGAATCAATAACCTAAAACAAGACAAAGGTACAAATTTTCAACATAATGTAAAATGAGTGGTCAGGAACTGCTTGTTGGCATTTGTTAAAACTCAGCTGGGATTGTGTAGTAATGCAGAGTAAACAGTAAATCAGATTGAGTTTTTATTATGTAGGCAAATCCTTTGATAAATCAGATGTTGACTGTCCACATGGGAAACATTTTCATCGTCGACTTTCTGTTATGCATTTAATTTTGTTTGATCTTCTTAATAAACAGCAATAATTATTTACAAATCTTTGTCAAGGTTGGAGTAGAATATAGTACTATTAATATTAGATAAAATATTCCTTTTATTAAAAGTGAAAAAGTTAATTTAAAAAAACACCTTTTCTTTATAACCATTCATGAACATTTCTGAAGGCAGTAGTCTGACATAAATATAAAAAAAACCCTTCCTTTGTTTCTCTTTTCTTTAGCTTTCGTTAGGTTGTAAAAAGATTCTACAAGAAATCAGAGCTATTTTAAAAGCCAATCACACAAGAGCTTTTCTTTCCATTTTAGATTCGTGCATTTCTCTTGGTACTTTTCATCAAATGCGAAGGCTACCATGTGACCATGTGATGTCATGTGCATACGTTCAACTGTATGCCCTCTGCTGTAAACAATGCAATTATAGCTAGGGAAACTAAGATTGCACAGCCTAATAATCAATAAAAAAGGGTAATTTTATTTAATCAACATAGAAGTTGTATCGCAATTTATCTCTGCATGACATTTATTACATGCCTAAAGAAAGTTATTGCATTCTCCCACAGATTTTCATGTAGTTATTCATACAGGAGAAAAGCAACTTCATTAACAAATAGTTACGTTAAACTTGACAAAATGTCTTTTAGCTGAAATGTAGACAAAAAGTAAAGATGACATCAAACCTTAAATGAATCATTGTTTCATTTCAAGGCTGATGGTTTCATCGTTTTGATACATGGCTTGCTGAGAACATTCTGAAGTCTCATCTCAGGCCACAAAAGAAGTACACATGAGGTCATCACAGGAACTGTATGGAACTGGAAGTTAAGGTCCAAGTACAACAAATTCCCAACTTACAAAAGGTCCACATACGTAGATCTAACCTGAGTGAAAAAAGTTCCCTTTTGAAGTGTAAGCATTAATGGTTCATTTATGGTGACAAACAAAGTAATTCCTGGGGTTTTGTTTTCATAGAGGAAATTCACAATCACATTATGGAATAAATAAATAAAGTACAACAACAAGAACATTCTGAAAGCGCAAACCTCCACCAAGTGCAACAATCCCCCATATTAACCACAATGTTAAAAATCATCCTATCTTACAATGTTAAAAACCAGGATTATCTCCAACATCTAATGGAGTCTTTCTTATCCAAAGCCACAGCTCTAGTAGAAAACTCATGAAAATCTGCACAGAATTTTATTTTATTTTTTTACGTAAACCTGCTACCAAACAAACACAAAAAACAAAGACGTTAAGTAAATGCCTCCAGACCTGGGATTAGTTGCTGATCTGATGAGCTTCATTGAGCTATATAATTTCATTAAATGCATGTGATTGGCTGCAACAAGCCTGAACAGAAGCACATTTTTTTTCACATTTATATAAGCACTACTACAGTATTTTTTTTTGGTTTGTAGAAATACTTTGCTGGACCCATATCCAGACTTCTGTACTGTGTACCGTCAGATGAGTCTTTGTCCATGTAACTTAGTGTGCAACCTTAATGTGCAGCTGTAAGTCCCTAAACCCAAACAAAGGGAGGTCTGTATCACTGGTGAAGCACCACAATAAAATTCTCATTTCCTTAGCACTATGAATGATTTGTTTATAGGCACCGCTCCCAGGCAGCGCAAACCTGCTCCACATCTGTACATTATACAATCTACTAATCTTAAAATCAATAACAGGAAAGGCTACTGTAAAGGAGGGTACGACATTAAAGGAAGGCCATATCCACATTTATCTGTAGCATATAACCTGTTTTTCATCTCACCATATCACCCATTTCGGCAATGCTAACTCTAACCAGGATCAAGATCACCTTCCGTGGTCAAAGTCCGTTAAATCCGTCAATGTTATCAGTCGGGTCTTTTATTAACTTTTGGTATTGGGCTAGGAAGATATACAGCAAGCCTCGGAAAAAGCAAGAAAGCGTGAAGGCTAGTCAATTGGACAGTAAAATCTATCCAAAAGATTTGCTCCTTGAAAGTGTTGTAAAAACTCACATTCCCTTATTGTGTTAGAGCTGTGTCTTTACCTATGATGACGGTTGTTTAGCTTATGGAATAAGATAAGAGGGACATCTGGACCTCACTGCTTAGGCTGCTGCCCCCGTGACCGGACCCCAGACTAAGCAGAAAAAGATGATGAGGATGATGATGATAATTCTTTATTGATCCCCAAAAGTAAAATTCTAAATGGTTTATGGCTTTGGAAAAGGAATTCTATTATTGAACATGGATATTTATTATTAATGAGACAGATGATGCGAAGGATGTGTCCCCACATGAATGACCAGTTTATAACTGAGAGACGAACATACACTATCTCTCTCTCTCTCTCACACACACACACACACACACACACACACACACACACACACACACACACACACACACACACACACAGTGTCCTGTGCTCTAAGTAACCAAGCCCATAAGGAATCTGTATCAGACATTATACTGGGATCCGACTATATGAATTTGTCATGACTTAAAATGATTTTATCAACAATGTTCCAGCATCAGGCCCAAATATGGAAGCCAGGGAGGAGGAACAGGACTTATAGTTTGAGAAGAATACTGATGTGGCAACTGTGGTGCCCAGTGACACCCTGTAGAAATTCCTACATGTCAGAACTTTTTGTATTTTCTCACCTAGTTTGAAAACTGCTACAGCGTGTTTCTTGACAGCCATGACTAACAATTCCTTGACTCTCCTCCTCCAAAACCCATGAGCACCTGACCGAAAATTGGTTGAGGTTAAATTTGTAGCACTACCAATCTCCCAATCAGGACACAGGAAAAATTTATGATTACCCAATCTGACGGTGGCCATCGTGAAAGAGAAAAAATATTACGTAGTCTGATCCCAATAATAGCCATCAATGCTAATCCAGTAAACTTATCGAATTTACTGAATAGAGCCTCAGAGCCGGTTAGCAGTCTGTTCTGTGCTCATGGCAAAAAAAATCCAGTGCTTGTGCATAGCCTTGCAATCACTACCATGGGCGTGTTTTTTTTTTTTTTTTTTTTTTTTAAAGTAGCTATTCTTGGGAATTAAATTATATTGAACAGACCATTACTGAAAATATTTTAAAACTGGTGGGCAGAAATGCATTTATCGCAATCTTGCTTCAAGAATTTACTAATAGGGCCACTTTATCAGCTACATTTTATGAATATTTTACCAATTACCCTTCGATAAAAGGAACTGCAAGACCAACTCTGTGTGATCTGTTTATTCATATTCTTAGAAGTAGGTAACCAATCAGAAATTAGGGTTAAGTTCGCCATTTTGATTGTTCCCTATGAACTAAGAAAGTCTGCAAATGGCAGGAGCTTTTGCAGCGGATTAAGGGTTCAACATGGCAAACTCTCATTAAGTTTGCAAACAGATTTGTTATTGAATGCAAAGCAGCCTTGTAGAGTGGCCACAAAATGGCTCAGGGTGAGCCACACAACACTATTCCAGTCAATCAACAACAAGGGGCATTTGTGCTCCTGCTGGCTAGAAGGGAGATGGCGTTTTGTTAATGTCTTTGACTTGGCAATGCACATCCATAAATTTGTTGGCCAGTGTGATATTGAAAATGGACACCCTGGAATATGGACCCGGGGTGCATATTCCATAACAGAATAAGGACCCCAGGGTCCACATTCTGTTGTGGAATATGGACCCCTCTTATTGGAAATGCCACCCCCCGCCCCCCTATTTTTTATCATAAAAATACATTTTTTGAATTTTCACAACAAAATTATAACATGAATATATAATGCAACAAATTTAGCAAATAGCGCTATTGAACTAATCACCTTTTAGAGAGGGTATCCTTTACATGATTTATACTGTATGTTATAAGGTAACACATTATAATTAGGGTTAGGGTATAATACTATATAATACTAATACACATATAATACTAAATGATTTGGGTGGTCCATTTTTAATAGGGGGGGTCCATATTCTATAGCGGAATATGGACCTTTGGGGGTCCATTTACAACCTCACACCGGATCACCTGAAAGAGATTTGTTTGGCTGTTAACTTCGAATATCAACAATCTTTCTCAGAATGGACGACTCGCCCTTGATTAAACTGGTTTGGAGAGGGATATTTTCCTGCATCAAATCTCGCCTTAAGTGCATCCTCGATCATCCAAATCATGAGGATTCCTGAGGCATCAGTCTTCGCCCTGAGCAATACTGCTGACAGAGGAAGGCTTGCGCTGGCCATCAATTATAGAGCTCACATGTTGAGGATGGGGGAAGGGGGGACACAGCAGTCCTCTTCAGTATTGTAGACAGCTCACGATCAATAAATTAATAACATTTCCTATGCACTGCTGAAAATAATCAGAGATCAGAAGAAGAAAAGGCAAGGTATTGTCGGTGTAGGCCTTTTGGGATCATCAGAGCATAAGGGAGCAGCCTGGGTTTGAATTCCTGCTGATTATTTATTTATTAAGTCATTAAAAGCAGAAAGGGCTATTAGCACAGCACTCTAGCAGATATATAACACTCTAGTATATATATA
>JBCNYH010000024.1:24992438-25003503 GCA_039654325.1 Tandanus tandanus
ATTCTGAATCGAATCGTCACCCCAAAAATCGGAATCGAATTGAATCGTGAGTTGTTGTTAGATTCACATCCCTAGTGAATAGGGATAGTGGTGGTGGTGGAGAAGGAGGAGGCTCAAAAGAAAAATCATTCAGATGTCTCAAACCCATCTATTTGTGGTTATTATTATTCATAATTTTTTTTTTTCACATTTCTGATTGGTGGAAAGCTATGAAATAATTCTTGGTATTGCATCAGTGCCATGTGATAAATGGATTATTGCATTGTTCGCGTGGTTGAATGATTATTGCACAACTGGCACATGCAACACGGTAATGTGACCGATTACTTTGAAAATATATTGAATGAACAATAAAACAAATATAGAATTCAGCTTTTGTATGATATCAGTTTTATTATTTCAAAATATTTTCTAATTTCTGATTGGTGGAAAGCCACCAGATAATTATTGACAACGGATAAGTTGAATGATTATTAAACACTTTGAATGAATAAGAAAACAATTTTAGAATTTCAGCTTTTGTACATTATAGAGAATTATTCCAATCTCGGCCTTTGGCCTCAGGAGATTAAACCCCCTCAATCTGAATGATTCTCCATATCATACCTTGCCTCATTCAACAACTGCTTAACATCCCAATGGACAGTGGACCAATCAGATTGTGCAATTCCCATGTAGTGCTTATTACTGTGTTCAATCAACAGGTTTCCTGAGTTTTATTAGTGTGTTCTGCAAATGTATCCCCAGTTTCTTAAAAGCCTCAGCATACAGAAAGAATAGAAAGGTCTCTGTGAAAAGATATTATTTATCATAGTTCATCGGCTGCATAACACTTCGTTGCCATTCTTCCTACCTTGACCCTGAATGACCTTTGGTCTACAAAAGAAGTCTGTAATACAACTGGATTATATTGATTTACATCCATTTTTCAGTACATTAAACTTCATTAGTATGTGACATCCTACTCGGTGTCCATAACTACACCCTGACGGCTGAAAACCTACCTTTTTCGGCAGTACTTAGACTAGCACTATGTTTTTTTACACACACAAAAAATAAAATAAAATAAAATAAAAACCCTGCACACAACACCTATCCACTGAGTTTTTGACTGATGGTACACTTAGTCTGTGTCCTGACAAACCAGTATAAGAATATATTCATTGATTATGACTTTAAAGCACTTCTGTAAGTCGCTCTGGATAAGAGCGTCTGCGAAATGCTGTAAATGTTTATCAGAGCTTTCCTTATTTCAGCTGTCAGACATGTAACCTGGGTCCAGATGGTTCCCCTTCTCTTTCAAAATCCACCACATCTTCACTTTGAGCCACAGATCAATCATACTGTAACAACATTCTCCATTCACTTACAAACAGGAGGTGTAGATATCATTACCGTTTTGATTTTCTGCCCATAAACCTCATGACCTCACATCCTTCCCCAGGACAACATTTATACATTTTACACCTCAGGAGCTTCACACTCAGCATTTTTTTCCTTCACACATTATTTCTCCTTATCCAAATCAGTGACATTCTGGTCCTTATTCATTCTGGTGCACACTTTCACTGCTTACTGTGAGCTTTTCAGCGAGTTTTTAAGGATTCATATCTCCCACATCTTCAATTGTAAATTTTAGGAATATTTTTATTCCTCGTTTCTTTTACTCCAAATTTCCTCACACACCGAAGTGTTAATTAGGTGTATGAATCACTTATCTGTGCCTGTATTTCCAGTTTGGGAATAAATAACAGTTAGATGTAACTTACATGTACGCTGGTTGGGATGCACGCTGTTTCCAGTCCGTTCGTAAAAAGGCTCCGACCTGGTACTGTCCGACCGATTAGATGGTTCCGCCTGAAAGGTTAGTACACACTCAGGCTAACGGTAACGCATTGCTGCTTGTCTGAGCAAAAAAAAAAAATTACACTTAAACACATCGTAAAGATTACAATCAACTGTAAAATCGCGTATACATTCTGCACCTGTGTGAGAGGAGATAAGTCTCCACACCAGCAGGGGGCGATAATCTGTATTTATCATTCAGTAGGAAAACCACAAGACCTGTGAGCGCGGGGATTAAAATTGTAAACAAAGCTGTGTTTGTTCCTCGTTTTCACCCGCGTCTTACTGTCTCCAAACAGACAGTTTCTTATAACTGCTTTTAATCCAGGATATGTCTAAAAAGACGTTGGTACTGGCGTTGATAAGGATCTCTGGGATCTTTCTCGAACCCGTGTCAGGAGCTGGAGAGAGAAACTCCAGCACCTCTGATTGAAAACACCTCGTTTGACTCTTTATGTCCAGATATTTTGACAGATTTCTGAAATTAAACAAGAGCAGGTCTGCAGAATGAAGCCAGAGTAGTCTGGTATTTTTATTTGTGTATAAACAAACCTGTCATGCTAGAACAGCCTCTTTGAGCCTCTTAGTTCTTAGTGAAGGGAAATTGTAACCCAACAGCAGATGAAGTCATTCTGGACAATTGTGTGCTTTCAACTTTGTGGCACTACCTTTGGGAAGAATTAAGCTACATATGGGTCTGATGGGAAAGTGTCCATAGATTTTTGTCCATATAGTGTATCAACTAACTCAAAGATGGCAGTAATGCAACAGACACAAGCTGACGTTAAAGCGCAACAGAGACCTTGTACCAAAGAATTAATTTAAGATTGCTTTTAGTAATTGAGTATTAAGGCAGCATGAGTCCGCCTCACAACAAGAAGGCCTGGGTTCGATTCCCGGGCTCTGGTGTTTCTCTGTGGAGTTTGCATGTTCTCCCTGCACTTGCATGGATTTCCTCCCACAGTCCAAAAACATGCACAGTAGGCTGATGGGCGTTTCTAAATTGCCCCTAGGTGTGAGTATGAATGGTTGTGTGAGTGTTGGCCTTGCGATGGCCTGGCGAGCTGTCCATGGTGTACCCTACCCTCCCCCAGAGTCTGCTGAGATGGGCACCAGCCTCCCCGCGACCCTAATTAGGATTAAGCGGCTTAGAAAATTAATGAATGAATTAAATATTTATGTATATTCAACAGTAGTATCAGCATATTTAATGCCCAAGACAAAGAAAAACGTAATGACCTGATCCATGTGATATTTGTGCTGGGAGCAGCTGACAGACATGTGGATTTGAAGGAATGGAAGAACAGTACTGAGAGGTCATTCATTCATTCATTTTCTGAACCGCTTAATCCTAATTAGGGTCGCGGGGAGGATGGCGCCCATCTCAGCCGATTCTGGGTGAGGGCAGAGTACACCCTGGACAGCTCAGTACTGAGAGGTATATATATATTGCAAAATTTGTGAAAGAACGCAAAAGTAGCAATCAGAAAATTTCTCACTGTGACCCTTAAAGGACTCCATACTGTAGGTACTGGATAAAAGAGGGTAAAAAAAAAAAAAATCAACAATTTCTACGGGATGTACTTATTTTTGAAGAGTATATGGAATATTATTGTGAAATCGGTTAAATTCTGAGTCAGATATCAGGAGCCTGGTGTTGATCTCCAGACAGATGTTTACTGAACACTTGAAGAATCTTCTGATCATCTACTTACCAAAGAAACATAACTTCACAACAGTTTCACCAGTTCACTTTCAAACACAGGAAGTAAAAAATACAGCATCTTTGATAACAAGGTATCACCGTTCATGCATGATATGAAACTGAAGACATGATTGAATAGAAACTTACTATAAAAGTTAGCAAATGGTAAAACGAGTATTTCTTTTAACGACACAACATTTTCTGGATCGGAATATCCATATGATACAAGTGTTTAGCTTTCTACACACAGTCTGCTGGACCTGAAATCACTTCTGCTCACTTTAACCCACAATTCGCAAAGTACATAATTATACACCAGTTAGGAATCCGTTATGATCAGTTAATAGAAACACCACCACTACCCATGTATCCAGAGTTTACAGGATACTTGTTAGTGATGGTCACATGAAGCTTCATGAAATTTTTAATCTTTGAACCAATTGGAAAGTGATTAATTTTTCAAGGCTTCAAATGTTAAAAAAGACAGCTGCTGGTTGAAAGGTTAAAGCATGAAACTGTATTTTTATTAAATCTTGGATTGCTAGTCAATAGAATGGGGTCAAATTGTTGAATAAAATGAAAATATTTGCTCTCGAGATATCACGTTCACAACAGTGGCCCACATATGGCTGCAGTGGCCTTGACCTTTGACCTCCAAAATCTAAATCAGTTCATCCTTGTGGCAAGGTGGGCATGTGTGCAAAGTTTGAGAAAATCCCCCAAAGTGTTTTTGAGATATTGCGTACATAAGAACGGCCTGGACGTACATAAGTATATATGGACGGATGAACAACCCGAAAACATAAAGCTGCCAACGCGAAATGTGATTTTAGGGACTAGACTGCTGAATTTAGGATAATCTTACACAATTGGTCTGCAATAACGGGCCAAGATAATTCCTTCTCTTAGAAACAATTTTACCCAGCTTTTTTAGAGCTGGGCAATAAATACATTTTATCGATTAATTTGAATTTTTGGTTTAGATTTATAATAATTTTTTATATGCATAAAATGTTCATACTTCAGTAGCTCAGTAAATTCTGCGTGTCCCCGCCCCCTCTATACAGCACTACCTGTGAAACATGGCATGCCTCAAGCCCTTCCTTGCTAGCTAAATAAAAAACAAATAAAACACTTTAAATTAAATTACACAAGCTCTTAATGTCTTGTTATTCCTTTACTAATTACAAATGTATTTTGTCCAGAAAAGACATTCTTCAGGTATTCAAGACCTTTTTTCTCCAAAAGGAACTGCTATTTATTTATTTATTTATTCAAATTCGTTTATTTGGATTTACATTTTCTTGATCCTGAAGGAGAAAGAGGAGTGAGTAGATACTGAGCAGCACTCGCAACAATGCCAGTTCCAAACCGGTTAAGACGTGTTTACTGTTCTTCTCTGTGTTGACATCATTTAAATAAAAATTATTTCAACAATGTCTTTGCTTTAAAGCAATTAATATCATTGCAGGTTACAAAATAAAATCGGAGAATTTATTTTTAGGACATATCACCCAGCCCTTCCACTTTTGAAATTATACATTTGCAGGGAACAGAAGAAGGATGTAATAATCTCAGTTACTCAGCACAAAATTCATATTCATAAAGCTCTCCATACTTGAACATGTCAGTGTTTTAAACTTGGTGCCAAATAAACACAAACCACTGTACTTCTGTATATCTAGGACGACTTTCCAAAGAACCAATGACTACATCCTACAGGCTGTGAGGCTCCACTTGTTATCGATCACATGCCTTTCTGAGAATGATACGAACCTGGAAGCAAGGCTTCATCTGGAATTCATCTTTTCCTACTTGATACGAGCTTCAAAAACCTCAGATTTAAGCTCCTCCTCTCTGATATTACCACATGTGTATGTGTGTGAGACAGATGGCTGTAAACAGTCCTCATGGTTAACAAAGGTTCAGAGTTCAGGGTTTTTCGAGCACAAGGCTGAGCAGCTGGGAGAGGAGATGCTGTGCTGGCTGACTAATGGGATAACGAGGGGGAAGCTTGTCCTCTAGGCCTGATTGCTTCACATAATATCTAAAAAAACAGAAATATTACATGATTAAAGGTTAGAAGTCACATAATAACCTCCATAAACACATTTTATTTTTTATATCTCTTAAAATAATCTTTCATTATCAAAAACATGCCTTTCATTATCAATAGCAGAGTGACATCTGGTTTCAAGCAAAACTTTAAGTGTCTGGATGTGCATAGAAGTGTATCTCAGAGACTTGCTGCTACCCAAAAATGTGGATTGTGATATGAAACCATCTTATTTCTGCACTGGCTGTTTTATTCACTACTGCACTTTGGTGCCATTTATTGGATTTTTAAAAAAATGCACTGCAGTTTGTGCAGACTTCCACCAATGCTAAATTCTATACCCTGCAAAACTAGTGAAAAATACATTAATTCGTTAAAGACGTACCATGACTTAGATCCACTCCAAAATTAAACAAGTTCTTCCATGGCCCATGCTACACCTTTCCACCAAGTTTTATGAAAATCAGATTGGTAGATTTTGCACAACCAAAACAGAGACAAACAAATACTGCACTAAAAGCATAACCTCTTGGTGAAGGTAATACCATTTACTACAGTGAGAAAGGATAAACCAACATAGGTTGTGTTATTAAGCTGTTGGGTCACAGTGGACCATAAGAACACCTTTATGCCATTATGGCAGAGATTCTACACGTGTCTGTATTGATACTGGTGGAGAGTGCTGTCTAACTTGCTGGTACAAAATCTCCAGCAGGTGATCGAATGGGTAGAGAACTGGAAAAGCTCCCAGTAAATGGTTTACATCATTTTCCTACTAACTGAAGCACTGAATGAGTTACTAAGTGCTGTGAGTTGGGACGCTGTCATCCTAAAAGATTGCAATCCAATCAGGATAGAAAGGTTTCATCATAGGATAGATGTCAGTCAGAATAAGTGTATTTGGATTGGTGGGACAACTGCAGCTACAATAAATAAATAAATACCTTTTTTTTTTCAGTTAATCTGTCATCTGTCTGTGAATGCACCAAAAGAGGATGTTAACTGGGATTTTCTGCTGATCAGATATGTTCTGAATGTACCATGATAATGTGAAACAGTTAAACTCCTTGGGAGACTTTTGAATGTTTTAATAAACGGCGGTACTGTGCAATAGTGAAACAAGTTTCAATGCATCTTCAGTTTTGCTAGCACTCATATGAACATCTTGGTGTAAAATTGTTGATTTTCTGATCATCTGTTCAGCATTCATACCTACATCCTGTATAATCGGCCCCAAGTTTCTCATCTGGCTTGTTACAGCCTGTCAGCCTAAGTCACTCTTACCTGAACTCTTCCTTGAGTTCTGTAATAATGTACTTTTTTACACAGGTGTTGTGCTGCATGCAGGCCAGGAGCAAGTGGCACCGCTGGTACAGGAGGACAGCCTGAGATGGGCTCAGTGGAGACTCAGACTGTTTCATAAACATAAAAACGGGGTTTTCAAACTACTTTCCCCACAGCAACCACATTTTACTATATTTATTGTACATCACAAATTGTTTACCCAATACGACAGTGCCAGAACCACACACTGGGCCTGATAGCCCATAAACAGGAGCTAAACACAGATAGACCAAACATTAGTTGATCTAAAGACTGAAGGAATAACTAGTTTTGCTTCCAGAATGAAAAAGTGATAGGCTCAAAGATACTTACAAAGAAAGGGTGGGTTTTAAGTGTTTGAAAAACCCAAGCCACAGTTAGAACGTGTCCTACGTTCGGCATGCGACTCGTCTTTAAAAAAATAGATCAGAAAATCTGTAAGGTTGTATCAGTACACAGGTTAATGTATGAGTGTTGTACTGTATATAAAAGCGACATTACAAATGAGGAGCGTTTAAATGTGTGACTGTACTTACTTCCTGGCAAAACATCATCACCTCAAAAACCAGAACAGATGCTGCATCCAGATATTCTGCTTGTAAGACTTGTAGCTGTGGCACACACACACACACACACACACACACACACACACACACACACACACACACACACACACACACACGCTCATATCCTGGAATGCTGGCAAATACATTTTTACAGTAAACATACACTGTCTTGCCAAAAAAAGTCAAGTTTGGATTTAAATGAGCAAATAGGTGAGAGCATTTGATTGGATAATTAATGCACTGACTATGCTTTAGCGGGCATCAGTTGTTTTAATCCTAACTGATGCAGTGAGTAACTTCTCATTTCTTAAACAACCATGTCAGAAGATGTGCTGTTTTTATGTACAAAAATAAATGTATCCCTTTGAAACCATGTCTTTTGGATTGTCATGGCTGTTAAGCATCACAACCACTGGGGTGGTTGGGGGTTTGGGGGGTTTATTGGTTACTACTATAACCAATGAGAGAGAGTTTCAATACCTTCGATGACTGCAAGAGCATTCAATAACTCACTCGGACCTCCACTTTTGAACAACTGTATGTATCTGTGTCTGGGCAAAGCAATATCATATAAGTGTTCATAATTTCTGACAAACTCATATAACCTTTCCTCGAAAAGTTCCACCATAATTAAAATTTCTTTATCGTTTTTTGATTGAGATATTGGCTGCGACACCGCCATGATTTCTGCGGGTACTGCTATGTTTCACCCGTATCTGTAAGCTTTCAGAAAATGTGCATGAATATGGATAAAATTAATGTAGAATACGGCCAGAAGGCTCCATGCAGCTCTGTATACATATTTATTATTCAGCATTAATGAGCCTTAAGGAGATTGCTGAAATGTTTTGAATTTGTTTAAGAATTGTGCCACGCACTATTAAAACCTAGAACCATCAACTTCATGGAAGAAATGTGGTCGGAAAAAATCTTCACAGGCCACGATTAAATACTTGGTGCAGTCAAATCTTTAAAAAAATTACAGTTCACGGCTGTGTTTAATAGTGATAATAAGGCATTGATTCCAAGAGTTGAATTGGTGTGTGGAAGCCATTTATGGGGACTCTCAATACACAGTCCAAAGAGTCCATGCAAGTATGTAAGTAAGACCTATCAGAGAGATATTCAAAACTTTAAGAGTAGCAAGAACAACAATTTGAAGCATTCTTGAAAAGGAGGAATACAATGGCGTGCTCAAAAACATCAAAACACCTGGAAAAACCATGGAAGAAGACTAAACTAGATGATAATTATTTCCTTGGTGAAGAAAACCACATTCACAAAATCCAGCCAAGTCAAAAATACTTTCAGGCTTATGACTGTTTAAGTCTACAATAAAGAGACACATTCCAGAATAGAAATTCAGAGTGTGCAAACCACTGGTATCAGTCAAGGACAGAAAGGTAAGACATAAAAAAAAAAACCCATCCAATGCTGGAACAAGGTTCTTTGGAGAGATTTAACCTGTAGCAGAATGATGGCTAGAAAAGAGCATGGAGAATGAAAGGAAGGGCTTATGATCCAAAGCATATGCAAATGGAACTGGATCAGTGGTGGTTATTCATAGAAGAGGATGAATTCTGAAGTGTGCAGAGCTATAAGTTCTGCTCAGATTCAGTCAAATACTACAAAATAAAAAAGGAAGGCACTTCAAAGTACAGATTGATAATGACCCAAAACATACAGCAAAACAATTCAGGAGCTTGTTAAGGCAAAGAAATTGAGGTTAAATCATTTCAAGATCATAAGAATGATAAAGCAATACCATAGATTTAGAATAATAAAGTTCTCTTTGGGTTAAGAATAAATTGAAAAGAAAATACAATATTGGGCAGGTCACTTTTTAAATGGGAGGAGAACTAGGTGAACCTTATTTCCATAATGATATGAGTTGCTACTTAGACTCACCAAGTGTAACAAAATTACACATTAGAAAAAGATAAAAGCGTCCTGTCTTACCTCTGTCTGAGATGAAGAACTGTGGGACTTTAGCTCAGGATCACACACCAAAGCCAAGAGCAAGGATGCTGTCACACTTCCCCTGGAACACATCAAATGTGCCTCATATAAACAACACAAATACACGACTCTATAATCAGGGTCTGATGATCAAATCTCCGTCTTCTTACTGCTTGGATGTTAGTATGCCGAAGCAAGCAGGTCCTTTTTCCATCTCACAGAACATCAGGCTTATAGTTTGAACCACTAACGTAGAAAGCCTGGAGGCCAACAGACAGCATTGCAGTGCATCAGTAGGCTGATAACAGTGTTCTGTTAGTCGTCAAGTCACGTAACCTTTTACAGCACATTCAGAAACAACAGATGTTACACCAAAGTGCCATACAAAATGCATAGAATAAACATAATGCAGAATAATATTGTTAAAATCCTTTTAAAAGATCAGTCAGCACTAACAATATGTGGCTCACTTTGTCCAGTATTTATATACTATACAGAATTTTACATTTCATTACATTGTTTACCTTAATTGGCCATGAAGGTAAAAAGCAAACTAACTAACACTTAGACTTTTAGGGTTTTGTGTGCTTGGTGTATTATTTTATTAAATATCATTTATATGTGTAATTGCAACACTGGGCTAACTTCATCTGCTAGCACCATTTCCCAGAATCCTTTAGAAAATACTACAAGATCATCTGATCTGTTACATGATCTCCCTCTCACTCCCTGCACTCTTACTTGTCTTGCAGCCTGCAGATTTTTTCTCACGCACACAATTCATTCATTTCTTTATTCATCCACCAGGGTTGCAACGAATCTGGAACCTATCCTGAGAACATTAGGCATGAAGAGGAAATAACCAAACACACAACTAGGGGAAATTTAACATTCACAATCCACCTAATGGTATGTCTTTTGGTGAAGAAACTAGAACATGTACAAAACAGAAAGAACATGCAAAATCCCACACAACCTGAGCCTGGATGACATCGGGCAATGTGCTGATCCCAATCATCGTCTCACTAAACACACATGCTCTCTGCTAATCGCTGTCTAATAGTCTAATAGCTCTTTGCTAATAGCTAATAGTCTAATAGGTCTTTATATTTGTTAAATAACCTTTCAGCTTGCAAATCCAAATGAGTCGAGAGCCTTTGAGCCCAATATGGAGCATACGGAAATAGATTGCAAAATGAATTTTGTTGAACAGTTTTTAAAAATTGAGACTACAAACTCCTAACAAACTTACTGCATGAACTCAATTTTTGTCTAGTATCCTTCGTAAACCAAATGTTCATCTATACGAGTGATTATATCTTGTTTGATAACACCATTCATGTATTTTTATGCTATTTTCTTCAAACAACCATGAAATATCCCCTTCAATCATGTTGAATAGTGACGCAGACTCACAGTAGTCTGTCTGAAGTGTGCAGACTGTCCTGACAGAGATGCAAACTCCCAGCCAGTGTCTTCACCAGGAATGGGTAGAGCTCAGGTGACTGTAAAGCACACATGCATACATTAAATGTCATCCATTCATTCATTCATTTTCTGAACCGCTTATTCCTAATTAGGGTCGCGGGGAGGCTGGCGCCCATCTCAGCC
>JBCNYH010000024.1:25040913-25063614 GCA_039654325.1 Tandanus tandanus
GCAATTTTGAGGGGGCTCTGAGTCCAAGAATTTCATTGCCGGTAGTGATGTTTCATTGTTACCTGTATATGACAAATGCACTTGAAACTTGAAACGATGGCGCAGTTGTTAGCACGTCCACCTTACAGCAAGAAGGTCCTGGGTTAGATTTTTTGTGTGGAGTTTGCATGTTCTCGCAGTGCTTGTGTGGGTTTCCTCCAGGTACTCAAGATTCCTCCCACAGTCCAAAGACATGCACAGGCTAACTGGTTGTTCCAAATTGCCCCAGGTGAGAGTGTGAATGGTTTTGTGTGTATTTTCCTTGCAGTGGTCTGGTGAGCTGTTCAGGGTGTACCCTGCCTTCACCAAGTGTCAGCTGAGATGTGCACCAGCCTCCCCATGACCCAAGTAGGATTAAGTGGTAAATGAGTGATTGAGAATTTTAATTAATGTCATTTTCCATTAAAATGAAAAAATGGAATCAAGCAATGCTGAGGAAAAGATTATGGAATCATCTTGTAATTTGTATTTCTATAGCAATAAGTCTGAAACTGCAAATTACTCTGCAGTTAAAAGTGAGTGCTTACAGACCTTTACAAGCTATATGGACAATTGGATAGAAACACAGATCCAGGTAGAGAGTTCTCAATTAATCAGTGGAACTGTTTTTAAATCTCCTTTAAAAAGGAAATCCAACCAGAGTGTGGCAAAATATGTTAGTGGTTACTAGACAGCTGTGTCTAAAATTTGACGAAAGCATAGCCTCCTAAGACCCAAACACTAATGTCGTGTGTCTTGTCATTTCTCTGCAGCGCTTCTCTACCTTGCCACCTGATAACTATTAACTTGATCAACATCTTCAGGAAGAAGTTCACCAAAAGAGTAACACCCAGTGACCCTCATATGAGAACCGTGCAAGGACATACACAGTGTACAATGTAGTTGGAAGAAAATATCATGTCCTCATATGAGGACAGTGGGGTCTCAAGAGGTTAAATGAAATGGGAAGGTCATAAAATGATAACATACCGTTAGACCAAGAAAGGCATCATTACAACAGGGCAGAAAATTCAAAGCAATAGCCTTGAAAATAAAAAATGCACAATTAAAAAAAATGAGCAGAAACGGGAGTCAATATTTGTGTCAGAACTGTTAGAAAACTGCTGCATGAAATGGGATTCACATTTAATGTAGAAAAGCCAAAGGAAAACCGGCACGAACATCTAAAAAGGTTTTCATGATGATGATAATGAGATGAAAGTGAAGCTCAGTGATGAATCACACTGCACTGGCCAAGGACATGACGCTGAAACGTATATCTGGTGCTCTTCTACATATAAAGAATAAAGAAAACATTTATGATATGGGATTGCATGTCAGCTAAAGGCCTGAGGAGGAGCAACAAGATACTAATTGTGATTAATTAATTTATTTATTTTCATGATTACATTATTTTTTCATCAATGTTGTGTGATTTTTTACTAGTTTGAGAAGAGTCATTAGTTATATGCAACGCCATAGCAGAGATAAATGTTGTACTTTTTGTTATAATGTTTTTTAAATACCCTTTCTGCTTAGTTACCTCCAAATTGACTTTAAAAATAAAGATACATATCAAAGTATTACTATATTTAGTTAAAAAATTTTGGTCAACACGTTTCACTCATTTCCCCTCAGTTTCGTTGTCTGCTCTTAAATTACTAGTTCTGTGGGGAGGCTGGAAGTCCCTGTCATACTGGATAGCACCCATTATGCTTTGTTTGTTCACAGGTACTTTGTAAACTTCACTATAGTTGTGCAGAACAAAACATGCATAAATAACAAAAGGAAGGTCCCCTATGTTTATGTCCATTGCCCACCTCAAAGCCCCAAACCGTGCCTTCAGACGTCCAAAAGAACATTTGATTATTATCCATGCCTTGCAAAGTGTTAGCCCGTAATGCTGCTCCTGTGGGGTTTCCCCACCATTGAGGTACTCCTTAATGAGGTATGGCAGTAGGGATAAGCTGGATCACCCAGAAGAAACACAGGGACATCCTCTTCACCTTCTACCATTATTTAGGGAAAGAGGGATTCAACACTGGTTTCGAATTAGCAAAAATGTGTGTGTCACGCACAGTACCTGGCCATTTCACAACAATGTCCATAAAAAAAGTAGTTTTCCTTACTCTGAAATGGTAAAAGAACAAACTGTTTCTGTGTGGAGTTTGCGTCCTCCTGCTGCTCCTGCCAGGCAATTCAACAAGGTATCAAAAGATATCTGGGAATGATACTTCAGGCCATTGTGTTGACTGTGTCAACTAAGTGTCTACCTCTAAAAATGCACATCAACAGAACTTTATAGTATTGGCCACAATAAGGGCTCATCTAAAAATTGTATGACCTGCACAACTATGTTGTTGCCCTTTTCCACTTCATGGTACCAGCTCAAGCTTTACTGTATTTGCCCTTTATAGTTTCCGTCGGGCCAAAGTTTTGGATAGTACCTAATACACAGTGCGCACAGTCAACTCAATGGCCTGAAGTATCATTCCCAGATATCTTTTGATACCTTGTTGAATTGCCTGGCAGGAGCAGCAGGGGGAGAACATGCAAACTGCACACAGAAACGGTAATCAAACCCTTCTTGCTGTGAGGTGGACATGCTTACCACTATGCCACCATGCCACCTTAGAAACAAAAATTTAATAATCATCTTAATTTTTTCCCCGCATAGCTGTATATTTGTATCAGATATCGATAATCTGTATCAGTCCTGAAAAAATATAACAGTTGATCCATAACATTGACCAAGCAATAACTGGCGGGATGTTATACTGATCAAAGTACCTGGCCAGATCAGTGGGGTGTATCAAAATTATGATGATTATTATCATTGTTGTTGTTATTATTATTATTATGATTATTGTTGTTGTTGTTCTGTTGTTGTTGTTATTATTATTACTTTAATCATGGTTGAGATTAAGACCAGCAGCCCACGTGACCGAGAGAATTACAGAATAAAATGTTACATTTTGTTTAATAGCTTGTTCACATTACCTGCTAGTGCCTGGACGTGAAAATTAATATGAAATTAAGAATTAAATCATATCTCTACCTGGTGGAAATAAATCCTCATTACAAGTTAAAAATATAAATAAATAAATAAAATAATTTTACAAAAGCTTAAGAGGGAGACAATTTTACACTTGTGCTAGCAGGAAAGAAAAAAAAAAAACATTGAGGGATAACAAATTCAGTGCACTCAGGTCATTAGGTGACATCATTTTATTGCCCCATAATGTTGCTGAGCCTCGGCCTGACCAACTGAAGCAACAGCTCCATGGCGATGATGAGTGAGTGTGCAACTTTTCTTGGCTGAGCAGGTTAAAAGGTTAAGGCTGTGGGCTACTAATCAGAAGCTGCCACTGCTGGGCCCTTGAGCAAGGTCTTTTATCCCTCAACTGCGCACTTGTATAACTGAGATAAAAATGTAAGTTGAGTGGGATAAGGCTGCCTGCAAAATGCCATACATGTAAATGTAGATAGAAAAATTACATTTTATTTTTACTTTCAGAACAGAACAACAGCCTCATTAAGCATACTTACTGTGAAAACTATACAGATTTTTAATACTTGAAAATAAACAAAAGAAAAAAAATACAGATTAATCTAATTTATTGCAAGACTGGAATGCGTACTCTCCAGCATGTCTTTCTAGTATGTGACCCCTTGCTACAAATGGCCAATTTGGCGAAAGATACCTGTGATATCGTCTGAGCACTAATGAGGGAAACCCACGTTAGTCCCAACTCTGGAGGAACATTGTGAGGAGGTTCCAGGTGCACTTAATAGGAATAATTCATAATTCAGGCCTCATTCTCAGAGTTCATTCTGGCTCCTGATTTTATATTTATACTGTAGACATTGCATTCATATACAGTATTTCCACCTCTTTTTTCAACCCTGCCTCAACGCTCATACATGTCCTGAAGTTCATCTTTTAGCATCAAAACCTGAAATCATAATACAATACAATACTAAATATATCAGCCATTATGCACAACCAATGAAATGTCACATACTGAAACGACAACACTGGGGCACTTATATAAATCCCATGTGTGCTCCAGTATAATTCTGTTCCAGATGACCAAGTATTAGTGAAATCCCTGGATACTTGAAAGGTGAGTGAAACTGCACACAGATCATGACCATGATGATATCTGTAGTACTACAGTGGATCCACACAAATCGACTTAAGAGAGCTCCAACAGCCACTGGGCTGCCCTCAGTCAAGCTGTCCTGAGAGAGCCTGTCATTATAGGACATTTTCCTTCTTATTTTTGCTTCTATTTTTAAGCATGAAGCATTTGATTTTTAAATAAACATAATAATTTTCATAGTACTTTTCTGCTTATCTATTTAATTATATTATTCATTTATTTTGTATTTGTGTGCCATTTATTTGATAAGATATTCTGTATGATTTTTAGCATATGATTCATTTATGTTCACATTTGACATTTAGCATATCTTCTTAGTCCTAGCTAGAATAACAAAATAATCTTTTTAGTACTTGTTCTATTAGAATTGAGAAGGGCACTGTAAGGGTATATCTTGTTCTCTGGTCTTATTTTGTATTGTTTGAATATTTTCTGTGCTTATCATTTTATTCTCTCTCTCTTTCTGCCATTCTTTCATCAGGTAATAAAGTTCAGGTCTCAGACTGTGATTTATATTACATTATTATTATTAATTCGTAAATTTATATGCCAGTTTTCAGTGATGAAGTGCTAATCAGTGTTGAAGTCTCACATTTACATCAGAAAAAAACCCCAAATGAGTTTCAAGAGGCTATCGCTTTCTGATTGGCCAATAAGAGGTAAAGGCGTGGCCATAGCATATCTTAAGAAATTTGCGCGCTTGCAGAGTTTAATCTGGTATAAGAACTACAGGCTGGAGGTGTAACAGGCCTACTGAAAAAAAAAAGAACCTGAAAATGGAGACGCACAGATAAGAACGCTTAACGAAGACTAATTGAGTATTCGGTCGTGTATATGATAAAATTATGTGCTTAATTTCTCTTTAGGGCTGGAAAAAAGAGAACACAGACACCAAAGGAAAAGCTTTTGCACTCAGCATTCATGCAGCCAAACTAACATTTCTTCTTAGACCAACTTTACAGTTAAAAAAAAAATGCATAAAGGGAACATTCTTTTTGTAGTAGACTAAGTGGCTCAGGGAACTTACATCATATCTTTTATAACCTGCAGGCAAATCTCAGTACACGACTTAATACGCAGTTAGTCTCTGAAGCCTTCAAGTCTGTGGAAGTTCGGGAGCAAAAAAAAAAGAAAAGAAAACAAATACACCTCAAAGAAACCCAAGGAAACTCAGGAAAAAGTGAGGTTGGAGATATCAAGAATGGACCTGATCCACAGACTGTGGGTGGGGAGGAAACTGATTCTGGTGGTGATGATCCCACTGTCCCTGCTGCCACTGCCTCTCTTCCATCCCAGCAGCGTGAGTACCTTTAAACCTGTTGCACTCCACTGGATATGAGATTGAAACGGAGCTGTTTTATTCCAGTAATAAGTCGAGTAAACATTGATGACTCAAAATGATTCGCAGATATCATCAAACATCATTTGTGGAGCCGATTCCAAGCTGTATCACGGCAGAATATTAAACAGTGCCAGTTGGAAACGTTGCCTGCTGTGCGCCATGCGCGCGTTTCTGTGCGTATATACGAACCAGCGCGCTTTGAGTGGATGCGCGCTTCACTAACCCTAGATAGCTGCACCTTTAGGCAAGATTGCTAATTTGACTGAATGCTCAGTTTGCTAAATTTGGGTATTTATGACAGATAAATATGCCTTGTAATTAAGGAGTCAGAGAACCTTTCACCAATTTGGAAATGTTACAGGGGCTTGTAAGGATGTATTAGGCACCCTCCTGACCTTCTGTCACATCTTGCTTTGCTGTACAAATTGTTTATTTGAAATACCAGCAGTTCTTGCAGATGTTCTCTGTTTATAGTTTATTTATTTATTGAATTATTTTGGGCCCAATTTGATTCAAAAGCTCAGTGATAGCCTGTGAAAAACAGCATTTACTCCATTTAAGTAACTTTGTATATAGTGGTAGCAAAAAAAAAAAAAAAAAAAAAAAGTCACTTGCATAAAGACTTTTTTCCTGGCCGATAATGATATCAGCCTGACCTTGAGGTCAAATCACATTCAGTGCCTGGAATCAATTCTTTTCCCATCATCATCAGGTCCATATCCTGTTTGAATTCTGTAATCAGAAAATAAATTAAAGATTAGACAGCTTAACTTGCTGAAATGTGGCAGAATAATCAAGAAATGAAGACATTATGGTGAAAAAGAGCCCGTCATTGCTCATCATTCAATGTAGTGTACGTTCTGATGAATACAAATGGAATGTGTATTTTGACTAAAGCAAACCATTAGCACTTAGGGAACATATACTCAGTGATTAACTGCAGAGAATTCTTTCGCTTCTACCTGACACTTTGATAAAATCAGAGCCATAGAATGACTGCCATGAGATTCTATGAACCCCTGAAAAAGGCCCATGTCTGATGCTTTGAAACAGCCTAAATCAATCATGTTGGAATGGACTGATTAACAACAAACAGATTAAAGCTCAGCAAAACACACTGTGCTGGCCTGCAGCTTAATCTGCCAGCAGTGCACATTGCTGCAGCGTGCCTTCACCTTTGAGCTCGGGTACAGCCAGCAGGAGATACGAACACATAAGGTTGGGGTTGGGGGGAAGTGGAGCAAAAGCAAAGTCTTAACTGGCTGTGAAAATGTGTCAGGGTGCAATCACCATGTCCACGTGATTAAGACATGTTTTAGCTAAAAGCAAGTACAGTGAAAAATGGATACAGAAACATTTCTTTTAGACTCCATTCATAGTAGGGGACTAAGTTAATTGTTTTCCTGCATGACTATAGAAATGTGTGGGCAGGTTTTAACACTGCCTGATTACTTTCAGCCTGTTATAAAACCTGATTAATAAGCGAATATGAATCACCTGACAAACTTCCTCACTGTGTGTACAGAACTCAGGTCACAAAGAAATATGAGTAGTAGAAAAGAAAGGACTTAATCTGGTAAGCACAGCAGTGTGTAATGTACAAACATCTGTTTATGGGAGCAAATGGCCGCATACTTCCTAACACTGGTTCCATGCTTACAAAGAGATTATTTTTGCTGCCAATTATGCATTTTTCATAAAGTTTTTTTTTCATGAAGATTACAGACCCCCCTCCCCTCCCATTTATAACACTGAAAGTGAACAGGCATCTAAGCTTTATGTAATGTGTAGTGCTTGATAATAATAATAGTAATAATAAAAACAACAACAATAATAATAACAATAGTAATAACAACAATAACAACAACAATAATAATAATAATAATAATAATTATTATTATTATTATTATTATTATTATTATTATTATTATTATTATTATTATGCGATTTTCTCCAGTTCTCTGTGTTTTTCTGGGTCTTTTCAGCCATGTCTCAGGAGCATCTTGCAGCTTAGAGACACTGTTTTTATTATTATTATTATTATTATTATTTTTATTATTATTATTATTATTTTTATTATTATTATTATTATTATTATTATTATCATTAATAATAATAATAATAATAAATACCTTTTATGAAGAAAATGCTTCAGAAATCCACTCTATCTATGTGTAGGTATATTAACTTGTATTGAAGATATTAACGTATGCTATTTTAATGTATCATTCACAGTACATGGTCGTAAACCTTAAAGTGTATGATCAGTCTGTAATGTGTAGACTCCTGACATTCCCTGTATTTTTCCCTCTGTAGGAGTCCTCCTGTGCCTATGTCCTGATTGTGACGGCGGTGTACTGGGTGTCAGAGGCAGTACCCTTGGGGGCTGCAGCGTTGGTACCAGCATTCTTATTCCCCCTTTTTGGGGTTCTCAAATCAAGCGAGGTGAGTAAACATTTCTGTCTGACACAATTAAACCACGGCTTACCTCTTTCACAGTTCCAAATTTGGAAGGTTTTTTTATTTTTTTAAAAATTTTTTTACTCACTGTCTATTTTTATAGATATTTGGTAAATGGTGTAACATAAAGGTAATCAAAGAATTTATTTTATATTAATTTTGGTGAGCACTTAAACCAGAATTAACTTTAAAAATATTGAAGTTGAAACATCTAGATACAGTGGTAGTATCATGCTCCAGTGCTACATGTCTGCAGTGGAGACTGATGTACATTCATGTGTAAGGTTTTGCCCCTTTCTGATTTCCCCTGTTTTCTGATCTACAAACAAATTTAGTAAAATATGAAAGACAACTTGAGTAAATAAAACACACAGTTTGTGATCTTGATTAACTGATTTTTTGAAGGATAAATATTCACTAACACCTATATCACCCATGTGAAAAAGTAAATGCCCCTTTAATCACACAAATCTAATTTATTGATAAAGGGTTAAATGAGACTAGTCATGGAAAATATTGATTATTGCCAGCCCTGCATCAACAGAATGCATCATTTCAATGTCACTTCAGGATATTGAGCAGAAACATGGAACAAAATCTATAAAGGAATTACTTAAACAATTAAAAAAACATGGGGGTGGGGGAGATTGTTAAGTACTTTCTGGAGGCCCTATATACTAAAATGTTTTTTTCATAAAGACAAAAAAGTGTCAAGGAGTGAAGAAAGTCAGCTGGTCACATGAAATTGTGCAATGGTTTTTCACTGTGGGGTCTCAGCCGTGTGCACTCGACCTTTTGTTAAAGTTCTCTCAGCGTCGGATCACAGATACTGCTGCGTACACCTGTATAATTAAAAGAAGCACCAGTGTGGGTCTTCTCAAGGCCATATAATAATAATAATAATAGTGTATCACGGACAAGGCATATAAACTATTAAATAACATTATGCCCCTTAGACACCAACAACCAAACAATTTATTATAATAATAATAATAAAAATAATAATTCTTTATTTTAGTGTATTCCAAAAAAAATTATTAAGAGGAATAAGTAAAGATAAAATAAGTGTAAGTGAAAATGCGACTTCTCTAGAAGTCCTGTAGAAGCTTTGTCTAGTTTATTGCCAGTATTGATGATATATTACAAAAATAAACTGTACAGTATAAAGTCATTATGTGGACCAACTGTTGTCTTTGTATCTTTGTTCAGCAGAAATAGATTGATCAAGTCACACATTTGATTAAGCGGTTCGGCAAATGAGTGAGTGAGTAAAAGAGAAGCTTCAATGCTTTACTAAGCCATAGTTTTTGTTAGCATTTCAAGTTTTTCAGCCAAAATAGTCACTAAAATATAAGGCAAAAATTACCCAATAATCTGCAAATTATGTCCTAAGGAGGATTTTTGCCAATTGCATCCATGGTGAAAAACTTGGATATCCCACCATGCATTGAGTTTCCTGGAATTTTACTGCTTTTTTTTTTTTTTTTTTTTTTTTTTTACCTTTTTGCTTTTTACAGGGTATCTTTGTTTTTTCCTCTTGGTTAGCCCTCCCCGCTTTTACAACAAACTTAGACCCCCTTCCCCCTTTCCAGCCCACAATAATTATCTCTGCCAAGGACATTATGTTTTCATTTATGTTTCTGTGTTTGTTAGCAGGTTTATGCAAAAAAGCTATGTGTGGATTTTCATGAAATTTCTACCAGAGTTGGGTCTTTGGACAGGGAAGAATCCATTACGTTTTGGAGATTATCTGGATCGAATTCTTGCTCCAGGAATTGTTTAAATATTTGTAAAACATTTTTGACATTTGTGTTTATGTGGGGGATTGTTGGGCTTGGTGGAGGTTTGCACTCTTCAAGTGCTCTTTCTGCTTGTTTAAGTTATAATTGGAACTTAGGGTTCATATTTCTAAACTTGCTTTAATTAAAGTACTTCACAACAATGTACTAAATCCAGCCGTCCTTTATCTATGCCGCTTATCCATCAGATTCTTGAAGCCAATCCCAGCTGACCTCGGGTGAGAGGTGGGGTTACACCCTAAACAGGTCACAAGTCTATTACAGGACTCACATACAGTATTTTTACATGATGTTATAAAAAGTCGAATTAGTGTGTTAGTCTGACTAAACTGTGGAACATTTACAGAGTATCGGGTCCAGTTTTAGTCCATTTGAACCGAGTTACGTGCTGTAAACAGCTTGACTATAATCAAGCTATCTAACAGTCTTGCTGTGAAGCACCAGTGCTAACCACTGAGCTGCCATGTTGCTTTTATGACTGTGATACAAGTATATGCGTGTTTATGTTTTCAGGTAGCCTCAGAATACTTTAAGGACACAACGCTCCTGCTGATGGGAGTTATCTGCCTGGCTGCTTCTATAGAAAAGTGGAATCTGCACAAACGTGTTGCCCTGCGAATGGTTATGATCGCAGGAGCCAAACCTGGAATGTATGTCCCACCAGACTAAATTAATTACACAGAAAAAAATCATATTGATTAGCAGATAATTTAAACACAAATCAGTGAAATAATTTGTGCTATGTTATTCAAACAAGCATCTTTTTGGATTTTGGGTCTGAGAGTGATAAAAGAAGAAAATCTGGGGGTTGATTAATAATTATTCGCTGCTTGCTGATTGGAAGCTTATGTTGCAGGCTGGTGTTAGGGTTCATGTGCTGCACTGTTTTCCTGTCAATGTGGCTGAGTAACACCTCCACTACGGCCATGGTGATGCCTATTGCAGAGGCTGTGCTTCAGCAGCTCATCTACACCGGCATTGCCGACTCTCATGATGACTCGGATACGGTGATGACACAAGAGGAAGAAAACGGTACACACATAACATACTATAAAGCACTTTTCTATAAAGTAAACTGTATTACTCTTTCATTATGCAAAGGATCACCTATATAAGCATTATTCTCACATTTTTGCAGATGAAGAGAAGAGTGTGAATCACCTTGAGCTTTCAGACTACAACAACAGGTGGAGGAAGTGTAACTCATGAACTCCGTCAGCATTCTTTTAATTTTAAAATTCCTTTTATCTCATATCTTTATTTCCACAGCTGCAAAAAAACAGAGATTCGCACAGTTGTTGTTGTAAGACCCAAAACACCGCCACCACATTCACTGTTGTCATCATCAACATCATCATCAACATATGCCATATTGCAATTTTTCTCTCTTCTGCCCCACAGGAATTGAATGGTGCTGCAATGAAGCCAGATCAGGGAACAGACCTCCCAAAGCAGACTAACGGATATGTAGCTGAGGTAAGAAGAAAGTCAGTGTGACTAGAACACAATTCAATTCAACGACACTCCATACCTGGAGGCACCTGGTCATGACATCAAGTGTGACTCAAATACAGAAAAAACACCAGAAGCTTATAACCCAAATTCAAAACAAGTTGGTGAATATCTTCAGTGAAACATTCCACCGGCTATCACCATAAATGCATGTTTGCACCCAGCAGGTTCCGATTGATGTTCCTATACCCAAGAAACCCAAAATCCGGAGGGACTCAATGTACCCAACCAAGAGGGACCACATGATCTGCAAGTGTCTGTCTCTGAGCATCACATACGCAGCTACCATCGGTGGTCTCATCACCATCACCGGCACCTCCACCAATCTCATCTTTGCAGAGCAGTTCAATAAGTAAGACTTTACCTGAATCAGTGATCAGAATCCTGAGTTTTATGCATCTGTTGAAGCAGGTGTATGCAATCCACTCAAAGCCTTTCCCAGAAAATAAACAGTCTTTTGATGGGAAGTGGTTGTCGTGCAAAGGTCTGTTGCAACCTACCACATACTAATTCCATATCAGAGCAAAATCAAGCAGTTTAAGTTTGGCTCACATAAACAGCAAATGAAAGCAGGGTGAAACCAGGGGTGATTTTCTGAGTGTTTATAAGCTTTATAAAGTGATTGTTTGCTATGAAATTGTATAAAGAGCTATGCAGATTAGTCTTTTACTTTGTTGTATTTTCAGACTACAAGTGATCTTCTGATCTAAAGCAAGCCATGAGATAACATTTATTAGTGAATACTACAGGGGAATGATGCGATTTGATTGTTGCACCATCTCTGGATCATAAATCATTATTCTGAGTGGATAATGTTTGAATCAAAATTAGAGACCCTCACAGATTGTCATGGGTACTTGACCCGGCAACGTCATCATTATCACGCATTCAAATGGAAAAATAAACCATAAAATCTCATTCTGGGTGGTTTTCCTCATTAGGGAGACATGTTTCCTATTGTTTCTTAAGGACAGATGCCGTTTAGTCAGCTGAAAACACAGGGCTAGCTGGTCTGCCTCTGTTTGTGCTTAAAATGTGTAAATATAACTATAAAAATCTTGTTTTCATTTATTTTCATGTTTCTGGTAGCATGTACTAAAACACCTTTACAGAGCGCAGTTTACGTTCATTTCGTTACTCTACTTTTGTTTCCGAACAGACGCTGTTAGCAAAACAGAGCTATTAGCCTGGCTGTTCAGGGTGTTGGGCACCTTTGCCCACAGTCCGCTCCAGCATCCCCACTATGTTAAACAGGAAAAAATACAGATCATATCTATGAGTTTAAATCCGATTTGAAGTTGTGGAATAACTGGAAATATTAGCCTGAAGTAGTCAAAAATGCTTTCTTTATACAGAATGCATACTCAGCAGAACTGAGGACTTGTCTTTATGTCATAATATAAAGAAAAATATTAATAAGGAAGTAAATAGATACATTTTATATAGAACATGTTTACAAGAACAAAATCCCTTGAAGCTGTTCAAGGTGTACCCTGCCTTGGAGATGGATACAGCCTCCCCGCAACCCTAATAGGATTAAGGGGTTCGGCAAATGAATGAATGAAAATCCCTTGCCCACAGTGCTGTACTGTATATAGAATATATAAACAATTATTTTTCAACAGTTACTGCTCTTAACTGCTGTAGAATAAAAGTATGTTTTTCACTATATATTATTATATTATATATTTTACACTTTAATACACATATGTATGGTGTCTGACACTGCATGCAGTAACTTCGGGGAACACCATGTTAAACAACATACGAAATATTACTTCAGGAAACATATCATTCATTCACTTTCTAGGCCCCTTAATCCTAATTAGGGTCGTGGGGAGGCTGGCACCCATCTCAGCCGACTCTGGGCGAGGTACACCCTGGACAGCTCGCCAGGCCAACACTCACACAACCATCCACACTCACTCACTCTCACACATAGGGGCAATTTGGAACAGCCAATTAGCCTACTGTGCATGTTTTGGACTGTGGGAGGAAACTGGAGTACCCGGAGGAAACCCACGCAAGCACAGGGAGAACATGCAAACTCCACACAGAAACACCCGAGCTGGGAATCGAACCCAGGACCTTCTTGCTGCGAGGTAGACATGCTAACCACTACACCACCGTGCCACCCCTGGAAAAGATTGTTTTTTGGCTCTTTTGCTGTAAACAGAACTTTGTACTTTCCTTCTACATAATGCAGAAAAAAGCTTTCCAAAACGTTTCCACAAAGAATATAAATTAAAAACAGAATGCAGTGATTTGCAAATCTCATAAACTCATATTTTATTCTCAAAAGAACATAGAAAACATAACAAATGTTAAAAGTAACACATTTTACTATTTCATTAAAAAAAAAAAAAAATTTGATCATTTTTAATTTGATGGTTGGTGAATTTTTTTGTATTCATCTTTTACACAACATCACAAATTTTGAAATTATGCTTGTAATAGAGTGACAGCATTTTATACCCCTTGACCTAGAATTAAAGGGGTTAGTCATCTGAAGGAAAACTGCAGTCAGAGGAGACAGCAGGGTCAGTGATCACATCCATATGGAAATAGATGTTTAAAAAAAAAATGATGCATTGATCAGAACCATTCTAACTATCTGTTACTTTGTCATTATGAGATTAGGGGAAGTTTGAGTAAAAACTGGAGATAACATTAAGAATGCTAGATCAGTGAACTGTTGGAAGGTCCAGAGGTTAACCTGCTTCCTGAATGGGTTTACACTGGTGAGGGTAGTTTGATAAATCTGTAAGTTTTGTGTACATTAATTAAATTCATATCTCAAAACAGTGAAGAGTTTGGAACGAACATCCATCAGGAATACTGAACCTCAGATAATGTTATAATCCTTCTGCCTAATTTTATGTTGAGTTTATTCATATAATATTTGTTTTCTGCATTATCAATTTACACACCAGTGTTATCATTAAATACAAATAATACTGAAATAAATTTATTTTGCAGTCGATACCCAGATGCCAAGGTCATCAATTTTGGAACATGGTTCATCTTCAGCCTGCCTATAGCTCTTATTATGTTGGTGTTAACTTGGCTCTGGCTCCACTTCCTTTTCTTCGGATGCAAGTAAGAATCGGGGTCTTTTTTCTCTTTAGATGTAGATTTGGGTAGGATTGCGTATACGTAACCTCCATGAAAGCAGAGAGATTGGTGAAATGTTGTTTGCTTTTATCTATTGTTAAAGTTTGTGATAGATTTAATACAGTAACAAATTTAATAAGTAAGCATAGGCTTGTGCGTTTTCTTTCGTCTCAAAGCCGTGATGTGCTTAGTTTTAGTGAAACGTGTTCATGGAGTAAGAAACGCAAAACCAAGCGGGAGATTCTCTCTGAGAAACGCATCCAAGAGGAGTACAAGAAGCTTGGTGCCATAAGGTAAAAACACAAAATAGCTCTCACTGACAGATATAAATTCACATGTTCTTTCCATGGGCTTCCTCTCAGTCTATAAACATGCACATTACGTCAACTGGCTACTCTTAATTATCCATAGGTGTGAATGGGAGTGTGAAATGGTGTTTTTGTTATAACTGTGATATAGATTGGTGACCTGTTCAGGGTGTCCACTGGTCTCAGCTTAGCACATCTGCCTCACAGCAAGAACATCCTGGATTTGAGTCCTTGCCTTAGCTTGCCTTGGGCGTTTTTGTGTCGAGTTTGCATGTTCTCCCTGTGCTTGTGTGGGTTTCCAGGTGCACTGGTTTCCTCCCACAGTCCAAAGACATGCACATTAGGCTAATTGGCTATTCCAAATTGCCAGTGTGAATGGTTTTGTGTGTATTTTCCCTGCAGTGGTCTGGTGAGCTGTTCAGCACCCTTGCCCAGTGTCTATGCTGATTCATTAAAATTTTCTAGGATTTAAGGACTCATGCAGTTTTGAGTTTTTAGGATTTTCCTAGATTGTGTATGTTGAAAGAAATCATTATATTTACCTGGGTGAAGGTGAATTCAAGTGTCAAATAAAATTGGTTTCAAGGTTAACATTTTAGGTCTTCTTCCAACACTTCTAAAATATTTCTAAACAACAGACATTTTCTTCAGAAATACCCAGACATTTGATGGAGACACCAAATTGTTCACACTGTACAAGTGAAAAAAAATTGCCTCATAAAATACATATTTAGGCCGATCAGCTGACCACCGGTCTGCACCAGTCAGGACAAAAAAAAACCCGTCTGGTTCTAATTGCTGCCTCGTTACCCGGTGCACCTTAACTTATAAACAATATTCATGAAATATTTGCAACATAGCATGTAACGAACTTCATCTTTTTTTTTTTTTAACCAAACAGTTATCCGGAAGTTGTGACGGGAGTCTTCTTCGTTTTGATGACCTTGCTGTGGTTTACAAGAGAACCAGGATTTGTCCCTGGCTGGACGTTCCTGTTTGAGAAGTGTGTGAAAATCTAATATGCTTATTTTCAAAATATATATCTCTGTTTCATGATCGTAATGACATTTGGGTTTATCATTAATGGGAGCACTGTGATTAATGAGTTTAATATATACTACACAACAATGGCATGATCTGATTGGTCCACAATCTCAGGATTGAAAAACAACGGACACTCCAAATTTGTCATGATCACTTGGAGCAGGCAGTGTAATCACTATCATGTATTAAAATATAAAAATAAACCATAAAAATCTCTTAGTTTTTCAGTCTTGTTTTTCTTGTATTTCTGTGTAGTATATACTGAAACATTTTTACAGAGTATGGTGTACTTTCATTTCCCTGGGGTATGTACTAAACTCTGAATGAGTAGGCTAAACCAACTCTGTGTACAAATATGTAAAAATAAACCATAAAATATTATTTTAATGTGCTTTTCTTTACCTTTCCATGTTGTATATATCAAAACTCTTAAAGATAGTTAAAGAGACATCATTACACCTTCTCACATGTGCACTCAGAGCTCACCTGTCTCTCTGATTAAAAAAATGTAAGAAATAAACTATATACATTTCATTTTAGTGTGCTTCTCTGGTCTCATGTAGTATATACTAAAACAGTCGGGTGGATGTTGCCGATTTGAATATTCAGTGACATCCGCCTCAACTTCTGCGCATAGTTGATAATTATAAAATGTATAATATAATAATGAATAAAGAGATCATACAAATGGATAATCCTAACAATGTGGATTAACAGTTATTTGACTATGTTGAGAAACAACAAACCCTGATTACTGAATTCACACAGTACATTCATATGGAAATATATGACTGTGGAATTTGTTGATTGATTGTAATCGCCTCCAATAATCCTGATCAGCACAAATCCTTATGATTATGTAAAATTGTGCCAGTTCTATTGGTGAGACTACTAAGACTGAACTCACGTGTTCACTGTATGAGACAAAAAAGAGAAATGATAATCTCTAAATATTAAGCCAGTAGAAGATCTGTTACTGATGTTTCCTGAATTCTGTAATTACAGGAAAGGCTACAGGACTGACGCCACAGTCTCTGTGCTGCTGGGCTTCCTTCTCTTCCTTATCCCTGCACGGAAGCCCTGGCCATCTTCATCTTCGAGCGAAAGCACAGGTTAGAGCTCATGTCCGTACTCTTTCTCAACATTCACATTCAGCAGGTCACGAATTAATTGGCTAAATGCTGGTGGTATCTTTACACATAGTGATTGCCTGCAAGGAGGACAAAGAAGATGAAGAGGAAGACCCTTTAGCACCCATGATCACGTGGAAAGACTTCTTGAGACTGATGCCATGGGAAATTGTGATTCTGGTTGGAGCAGGGTATGCGCTAGCAGCAGGGTGTAAGGTAGGCCAAGAACCAAAACAGATTAAATACAGAATTTCTATCATATAAACATCATTTAAAGAGACAAACCAAAAGTAATAATGTAAAATAGGTCATGTGACCCTTTCTGAATGTAAAGTGCCAGTATGTTCACTCTGCACTGTGTGTAATGTGTAATGACAGGTGTCGGGTTTGTCCATGTGGATTGGGCGTCAGATGGAGCCAATGAGTGGCCTGCCTCCGTGGGCTGTCACGCTGCTCGCTTGTTTGCTCGTGTCTACCGTGACTGAATTTGCCAGTAATCCTGCCACTCTCACTGTGTTCCTGCCCATCCTTTCTGCTTTGGTAAGAACGCACATGGTAAATTAAAAAATAATAATAATTAATGTCTACATCCGGATTTCTGTAAAGCTGTTATTCATAATGACTGTTGTTTAAAAACACAAACAACACAGATGTATAGATAGGAAGAGACCTGCAGCGATGTTACAACCAGAGACCATGGAATATCAATGACATTTGGTGACTTGTAGCAATGGCAGGTGAAACAAGAAGAATCAGCGAGTGCAAACCTCCACCAAGTGGGGGGAAAACCCAGGAAGTTACACTGCAGTACTTAAGCCTGCCATAACAACACGCTTGCAGAAAAATCATTCTATCTCACAATGTTGAAGAGTAAAGAATTCCTGGATCCAGAATTTGATCCTCAATATCCAATGGAGCCAAAGCCCCACCTCTGGTAGAAATGTAAGAAAAATCCTCACATAACTTTTTGAATAGTCCCAACAATAACAAACCGAGCGTAAAGCATAACCTCCTTGGCAGAGCTAATAACTGTTGGTAAAGCCAAGTGAGGAAGCTACCAATGGGAGCGAAGGATATCGCTGACTGACAAATGAAACCAATACAGAAATATACAAGGCAGATACTGTACCTGTAATGTTGTAGTCAAGACCACCTAACCCAAGATCGAGTCAAGACCAAGATCAGAACATACCAAGACCAAAAAAGTCCAAGACAAGACTGAGGAAAAATGCAGTCAATTCCGAGACAAGACCGAGACCTCAAAATGTGGTCTGGAGAGGTCTTGAGTACTACAACATTATGTACCTGAACAACCAGTGGCTAGAGTGTCCATTAGTGACCAAACTGTCATCTACAAAGTGATAGCCAATGAACAAATCGCTTCATATGTGGACAGGTATTTGGTATTGAAGTGCTGCAGGTCTTAAAGGGGCCAGGCATATTAAATAAACATGAAAAACAGTGTTATCTCTTGGAAATAAAATAAGGTCAGACATAATGTCTTTCTGAAACCATTTGCTTATTCCAGTACCCAAGTGCCAATGACCCCTACAACAGGCACAATGATATAAACATCACTTGTATTGGTGTCTTGAGTTTTGGCCAATACTTGAATCAGTCTTTTGTTAGCCTCTCTTTACTAATACTAGAAGGGCACTTGGAGAGTGCAATCTTCTGCCAAGCAAAAAAATTAAATAAATAAGAGAAAGTGGTTAGCACATCTGGCTCACAGCAAGAAGGTCCTGGGTTTGAGTCCTGAGTTCTGCAAGTTTCTGTGAGGAGTTTGCATGTTCTTCCTGTGCTTATATGGGTTTCCTTCCCCAGTCCAAAGACATACACATTAGGCAAATTGGTTGTGTGTGTTGGCACTGCAATGGACTGGCAAACTGTACAGGGTGTACCCCATGTTCGCCAGAGATGGCAGAGATAGTACCCAGCCTTCCCGTGACCCTAGTAGGATTAAGCAGTTCGGTAAATTGAATGGATGAATGGAATCTGTTCATTAGTTTTTGTGTACAGTTGCTAAGAAACACAAAACAGACAAACAAATGCCAACAAAAACAAAGCCTCCTTGACGGAGGTAACAAGAACTGTTCAATGGTGCTGTTGTGGCAAAGTCTGGCTTGCCGTATTTGTTTAGCATCATAAAAATCGGCTATACATGAAAGACAGGTGACAACAGGGTCTGTGTCACAGAAATGAAACACAAGTATAGCTATATTGTGTTGAATGATTTCCAATACAACTCATCTTCTTTTTCTCACTTTCAGTCTGAGACTCTGCAGATAAACCCCCTGCACACGCTCATTCCAGCCACCATGTGCGTCTCGTTTGGAGTTATGCTGCCTGTTGGAAACCCACCGAACGCTATTGTCTTCAGTTATGGACATTTGAAAATCAGTGACATGGTAAGACGAGTATGTTTAATAACATGCTATGACATAAATAGTTCCAGTTAATAACTATCCGCCAAAGGCGAGGTGGATCTCACTAAAGTCTGTTCAGAATATTCACTTCAGCATCATCCACTAAACCTGAGGTACATTTTTTTTTTTGTTTATACAACACAGGAAGATAAGCAAAAAAAAAAGCACACTAAAATGAGCTACTATGCAGAAATACAAAGTAAACAAAATAAAATGATTCTTATTGTTAATTTTTCCATTTTTAAGTGTGATAATGACGGCATCTGCTCCAACTGGCCATCACAAACCGTGATTGTCCGTTGTTTTGCTTCAAGCATTATCCACTTGGGATAATGTTTTTAAATCCTGAGATAATGGACCAACCAGATCACACCATTTCTGTGTAGTATACACTAATCATGTTTAATCTTTACATACACTACACCAGTATCGAAGAAAATAGAATATATTCTATGAATGTACATGATCTTTTCTACAAAGTAAATGGATTTGTGTTGTGTCTCTTGTTAAGGTTAAGGCTGGTTTTGGGGTGAATCTGATCGGAGTTATGGTTGTCATGCTGGCTATAACCACATGGGGCATCCCACTTTTCCAGCTGTCGGAGTTTCCCGCCTGGGCAGTAATGAGAAACGTAACCAGTGGCTTATAGGCACATGTGGGAATGAAATTTGCAGAAATTACAGAATTAAAGGAATGGACAACTTTAAAACAAAAATGGTGCAAGAGGTGCATTTTTCTCCTCTGATTGCGCTCCTTGCTTCAACTGAACAGCCTTAGATGAAAATGCCTTAGTCAATATGGGAAACATCAAGACCTCCTCACAGTGTTTCCACCCACAGGGTTTAGGGTGATGCAATTACCTGTTTGTTAAATCCACTTACAATTACAGTTCATTAACATAAAGTAGATCAGTGCAGCGTTGTGCTTCATGTTTTATGTTTAAACCATGTAAAAAGTGTGTAAGTGGCTTCTGTGAGGTGGACGGAGTAAATTCATTCATGCTGTAAGTGATTTACACCACAGATATGCATTGCAATGTTTTTAAAATATGACAAGGATCAGTGTAAATAGTAGGAACTACAGTATGTTTCATTCTGTACTACGTGGTAGGACATTTTATTTCCATAACCAAAATCTTTACAATTATTAAAAACAATTATTACTGATCTGTTTCTGAGTTAATCATCACACAAACATGGACTGTGTTCATTATTTTTACGCTTAAAGCCTCTGTCTTCCCATATGTATAAATCACACTCGGCAGAAGTGGCCATGGAGGAAATCATCTCAGATCTTTTTACTGACTCCAGTGTCAACTTTGTGCAATTCAGTTATAGCTCTATTCAGTGCTCTATAGTTTTGGTGCTCCCTCAGCAGGTTCAAATCCTTTCTTCTCAATTCTCTCCTTGTACTTCAGGAAATCCCTTCGTTTGTTGAAGTATTTCACCTGTTGATAGAACAGAAAGTACATCGCTGTATATAAGCAAGCTGCAACAGGACATTAATGACAGACTACACAAGTAGACAATATGGAGCTGCTGACTCCCATTACCTGGTTTTGAATACTTTTTTGTGTAGAGCACAGGTGTCAAACTCAAGGCCTGAGGGTCAAATCCGGCCCGCCAACTCGTTATGTGGCCCGCTAGTGTTTTTAAAGAATATGATTATCATACATTCTTTGCATCAACCTTAACCATAAAATCTAATTCATCACCCATCCACTAGCTGGCCACCTATTTCAAGTAAACAGCTAATCATTCATGGCTTCAAAAAGATTGCATGCTAACATTGTGAGCAAAGGAAAGTGAATAAAGAAAAGTCACAAATACCTAGACTAATCATGTTGTCATGAAGGTTTCATGGTTGCCCTTTTTGAAGAGATGTTCTGTAATCATTCTGCCCCGATGACCTACAAATTTAATGATGTGACCCTCAGTGAAAATGAGTTTGACACCACTAGTATAAAGATTTAAAATTGTGAGGCTAAATTTGTACTACAACCAGCCACTAGAGGGCTTCAGAGAACTTTTGGCTTCACTTTCAAATCCCTCATTCACTCAAACAACCCCTGGCAAACATTATGGTATCACCACACTGAGAGGTGTTTTTGTTTTGTTTTTTTTACTTAATCTTACATAAACAAATCGTAGATATGACTAAAACCATTTTGTTTAGTAAGTTTTTTAGTATTTTTTGACTTTATGAAAATAATTTTAATTAAATTATGTTTTTATTTATTTATTTATTTTTTATTATTAGATGAAAAACTGATGGAATCACTCAAATGTTAAGAAATATATTATGGCACAAGTAAAAAAAATTAACTTGGTCTAAAGTAAAAAGTGACTGCTTACAGACCTTAACAAGTTGGACTTGACTAATTGAATGGAAACAAGAGACAAGAGAGTTGTGAATTGAAACAATGGAAGGGATTATAAATCTCCTTCATGAAGGACATGTAACACAGAGTGAGGCAAAAGATGTTGATGGCTCACAGAAAAGTTAGAATCTGGGTTGATGCCACAGCCATCCGTGACCGGGAGTCCATGGGAGCTAATTGGCCGAGCCCTCAAGGGAGGGAGAGATGGCATACGCTCACTTCCCTGTCACTCACAGCAATCACCAGCCAATCACTGGCGTCTGTGAGCTCATTCACATGAGGGGGTGGATAGCGCTTTCCCTCTGAGTGTGTTAGGCCGCCCCCAAATACACATGCGCAGCAGTTCGTAAAGAGGTGGGTGGTAGCATTGCATGTCACGGAGGGGGCATGTGCATGCTTATGCCCCTCCCTGGATGGTGGTGGTCGTGTGATAGGGAAGGCAATACTTAACAGGTGGGAATTGGATACGACTAAAATTAGGGGGGAAAAAACAAACAAACCCCACTTCTGGCAGTTTTTAATAATTTCCTAAAACAGTGAAAACAGAGCATCCAGATATACCCACAGTACCTTACATTTAATTATCTGATAAGGTCACTTTGTTTCTAAGGCTAAGAAGAAACTTTTCTTGATGATAGTAGTAGAGAAACGGCTGCATCACACGTGCATCACAAACTCACCCACTGAGCAGGACAACTGGCTTCAAACTCTTTGTGATACTTCTCGCAATCTGTGACGTTGTCTAGATTGAGGTCCAGGCACTTCCAGAGCTTATCTCTCGCTGCCCAGCAAGCCTGCCTCTGCTCAGCGTTTGGAGCACTCATAACGTTCCAGTGAATCCTCTACGAACTCATATGACACTGTGAGACTGACACCCCTGTGTGGAATAAATCACAACTTTCAACTGTATTTATAGAAATAGACCACATATACATGTGTATACATATATGAATAAACATATACACACATATATACATATACACACACACATACATATATATA
>JBCNYH010000024.1:25063714-25083284 GCA_039654325.1 Tandanus tandanus
AGGGTGCAGGTCCATTTTTGGCTTTGTAGGCAAGCATTAGTGTTTTAAATCTAATGCGAGCAGCTACAGGAAGCTAACGGAGAGACCGTAGCAGTGGAGTGGTGTAGGAAAATTTCGGAAGGTTGAAAACAAGCCGTAGAGCTGCATTCTTGATCAGTTGCAGAGGTCGTAGACCTGCCAGGAGTGAGTTGCAGTAGTCTAGTCTTGAGATGACAAGGGACTAAACAAGTATCTGAGTGGCCTCAGTGGAAAGAAATGGGGGAATCCTTTGGATGTTAAAGAGTCTTATACCTGGGGAAACTGAGAATATCCATTTAGCCTAATGTGTGTGTCTTTGGACTGTGGGAGGAAACCAGAGCACTTGGAGGAAACCCATACAAGCATGAGGAGAACATGCACACTCGCCAGGCATGGGTGTCAAACCCATAATTTTAGTCACCCTGAACAGGTTATCAGGGCTATACACAAACAACCTTTCACTATCTCATTAGCAATTTAGAGTCCCCAAATGCAATGACACCCTGGCTGAAATTCAAACCCTTCTCTCTGTAAGGCGACAATGCTAACAACTGAGCCACCACACCACCTATAATAATAATAACAATAATAATTTAATAATTATTATTATTATTATTGTTGTTGTTGTTGTTGTTGTTGTTGAGGTTGTTGTTGCTGTTATTATAATTATTATTATTAAATATTTTATGTTGTTATTTTAGCAACATAGAAGAATGTTTCTTTAATGCTGGTAATACATTTAAAGACCTGTTTCTTTTTTGCTTTTTTTCTCTGTATTGAAACTCAGATCTATAACAAAGTTAATATTCTCCAGTTTTATTCTATAGTTGTAGTTGTGTGATATTATCAACATCTAACATGAACTGGACAGTGAGCACTACATGTATTTGTGATAATATAAAATAAATAATTGTATAAAGTAAACTAACGGCACATTCTTTATAAATACAAGCATAAGATTGCAATTATTTATATTGCTTCAATACATAAAAAAAGATACATAAAAATTATATTGTAAGACTGAATGACACCATCCAAGGCACTAGGATAAAATTCTCTCTCTCTCTCTCTCTCTCTCTCTCTCTCTCTCTCTCTCTCTCTGCTGGGACTGCCTTGCTGGCAGCTCTGTATATTTTGTGGTGGGCGTCAGTGAAAAAGAGACTTGACCAGGAAGCTTTGTTGAAACAACAAACATACTCTTTTATTGGCAGCATGTACTTCCAGCATGGTGTTTAACCACAGGAGTGCATAATATGAGGAAAAACCAGAGGGATAACACATCCCCTACTGGTTTGGGGAACATAATCCATGATAAAATAGCACATGCATGTCACAGACAAATAGCACACTGGTAGTCTAAACAATAACACTTAATCCAACAGAATGGCAAGAGTAAATACCACAGAGACATAAGTGAATCAGTGCCTGCCGTACTCCCGTGCTGCAACAGGATACAATTAATGCTTCTCATTTCTGTAATTGTCCCTCATTGCTTACTTTCCCTGACTCTCTTCCTCACTTCTTATCTCCTCTCTCTGAGGAACCATGAATAAAATGAGGAGAGGAAGAATTGAGAACATGTGCATTTTGCCCATCCAAAGACAGGTGCAACTACACTTATTAGCATATATATATCCCAGCTGTGTCTGTTGACTGTATAAATGATTTGTCTATTTAAAACTAATTACACACTGAACTAGCCTTCAATAAAACTGAAAGGCTGAGAGGCAAAAAAAAAAAAAAAAAAAAATTGGGAAAAACATCTTTTTTTATTCCCTCTGGTCTTAACTTGTTGAGTGCGTGGTGCATTTTAAAAGTGGAACTTTTTTGTGCCAAGCCGGTCCTTTTGGTGCCCTCTCATGGCAGCTATTGTAACTACATCATGTACACATGCGCATGCGTACTTGCCCGTCGGAAGTGTCGCCATGCCCAGGAACTGTCGCTCGTACACATCGACATAGTGCGTGCATATACATACGTAACGTGACTATCGTAAGTGATAGTATCAACATGTGTGACAGAACTGGTCACAGGTTTTTTGATTTTGTTTTCAATTTTGTACTCCAGATTTTATTCTACATGCAGACATTCTCCATCCTGAGCTGATGGCAGCTGGGGGTCCAGTCACTTTGAATGCCACCCTCAGAGGCAAGGTGAAAGAGGAGGTCTGTAAAAGTATTTTTAGGGCGACCTCCTTTTTGAATGGCATGGAAAATGTTGTGATAATATGTGCTACTGGTCTGTTTAAAGCAGTAGTTTCAACAGAATGTACAGAGAATGAAAAGTACAACCTGTATGCCATCAGCTCAGGACTGACTAAAATTGTTAAATGTTTAAATCATTAAAGGGCTTCTTTAAGAATACAAGAAAGGGCAAAATAAAAATATTTTTATTTGACCCTTTCTTGTATTCTTGTTCTGTTGTTAAAGAAAAAATAAAATGCCTGTTCTTAAAATGACTTTATTCCCTCTGTCTCCTGTCTTGGGCTTACATAAAAGACACCAGCCAAGCAAGGAATAAAAAAAAAAAGATTGGCCTGAGGAACGCTCTCATCACTCACTTATTTGCTGAAACGTTTAATCCTATTAGAGTTGCGGGGAGGCTGGAGACACCCTGAACAGCCTGCCAGACTATCGCAGGGAGTATACACACAACAATTCACACTCACACCTAGGGTCAATCTGGAACAGCCAATTAGCCTAATGTGCAATGTCTTTGGACTGTGTGGGGAAACCGGAGTACCTGGAGGAAACCCACAGAAGCATGGGGAGGAAATGCAAACTCCACACAGAAACGCCTGAGCTGGGGACTCGAACCCAGGACCTTCTTGCTGTAATGCAGATGTGCTAAGAACTATGCCACTGTGCTGTCCTGTAGCACACTCTGTGTAATATTAATGTAAATACAATTATAAATATGAATGTAAATGGTAGGTCTACATATCTTTAGTGTCATTTGAGAAGAAGCACAGGTTCTTTTATAGTTTTAGAGCAGCCGCCACTGGACAACTCACATAAAGCGTGCAAAAATACATGGAAATGCAGGGATTTCCAAGTGTCTAAATACAGTTTTTATCCTGCTAAGCAATCTTTATCCTCAGTCACATCTACTTCTAACCAGCAAGCCATATCAATGTGTTTTGTGTAGGTTGTCTTTGCAACAGTAGAGTTAACAGTGCCGTCAAGTGCAGGGAAGGATCTGGCCCTGTTTATGACCCACTTGGCGTACCATATCAGCGACCCTCTGGATTGCTGTGTGGTGTGGAATACTGAGTGAGTGAGTGAGTGAGAGAGAAAAAGAGAGAGAATCGACATGGACTTTCTGTAGCATCCTCACATGCATGCAGTACGTCGTTTCTGCTTTAAGGCTCTTCACTCGTCCGACTTCAAATCCAATCGCTTCGACAATGAGTGGGATAAACATCAGCTTTTGCCTTTTAATCTCGCAGTTGTGCATCATGTGTTCAGTAGGTAAGAAACTGTGTGGTAAGAAACTGTGTATCATGTGTTCAGTAGATAAGAAACTGTGCATGATGTGTTCAGAATCAGTAGGTAAGAAACTACATGATGTGTTTGGTAAGAAACTGTGCATGGTGTGCTCAGTAGATAAGAAACTGTACATGATGTGTTTGATAAGAAACTGTGCATGATGTGTTTGATAAGAAACTGTGCATGATGTGTTTGATAAGAAACTGTGCATGATGTGTTTGATAAGAAACTGTGCACGATGTGTTCAGTAGATAAAAAACTGCATGATGTGTTAAATAGGTAAGAAACTGTACATGATGTGTTCAGTAGATAAGAAACTGTACATGATGTGTTTGGTAAGAAACGGTATATCATGTGTTCAGTAGATAAGAAACTGTACATGATGTGTTTGGTAAGAAACGGTGTATCATGTGTTCAGTTGATAAGAAACTGTGCATGATTGGTTCAATAGGTAAGAAACTGTGCATCATGCGTTCAGTAGATAAGATACTGTACATGATGTGTTTTGTAAGAAACTGTGCATCATGTGTTCAGTAGATAAGAAACTGCATGATGTGTTCAATAGGTAAGAAACTGTGCATCATGTGTTCAGTAAATAAGAAACTGTGCATGTTGTGTTCAATAGGTAAGAAACTATACATGATGTGTTTGGTAAGAAACTGTACATGATGTGTTCAGTAGGTAAGAAACTGCATGTGGAATTCAGGCGTAAAGATGCGAGTCTGTGCTGTCAGTTAAAATGGATTAGTTACATGACTATATAAACAAATTGTAACTATTATTATTATTATCATTATTATCATTATTATTGCAACATCAACACAAGAGTACGAACCAAGTTGTATACTTGTATTTTGTTGTCTTTTAACATTAAACAACTGTTACACACCTGCTTGCGCATGCACTCTTGAACTCACCTATTTCCGTTACAATTTAAAAACTGTAAAAACACCGCAAAACAAACACAACTATTCAAATCTCATTTAAGTGTAGTTTTTAATGAAGTTTCTGTGTAGTATATACTAAAACAATTATTTACCCCAAGGTTGGTGGATGTCAATAACTTTAATAGTATTGTAGACCTTCTGTCTCTCAGACTATTCAGCAACATCCACCTCGGCTTCAGTGCATAATTCTTACGTATTATACCGAGATAGCAAACCAATCAGATCACACCATTCCCATGTAGTATATAATAAACAGTTTTTTTGTGTCTCTTTCTAGATGTTCACATTTTGGGATAAAAATCTTTCTGAATCTTCCGTGATGTCTTTCTTATACACCTTTGCCATTTTTGTGGCTTGAACACTCAGAAAAAGATTCAGTCTCAAGTCCGTAAGACTTCTTTGGTTGGCTCTTCTGGGAAGACATTCATATGATAAAAGAAACCGTTTCTCTGTCAGCAACACAATCCCTCCAGGAAGCTAATATTCCTTATTAATTATCCAAGTATTTATTAGTGTTGAGAAGCAGCAACAGAATCCAGACGCTGTATATACAAAATGTATTTTAGTAAAGTGTAAGCTGGTTTGTGTGTGAACTGATGATGAACTGATAATGTGTGCAAACGTATACTGTACAGCTGGCCAAGTGTCAGCTGAGCAACCAGCTGTCCAGTGACTTATGGGTTCCCAGGCATTCCCAGTTTAATGTCATCGGAGTGTTTCATTTCAGATTTAAAGTGTGGGAACTCAGGACTTGTTTGTTTGCAGACAACACTTTCCTCAGTGTAAGAAACTCTTTAGTTGTCTCCGTTTGGATGTATGAAGAGCTTTTAATTTGGCCAGGCTATACAGGACAGAAGCGTGACCAATCAGGCCACAGGTTTTAAACTGAGTGAAATAGTGTTTGAAATAATGGCTCTCGTGGTGGTGTTTTTGGCAAAAGGTAGGATATCATGGTGTTAAAGCCATCTGCTGGAATGAGGTGAAGCATCATCTACCATCTGCCCTTTTGCTCGTTAACCCCTAGCCTCTGCTATTAACACTGATATTAAGATTAATTAAAAAAAAGGTCCATATAAAAAAATGAATGTCCACTCAGTAACAATACTCCCATTTTCCAGAGAGTGTTGTTTTCCATTTGCATGTATTTAAAACAGATTTGCTATGTGTGTAAGGTTTGTCATGGCAGCTGTGCTCTCAGTTTGTGTTTGTGACCTGCCACATGCTATAATGTTTAACCTGCTGTGTATGGTTGTGCATTTATTATTCAGTCAACCATCGAATGAAAGGCCATAGGAGACATAGCTTGCAGGCTTGTATGACATCAAGGAGCATGTGTCTCGTTTAGAACAGCCCATGTCACTTTGCATTATCCTGACCTTTTCAGACGTTTAAAATAAGAGAAACATCATTCTATTTTTTCGTTTATTAACGAAGAAGCCATGGAATTCGGAAGGCTATCTCCATGACAGCCCCAGCAGCATTCAATCAATCTGATCACTCAGCCATAACATAATACAAACCTGAGGTTATTGGTGGTTATGACCTGCAGTGTTGGAAAGTGAAATAATAAATGATGCTCAGTTAAAAGTACCCTGGATCAGTACTTAAGTTTTTTCAGCCTGAATTTTCAGCCATTCACATGGATTAAGTCTCTCAGAAAGCTCTTGCTGTTGCAGCTGGTCTATAACTGGGATAAAGAGTGTTAAACCATTCTATTTTTATCACACATTTAGCCCAGTGTTTCACTAAAGAATGCTGCTAAGACGTTTTTTTTTTTTTTTTAAATATGCATTGAATATTTCATGGGAGAATCTCATAAAGGGTTGCATTATGTGCTTCAACCTAATGCACTTTTCTAGCCTTCATGACGTTACCCTAAATAATTTTTGGCAGCACAAACCGAACATCCACAGCTAGAAATAAACGACATATGTAAGGAAAGCACCCGATGATATCATCATAATACCTCATCTTAGTATTAGGTTGTTTACAATGAGCTGCCTTCAGAATGCATAATGAAGCTATGCTTATTGATTGATGTATATATAGCATGATCATGGCATAAGATGCTGACTGGAGCTATAATATTATTACATATTATACACACTATACATATTGATATATTAGTTATATAGATTATTCATTTATTGACAGTAGTCTTTAATTCATGTTAAATCTGAAGTTGTTGAAATTAGATTAGAATTTAGTGCTTAAGACCATACATTTTTCCCTAAATATAACTTTTTTTTTTTTTTTTTTTTTTTTTAATTTAAAGGGCCCATTTTGTATGGAAATTGGAATTTCTAATATTTTTTCTGTTTCCCTCAAATTGATTGATGATGAAGTAAATATTTATCTCTGCCATTTTTTTTCCTGTGAAATCAGACTTTTTGGAGACTACTTGTAGGCCCACCCTAAGCATGCATCTTTGTTTACACACATGATGCACACATTCTTTAGGGTGTTTGCAGACGGTTTTTGTTTTGGAGCGATCACACTTGTAAATGGATGAGGCTCCAGCCAGCTCCAATATGGTAATTAAGTGTCTTAAATATTGCGTGTGCCTTTAGCATTATCACTCCAAATTATTCACTTGATTTCAAATTGGTATTAGTGAAGAACAAAGCCCACTTGGAGCACGTGTTTGGATTACTTCTTGGTGCACAAGAAAATTACGTATATACAAATACATGGAATTATGGGACGCAAAGAGAGTAAAAATGGTGCAGAATACAGTTTGCCACAGATGAAAAAGATAGATTCAGAATGCTGTGCACGTGTTGAAAAGACAACAATCAGTGATCTATCTCAGGTAGGAGATTTTATAGATAGGTCCTTTTGACTGGCTGATAGGAGAAAGGAAATGATATAGTCATTTCTGTTTAGCAAAATCTATTCATTCATTCATTTTCTGAACAGCTTAATCTTAATTATGGTTGCGGGCAGGCTGACACTGTTTAGCAAAATGCCCCTTTAAATACATGTTCCCCGATCTTCTGCTGTCTTGTAAAATATACTCCAGTCACAAAAAACTAAGAGTGGCATCCCACCACTGGCTCAATTCAACCCTATAGAATGGTAAATGTTGATTTCTTGATTAAGCCAGGATTTGTGTGTTGGTCAAGCTCTGCAGTGATTTCTGATGGAGGTGGGTTTAGCATAGCGTTGGAAGATGCATGATACAGATGCTAGAAGAAACCTACATTGTGCACTGTCTGTTGCCATGGCAGCATCAACCAGTGTTATGAAATACGCTCTTGAATTTTTGATTAAGCCATGTTACACACTGAGCACTCTTTCTTTAAGACCTTAAACATAAACTAAGATGAACCTTTTCTTACATTAAAAAATATACATATATATTATTGTATATTCTAGAGCTCAACTTTTGTTCTGGAAGGCCTTGTGCATAAAACCTCTTGTTGCTGGCTTTAAGTGTAGCAAATTTATCTAAGATAAGGGTCTTTTTCTGCCTCGGAAATACAATCTGCTCCAAGGGGAGCTCTCAGAGTGAACAAATCTGGTCAAGCTGTAGAAAGGCCAGAGGTATTAATTTCAGTTTCTGGTGCATTGCCACTGAAAACCTTTATTTTAACTGGAAGATATTTTTTTTAACAGTCAGTAGGAGTCTAATACAGAATCCAAGTGTTGTATGTTTAATAGCTTGAGGCTGTTTTAAGCTTGATTACCGACATTAAATAACATTATCATGCTTGATGTACACAACTGGTCATAAGTTTTAGAACATCTTGATTTTTAAAATTGCAAAAATATATATATTTTTTCTTGATACTCAAGAGTTATGCTGACCAAAATGGTAGGGCACACACTCTGTACTCAAGTGTTTATTTCATTTTAATAAATTGAGACTTTTTTTTTGTTTCTGCTTACTGCTTACCTGGCACATGTGGTTGGTGTCTGTTGTGCTTCTTCATGTTGGGAAATGGAGGATCTCCAGAAAATCATAGGTATGGCAGGATATATCTTAGTGACACCTTCAGTCCTGGGATTGGATCAAAACGGCCAGGCTCAATATGAGTGCTACACTACACTTGACAACACGGATGCATGCGAGGGTGACCAGTTGCTTCAAGTATTTCTCACCTGTTTTGTCCATTTATCACACAGATGAGGGTCCTTAGGGAAAGCAAAAAAGCTAATGCTGTTCACAAAAGTATTTGAACAGAACCCAGTAACACATAGAGTAGATGTTCTTGGTAAATGTTTCCAATTATTGGCACAAAAAACAATGAAATCTTGTTAAAGCTTCTTAGAGAAAGTTCTTGCTCTTAAGTCACTTCCAGTTCTTGCTCCAACAAGAAGGACATTTAAAATGGCACCAAAATGAAGAGAAATTGACATGGAAATGTTGTTGCATTGATTATTTTAATGTAGACATGCTGATATACCAAAGGGCTGCACAGTGGTGTAGTGGTTAGCACGTCCACCTCACAGCAAGAATGTCCTGGGTTCGAGTCCTGGACTTGTGTGTTTCTGGGTCGAGTTTGCGTGTTCTCCCTGTGCTTGCGTGGGTCTTCTCTGGGTACATTGTTCCCCTCCCACAGACCAAAGAAATGCACATTTACAGCTGTTCCAAATTGCCCCTAGGTGTGAGGGTTGTGTGTGTTGCCCGTGAAGTAGTCTGACAAGATGTTCAGGGTGTACCCTGCCTTCGCCCAGTGTTGGCTGACCTTTGGAGGATTAAGCGATTCAGCATGAACGATATACCAAATGTATTCATTTAATTAATTTAAAGTCAGGGATTCGAAGTGTTGTTTGTGCGACAGCTGCTCTTTAAAGGGAAAACAAGAACCTATGATAGAAGCATGAGCGTTACAATTTTGACCTTCTTTTAAACTTTGCCTTGTAACTCTCTTCAACCTTAATGTAAACATTTAGACAGGGGAAAGAAATGACACAGACCTCTTTGAGGTCTACTTGACTACAGGAAGTTGTCCTTAACCTACACTTAACTGATGACTGCTTGTCCTTGTGGACTTTGGCAGGAGAAGCAAGCAGAGTTAATGTCAGGAAGGAGTTTGAGTGCGTCTGTATCTAAGGACAGAACATCACGTCCTGTTAATTCTACTCTGGTAATGCATTGTGGGTTTTTTTTTAAATACACGAATATTAAAATGCTTGCATTCTGTATATTCTTGAACCAAAATAATTGTAAATACATTTTGTGAATATATTGCTTGAAAAGAACTGGCCTGGCTCAGTGAGATTTGGTGAACAATATATCTATTACTAACTAGTGAACACAACAGGAGGGATAAAAGGGAAATTACAAAGGGGGCTGAGCCTGTGACCATAGTGATGGATGAGGCAGTGCAGGAAGTTCCAGTGGCAAGACGCCATTGCCGACCCTGCTTGTTGTCTAGGAGTTTTCTTTGGCATGTCCTGCATGTTGATTAGAGACCTGCTCCCTGTCGGATATACTGTGATGAAAAGCATCATGTATCATCAGCACTGGCAGCGTAGGCGACTAGCACTCTTAAGAACTGGAACCATCGCTGTATACACATACCGGTTTCACATGCTGGCATTTGGGATGGCAGGTAGTTGTACTGCCAAAGTGATGTTTCTGCACAAACCTTTCAGCTTTGTCAGTTTCTTCTGTCTACTACAGCAAAATTCTATAGTATGACCAAACATGGATTTTTACAAAGGTCTTGTTAAGTAAGAGTGGAAGTAGGACAGAAGTTCCAAAATGCCAGGAAGCGATCTTTAATTAAGTGCTTGCTGTAATAGTTGCAGAAAGACAGGCCAAATCCCGGCTACAGACTGTAGCTTTGTAGTCTTCATTTCCACTTTGATTCCACTATTAAAGCATCTCGCAACAAAGAGACACCAGTTGGACAGAGCATAGCCAATGCACAGAGCATGAATCATCGGCTTTAAACTGTGTAAGCTTAACAAATGTCATGGTTTTGGATGTAAGGAACTGTGGTGCTGTTCCAGGAGAGCATAAAGCTCACAGCTGTTGCTTGGTGTTATCACCTTCAGCAACCGGCACTGCTTTCTCATGCTTATTGGATGTGTCGACCTCTGAACCTCATGCAAACAGCTGGGCAGTAACACATAGTGGATGTACATACTTTTGCATGCAATAATTAAATCACTTTTGTTACTGAAGCCTCAGCATTCTCTTACACACACGCACACACGGTTTGGTTCCTATGATGTGTAGTCTCATATTTCTCTTAAGTCAAAATGCCAGTATGTTAACCCTGACCTTAGAAAATTTCCGAAAATATCTGAGGTCAAGCAGACCTTAACTGATGCATTGAAAGTAAAGTATAACAATAAACATGTAGTAAAAATGTTCATGAAACTAAAGAAGAAACATGGAAAAGAAAGAACTTGACACCTCCTTTCTCTGGAGAGATCTTTATCATTCTGGTGCTCCAGAACATAACTTTGATGCTCTAAATACTCTTACTGCTCCAAATATGAGTACTACTGTGGAAAAAACCCAAATGAAAACACTTGAGGGATGCTCGGAAAAAAAGAGTTAATCTATTAATGATGACAACTTATAGGAACTTGCAGAGCAGAGTTTTGGTGGAAGTTTTGTAATCTCCAGCGTTTGCGAGTCCTTTTGTCTGTTTATGTGTTTTTTTTGCCCCCAAACAAAATTATGACCACAACGTTAACATATTTCAACAAACTTGGTGGAGATACTACCTTACCTGAGTTCCAGAAAGGATTTGATTTTGAATGTCAGGGTCAAAGGTGAAGGTTAGAGCAAGGTCACACAGTTTTGGAGCTCGAGTGCTTATAACTTTGAAACGAGAGCTGATAGACATGCTGCTACTATGGAATACTAATAGGAAACCATGTGGCCTTTCAAATTACAATTACCTTTGACCTTGGGTGACCTTGAAATCTTTCAAATGAGAGATGTTTTTTGCTAATTTGTTCAAGTCCATGTACTACAAAAAAAGCCGAGAACAATACAGAATCGAGTCTGTCATACTGAGAGCACTGCTGTATGTTACCCATCTGCACATTTACATGATGAAAACACTTCATTCTCCAACAAATATTTTTTGACTAAAAGCACCATGACCTGACTTCAAACCTGTATTTCAGTTTTCTGCCGCTTTATAACAACATAGGGGAAAGAAGGGCTAGTTGTCTCAAAAAGTTTTGACAACTTACCATTTGTAAACCGATTATCAAATTTTGATGAAATTCACACCAAAGCGAGCTCTTATATGTCTGATTAAAAGCCTTAAATGAAATTAAGGTGGGCCTACCATCATCCATCTTATTGCAATTTTTGAAATTTTGAGCCAATGCGCTCGTTGGCTCGACAAGTGGGGCTAGTTGACTCAATTATTAATTACTGCTTTCACACAAATATGTTTGAACAGAACAATGCTTAACATTGAGAAAACCGCATTTATTGAGTTTTGAACACAAAAACTTTTGATAACAGCTAAGATTTTCTGAGGATTGTTCAAGCTATTTAACCAAGTCTGTACAATATCATGTAGACAGTGTATGAATATGTTGTGTTTAGAATTCTGTCTATTCTTTGATGTCGTCTAGGGAGTCATCAAAGATCAACTTCAAACAGGCTCGAGCAGTGCTGCCAACTGTGGTGGGGGGAGGGAGAATTTTGACAATGTCACTTTCGCTGAGGGTGTCAATATCCTCAGGCTCCAGTCTTACAAATGATGCACCATTACACTTTAAAAATGTAACATGAATGAGCTCCTCTTTCTCACCATTTTGGATGTTCAACTGCATTGCAAACATGAAAAATGATTGCTCAGCTACTCATGTTACTTGGTATTTCATGTATAGCGTGTGTGATCATAACTTATATGGGACTAGTTGGCTCAGCGAACCAACTTGCCCCACCAAAAGTGAGTCAACAAGCCCCTGCATGCCAAAAATCACTTGAAATAGAATTTTTTGGGGTTTTTTTATGTACTTACCCAAAACCATGTGGTGCAGCAAGCTGAAGGTAAGATGGCAACTGCCTGACCTAGAAACAGGTCACATGATAAAATGTCAAAGTTCAGCACAGCACAGTTTTCAAATCAAGGCCTGAGCCAACTAGCCCCCTACAGCCAACTAGCCCCTCTTTCCCCTAGAGTACATGCTGAATCATTTATCCTAGAATCTGCCAGCCTAAGTATGCCCCTACACTTGCGATAGTCAGGACCGGAGGCATTATGATTGTCCATTTCTCTGTCTGGGTCATTTTTGTATTTTATTTTCTCAATAATGCTCTCAGGGATTTTCTTCAAACTTTTCAAAGATCAAAGGTCAAGGTCACCGTTGCCTTATGTGTGCCATTTTTGTGAACCCCATATTTTGAGAACACATTTAAATTTTATGCCACAATTTGTCCACCTCACATTTTACTGACTCTGTGATCCAAGGTATAATAAAAAACATGCCCCAGAACTTTTAAAGATCATCCGAAATTGGTATAGGTAGAACTTTTCCCTGGTATGCGCTCTCAGTAATGAAACCAAATGTAGATTTCTTTATTAATAGTACTGCATGCGGTATTAGCGACAGTTTATAACCCAATTCAATAGCAACTGAGTTCAGTACCTCAAATAAACCTGGCAGAGAGTGGGCTGAGCAGATCCTGTTGTGTTACTACAACCACCCACAACACAAACATGAGTCATTTTGACTTTTGAAATGCGAAAATTGTCGATAAGGCAGTAAAGGAGTATAGCATGTGTAATGAAAAAGCAAGATGAATGAAGACTGAGACATCTTCCAATCATATTTCCACTGACATCCCCACCCCAGCACTGCTTCTTGACCCAACACTGTACTTTTACTGTCCTCTTTCTATACCATGCTGATGCATATAGCCGCCAGGCGGTGGTTGTAATTTTCTTATTTATATGGTGTTCAGCAAAAGTTTAAAGTAACTTATTTTATATTATAAACTGTGATATGTAATATGTGAGCTTGAGGTTTAGAAAAGGGAACAAATTTAAGGATTTGATAAGTGATTTTTTAATTGTTTACATCATGTTATGAGGCATTTTATTCTGCATTCCCTTTAATAAAATTTAAATTAACCAGTAAACGTTTGTTATTGAAAGGCACTTGAGCTCTTGTTGTTGTCATTGTGTCACTCTGAATTATAGCCAGAATTTTTTATTACAACAAAAAATTTTCTCTACTTATAGGGTCTTGATCGTGCTGACCTGAGTCTGACCTAACATCTAGCTTTACTGGAGAATATATATTAGCATTTTAAAAAGTGGTGTCGAAGTTGTCTGAAATTGAGTGAGATTAGCAAGACTGCAGGTAAACATTATAGGTTTGTGTAGCCATTGTGCAGTTGTTGGGTGTGTAGTGGATGAATAGTTCTTCTGTAAACAATATCTGAGCTTTGCCATGTGTGATTGTATAATGCTGGTTAGAGGTGGAAGATTCTTTAAAAAAAATCTTCAAAGTAAAATATGAATATGAAAAAAAGGTCAGTTCATGCATAGGCTAATATGTATATATAAACATTAATTTGAAGGAATATTCTTATTATTTTGAGATGCTAGGACATCAATTCAATAAACCTTTTTGTACCTAAGATGAAGATTTATCCTCATAGAAGAAATGGGAGCAGCACAGTAGTGTAGTGGTTAGCACGTCTGCATCACAGCAGGAAGGTCGTGGGTTCAAGTCCCGGGCTCGGGAGTTTCTGTGCAGAGTTTGCATGTTCCCCGTGCTTGTGTGGGTTTCCTCTGGGTACTCCAGTTTCCTACCACAGTCCAAAAACATGCACATTTTTTGGCTGTTCCAAATTGCCCGTAGTTGTGAGTGTGAATGGTTGTGTGTGTGGGCCCTGCTGTGGTCTGGCAAGCTGTTCAGGGTGCACCCTGTCTTCGCCCAGTGTCTTCTAACATAGGCTCCAGCCTCCCGGTGACCCTAATAGCATTAAGCAGTTCAGAAAATGAGTTCATGAGTGACAGTGAGTATAGCAGAAATGGCCTTCCACAAATTTTATACCTGCCCTTTTTATTTATATATTTAATTGGTTATATTACTTTGTGTTTGCAGTTATCATTTCCAAAATGATTTGTAGGAAGAGAAAAGGGCAGTAGTAGTGCATCTGCATTGACGCTGATACTGTATTTTTGAAGCTATATTTCTATATTTTTATTTAAATACCCTAAAGAATTTGAAGGCCACTGCCGTGCCATAGGGCTTTTTAGTAAACCAGGTTTGTTTTAAAAAAAATATGTTTGCAGTTTTTCTTTCACAGTTATAAAAACAATTAATGAAAATTTCAAACTATTTTTACATTTTATTTTAATTAAATATTAAAAATGTTACCAATTGTGATGCCTGAAAACCCCTCCACTGAGATTTAGTTGATAGGTAGATGGTGAAGTTTTGGTATCTGTCTTATTTGTAGAGTGGCTCTTGGCTTGGAATTTTTTGTGTGTAATTGCAAAAGTGTTTGCATTCTTAATTTTTGTGTGTTTTCCATTTTCAAAAATAAGTCAGAAACATAGTGAAGTTTGCATGTTCTCCCTGTGCTTGCGTGGGTTTCCTTTGAGTACTCCGGTTTCCTTTCACAGTCCAAAGACATGCACAGTAGGATAACTGGCTGCTTAAATTGCCCCTTGGTGTGAATGTGAGTGTAAATGGTTGTGTATGTGTGTTGGTCCTGCATTAGCGAGCTGTTCAGGGCGTGCCTGGCTTCGCCTGGGGCTGGCTGAAATTGGCTCCGTGACCCTAATTTAGGATAAAGCGGTTCAGAAAATGACATGACATGACTTGGCATAATTAGGCCAACGACATCAGCTGCTACATAAACAATGCAAGTGATTGTTCCATAGTGCAAAAAACCTAAAAAATAAATAAATAAATAAAAACACATGTGGCTCATGATAGACAGATGTGTTTGTTGGGTGAATTAGTCTAAGCTATGAAATTAAGTTTGGTGACTCTCTTACAAAGTATAACCAAGTAGAATGACTTTGATTTCAAAACTCCATTTACTTCAATTAGGCTACGAATGCATTGCCACCAATGAGAGAAAAGGAGATAGGTGAAAAGCAAGAAAAATGATCACTGTGGGTCACTGCTGGTTTAATGTATGTGTTGGATGAGTTGTCTTGAGGTGTGAGATGAATATCTGTGAATGTCTGGGATGGCTGCCATGTAAGTGACCAGCCAAGTACTTATGAGGAGGATTTCTAATTTGCTGGTGTCAGAATTTCCTCAGGCACACCTGAGAGAGACAGAACAAGAGAAAGAGAGAGCAAGAGAGAAAGTGAGACGGAGAAAAGAGAGAGAGAGAGAGAGAGATAGGTCTTGTGTTGTTATTATTGAGCATTTCGAGGGCTAATGCATGGCTAAATCAATAAATTTTATTAAACTTACCACAATTTCAACTTTAGGTGAGCTGTTAAGATGGGATGTTTGCATCTAATAAAAAAAAAATACCACCGGGATAAATGAACTGCGTAATAGTAGAGCTCCCGCATGGGCCAAAGACCTGCATAAGCGGAGCACCCTAGTCATGGAATATGGCTTGAATGGTTGTCCCATGTCTGTCCCGTGTTCACAGGTCTCTGTACAGAACTAATCCATTGACTTCATTTTCCAGTGTCCGTGCTTTAGGCAGTACCTTAATAAATATAATAAAGGTTTTTGATTGATTGATTAAGTGATCGTTTTATTTTAAATGGTGAAATTTTCTGGATGACCCAAACTTTTAAACAGTAGTGTGTGTGTGTGTGTGTGTGTGTGTGTGTGTGTGTGTGTGTGTGTGTGTGTGTGTGTGTGTGTGAATATTATTGAATCATTATTATAAACATGTCAATTTTATTGCTCAACCATATATATAAACCATGCTGACCAAAGTGGCAGTATTATTCCTCTCTTTCATTTCCACGATGATTCTGAATAAGTTCTACATGGTGGTGTAGTGATAAGTACTGGCGCCTCACAGCAATAAGATAAGAAGGTTCTGTCTTCAAACCCTACTGTTGACTGGTACCTTTCTATGTAGAGTTTTTGCATGTTCACACTGTGCTTACATGGGTTTCTCTGTACTTCGGTTTCTACCCACACCAAATAGCCCATGCATGTGAATAGTTTATTGTTTCTGTGACACACACCCCCCCGCCTCATTAACTGTATTAATCCTGCAAGGGAAATTATTGCCTCTGCATTTAACCCATCCAAAGTGAGCACACACACATGTAAGCAGCGAGCACACACACTTAGTGCAGTGGGCTGCCACACACATTGGGGGTGCCCGGAGAGCAGTTGGGGGTTAGGTACCCTGCTCAAGGGCACTTCAGTAACTCCCCCACCACCACACATTTTCATGTTCAGGGTATACCCCTCTTATCATCGAATTCAGCTGAAATTGGCTTCTGCACGCCCTGCAACCCTGACAGATACACAGTATAGATAATGGATTAATGGATTCAGAATAATCTTTGCAATAGTTTGAGGACCTGCTCAGGCTGTGCCACACCTCTCGCCCAGTAAGGTGGGATTGGCTCCAGCTTTCCTCGTGACCCTGATGGATAAGCAGTGAAGATAATAAAAGGGTGGATGGATGATTCAGAATATATAAAGGAACCTGAATATTTAAGATGACCTTATTTCATGAAATTTAAAATGTTCATTTCACACTCTTTAGTCACAAGGATTTTGAAGAGCAAATATAATGGGTAGCACAGGTGGATTTACATTAGATTTTATATACGAAACTGCTACACAATCCATGGTATTCCAACAAACCTTTCGTTAAAAGGATTTTTCTTTTTCTTTTGAGAGAGTCTTCACATAGAAGAAACTGTTTATATTTGAACAGCATTCAAAAAGGTAGAGACACTACTTCCTGGTGTTAGGTTAATTGTTTCTAGTACATGGAGAAAGTAAAATCAACTTATGCAGAACAAATCCTTGTGGTACTGCAGATTAAATTTACAAGCCTCATCAGCCAGAGACAATATGCTGCACCGTTTTCTTATAAACTTAAAACCTGCAAAGCCCGATGTGTTGCTGTTTTTCTGTAATTCAGCACTATATGAGGGGTGTGAATGCTATGGCCCAAGTATCCTGGGAGGGCAGTAAATTGCTGTGTGTGTGGGTGTGGGTGTGTATGTCTGTGTGTGTGTGTGAGTGTGTGTGTGTGCATGTGCGCGCTAATGTCGGGTTACTGCAGCTCAGCTTTGGAAGACATTCTGCCCCTGATTACAGACTGCACCCTCTCCCCCTTCCCATCCATGCTAAAAATGTAGAGCGTAATAGCACTTTAGCACGCATTCAAGCCTAAAACAGACTCGGCTTTGCATGGCATCAGAAGAAATGTTTTAATATTCGGCATATACAGAGAGTCAACATAGAATGTTGTAAAGAATCTGCCTAAAATGCCGAGGCAGCATAATATGAACGTAAGCCACTATAATCATATTAAAGGTCACTCACTAAAGAAAGAAAGAGAGAGAGAGAGAGAGAAAAAAAAAACAAATAGCCCAAGGAGGCATTTAAAATGTACTAGAGCAATAGAAGTTTTGCTGTTAAAAAAAAAATAAAAAAAAAATAGGTATATGCATTGTTGAGTTTACAAGACTACACTGTAAAAGGGAGTCATAAAACGGTACTGAATGTAATTCACATACACTTTCTTGATGTAACACACACATGCACTCCATACCTAATTTCTATGTGCACAGGTTAACAAGATCAATAATGGATGATATTAAAAGCTGCACTTAACCTTATTAGTCCAGTGCTTCAAATGGAGTTGTGTTACCTGAGCTCTAAGTGCCATAATGACAAGAAAAATAGGACCCTAGCAAATGTCTGCCTATCACATTGTATTTATTGTGTCAGAAAAGCAGACTACATTTTTTTTTTTCATGTCAGTGCTGTACCTTTGTGTCATGAACATTGTATTCCCTCTTATTAGTTCAGACCATATGCTGTCGCCGATATGGCAAAGATTAGAATCTCCCCAGCAAGCTGTCTTGCCACAGAAGAAAAATCAGCAAAACGTGCCATGAAAATTCTGTGCACTGGACCTGCAGACGCAAATCTGGCACATTCCCAAAAAATGACATCTGACACAGAGGGGTTTACAATTCTCAAACTTCTAGCACTGCATACAAAAGTAGGGGGGGAAAAAAGGCAAGAGCAAAGAGTTATCTTTAGAGAAATACAAACCAAATGTTTTATTGTTGTAACCTCTGAAGACTCCTCATAAAAATAGTGGAGCTTAAAATAAGGACAAAAGAAATTCACTGTTTGAATGATCACCATTAAGGACAGCCTAGAATTCACACATTCTTTTGTGTTACCCTTTTCGACAAAAAAATAAAATAAAAATAATAATAATAATAAAATAATAATAATAATAATAATAATAATGATAATGATAATCTTAAGCAGTCATAATGTTTACAGCTTGCAACAAACCATCGTGACATTGCAACTATCTCTGCAGTGTGGCAAATAAACGTCCTGTTCAGCCCTTAGACTACTAATCTGAGGCAACTGTTGTCATATTTTTGAACAATATTTTAGCCCTAAAAGCTGCTCAAGTCTTAAGAAAGCATCTGGAATTTGAAAAGAATTTGGACCAGTAACAGAGAGGATAATGGTCAGAGCTACTGTTGGTAAATTTGACAAATCCAAAAAAGCTATTGAGGGTTAAGGGGAATTACGGGAGAGGGTGGTTGTTTAGATTACCTCATGACTTCTTGCTGAGACAGAGGTGCAATACAAAACAAAACAAAAACTGCATAGAAAACCCCCCAGTAATGAATGAAAAAAAATCAATGTTAATTTGAATCCAGGTACACTTATGAAATCATTGTAGATGTTTGTACAGCACTGGGGATTTTCATTAAATATGAAGTTAAACTGCAAAAGCACTCGCTGGAAAAAAGAAGAAAAAAAAAGCAAAAAGCACATAAGAGACCAAAACCTTTTGGCTGATAGCTACTGAGACTCAGCAGACTCAGGGTAACACTTTTTTTTTCCTTTTTTTTTTTTTTTTTTTTTTTTTTTTTTTTTTTTTTTTTTTTTTTTTTTTTTTTTCTTTTCCCTTCGTTTTTTTGTTTTCTTTCTCCCCCTCCCCCCCCCCCACCCCCCCCCACC
>JBCNYH010000024.1:25094390-25105256 GCA_039654325.1 Tandanus tandanus
TATATATAGTTTAATATATCTATTTTATTTATATTCAATATTTGTTTCTTAAGTGCAATATTAAAGAGGCTCTGAATCCAAGATTATCGTTGCTGGTAGTGATGTTTCACTGTTACCTGTATATGACAAATAAACTTGAACTGGCTCACAGTGGATCTGTAGCGTTTCTCAGGAACACTGTGTGTGAGACTCCGGATGGTATACATGACCGTCACAATGTCTGAAATTTTTTGATAATTTCCTCACACTATGAATGTCATGCTTTAATCAAGTTAGAAAGTTACTGTATGTTCCATAGAGGAATATATGCAAAACGAATCATTTCTGTTTGAAATTACCTCCTGTTAGTCAAAATGTATATATGGCACCTGCACCACAGGTGAAGGTAAATTTTTAATGCTGTTTCCTCCCTTTTCAGTTTTGGGTGTGAGCCAGTAGTTTTCAGTTAGTTTTATATGATGGAATCTGTTCTGGACTGGAGATGTTCTCTATGTCAGTGATATGTTTATTTTATAGAGCTTATGTGGCATTACAAATGTATAGGTAGCATCGATTCTACTGTAATGCTAATAAAGTTTAAGTTTTAAAAGTGCAGCCCATGAAGATGAAGATGTTTTGAGGAAAATTCCAAACTGATAAGTCAGTGTATGCCTCAGAGAAATAAAAAGACAGCTAAACTTTATTAGTGTTAACATTGAACAAAAACCATATATATTGCCTGCTTAATTGTAACATAGGCCATCAGGGTCATTTTAGTGTCTATTTGAAATTTTCTCATCTTTAGCTGTGGCGGAATAACAGCATTGCGTTTCTGGTACTTTAAAAAAATCCCGATCTTAAATTATTAAAAGATCCAAGTTATTTGTGGCAGTGAGAAACTTCTCCATGGTGTTGTGTAGCTTTTTCATTGGCTGAAAAATCTGTTTTGTGGAGTGGCGTGGAGAGGAGAAGGGAAGGCGAGCAGTGTGAATGTGCACTGAACTGTGAATAAATATATTAACATGTGAAAGAGTGGGACCAACACAGCCTTAGTCCCAAGACTCCCAAAGAGCAAAAGGGAGGGCAGAAACACACATTACTCCACAGCACAAAACAGTTCTTTATCCCTTATTCAGTGATGAAGGGACCTGACACACCCTGAGTGCTTCGATCTTTTAAAAATAATTATGACAAAAAAAAGACTTAAAAATCAGAAAAATAAAACTAGCAGCGCGAAGGATGTATTTTAATTAATATTTTGGATTTCAGTACCGAATGTTAATATCCTAATTATAATCCTATTCATCCGTAATCATAAAAGTTAGTTGAAATTCACTTCAAGACACACATGCTTGTGATCTTGTTAAAATTCACTGAGATCCCTGAAGAATTAAAAAAATCATCCGTAGCTAATCTTCATCTCAATCTTAAGAAACATTTAATGTTTGGAAATAAACCAAATATTGTGTTTTGTATAATGTTTCTCTTGAGTAACAATTATGACCTTGATGTAATCTTATATAAATAAAAACTAAAAACAAGCAGAAAAAAAAACACTTGGAGAGCACAAACCTGCACCAAGCCCAGCAGTCTCCCTTATCAACCAAAATGACAAAAATTGTCTCAAAACATCAAAGAATCCTTAAAATGTTTTGGATCCAGTATTTTAAAAATATATATTTTACATATCATCCCCAAAATCAAATGACGTCTTCCTTGTCCAAAGCCCCACCTCTGGTAGAAATTTCACAAAAATCCACTCATACCTTTTTGTGTAATCCTCTTTACAAACACACAAGCCTAACATAATCTATAAAAACATAATCTTCTTGGCAGAGGTAAAAATATCATTCATGCTCATCAGGTAAATTTATTTAAGTACAAAAGCTTTGCATTGTGTATTTATTGCTTGGATTCTTAAAGCTTCATGCATTTATGTGCTCTGCTTGTTAAATCAGTATCCTGCGATAAGAGCATCTGGTTGAGCTGCATGTCCTGTGTCTTGTGCATGTTTTTTAGCCACCTCTGCATGAGAGGCTGCTCTGAAAATACCTTTGCCATTTGTAACCATAGCAGCAACGACTGCGGCTGATTACAGCATGTCATTGCTGTGCTGTGTGCCTCTGCAGGGGCCAGATGAAACTCCACAGCAGTACGAGAGCTTCACCTTTCCATCACAGCTTGCAAGTGCCTTTAATCTCTCTGAATATGCTTGGCCTGGTTCATGCTTCCACCTGATGCCACCAGTCTTTCTAATAACAGTGACCTCATGCACCCTGCAGGACGGCTTTCTGCAGTACACTGTGAAATCTCAGCAGGCTTCTTAAAAGGCGTTTAGAGATGCACTAATTATCTGCCAGTGTGTTGGGAGAGTTAAAGCAAGCAACAATGAAGTGAAGGTGAATAATAGTGAAGGTGAGGCTGAGAATGGGATGTAATCATTAAACTAAGCTATAAATCATCACTGTGTGTAAGGTGTTTAAGCAGGTGGGTGTGTGAGAGGCATATTTATCTTGCATGCATAATCTTGTGAGACCCATATCCATCTGCCACAGACTTCAATGTGCATAAATGATCCAGCTTGTGGCGTTGTACTATATAGTGATGGCGATATATTTCCCACTCTGTCATGCGGTGACTAATAGTATTTTCACTTCATTCAGCAAGTTTCCTAGTGAGATATAATATTATAATGTGTTTCAGTGCTGTAGCATATAGTATGTGATGAGAAATAAAAGCAAAACAATTCTAAGCATTATACACTGCTATTGAAAGCATTATACATTGCTTTTTTTCCCCCCCATGTGAAGGGGGAATGGGAAAGCGAATGGGAAGATAGATTACTGTTGGATTTATTCAGTTGGGAAGCAAATATTCACTGAAATATGTCCCTCGAGCAGCAAATAGACTATAATGATCAGTTCAGTTATGTAACCAGTCATTTTCTGCTCTCTGAAGGAAGACAATATACACACTTAAAAAAGCTTTTACACTATTGCATATATTTATCATAACAATTTTAAGACTGGACACTGATGTGTACCTGGGACAATCATTGTATAATTCCTTACTGTATAAGTGTGCAATCTTTTATAATTTCTGTTTGAGTCTTTACTGGGTATACCCAAATTTTCCCATAACACCAGTATCTGAAAGCATTTGTATTTTTTTTAGAGACGTGCACGGAGTTTCTTGTGATTATTACTGTACTTCGTCATACATTTAATACAGAGAGAAGTATTAAGTTATACTAGAGCCACTGCAGAGCAAAGATACTGAGATGAGAAGTGGTAATATTCTAAGGGGGGGGGAATCATTAATTTAACTTAAAAACACAGATATTCTCTGAGACAACAGTCACATGCTCTCTCCCTCCTGGCTGCAGTGCGTTCTGGGAAATGTGAGTTAAATTCTCTCAGTGCTGAATTTTTTATATTGCATAATTGAGGAAGAAATTTTCCTTTCCTTTAAGTCTTTGCTCAGCTGTGCTGTGTGTAGTTTCATAATGTTGATCCAGTCTTGCAAAGTGAAGCCATGTGGATCCTTTATAAAAAATCCTTCTTGTACATTTGTGACCTTTAAATCCTTGAATGATCGAGGGTTTTTTCCTCACAACTATATGCCTTTGATCTCTGAAATTCTGAGGTTGTTTTTCTTGAAATATTACCCCCTCTCTCACTGCTTTTAACCCTCCAATGGCTGTAATACACCATCAAAGAGGAGGGGCATTTGGGATTTTTGGTGTATGGCGTGATATGTTCTGAGTTATGTTGTTTGAGTGTAATTATAAATATTCCTTAATTTGGCGAAAGGATTAATTGTACAAGGGTCACAGGGAGGCTGGAGCCTATCTCAGCCGACTCTGGGCAAAAGGCAAGGTACACCTGGAACAGCTTGCCAGACTATCACAAGGCCAACACACACAACCATTCACACTGGCATTTGGAACAATTCAAAACAGCCAATTAGCTTAGTGTCTTTGGATTGTGGGAGGAAACTGGATAACCTGAAGGAAACCCACGCAAGCACAGGGAGAACATGCAAACTCCACACAGCAAACTCCACTGGGTAAAGGCGGGGTAGTCCACTGGGCGAACGCGGAGTACACCCTGAACAGCTTGCCAGACCATTGCAGGGCAACACACACACAACCATTCACACTCACACTGTGGGAGGAAATCAGAGTACCCAGAGCAAACCCATGCAAGCATGTGGAAAACATGCTAACTTGACACAGAAATGCCCAAGCCCGGCGCTCGAACCCAAGACCTCGTTGCTGTGAGGTGGACATGATAACAACTACACTGCCGTGCCGCCTGTATTCCAACTCTTTTCTGGAAAAGAGAAAGAGAAGAAAGGAAATAAAATGAAACATTTTGATTTCTGTAGGTAGTTTGAATCAGCAGCACTGGGTAAAGAAGTACCACTCCTGCAATGGTGCCAGACAGTCGCCAATCAACATCGATGAGGGCTTCACACAGGTTCAAGTGCAGTATCAGGATTTGCAGCTAGAGAACTGGGACCAGCTCATGTCAGATTCTACTATCATCAATGATGGAAAAACAGGTGGGCTTACTATTTCATGTCTCAGAGGCATCTAAGGAAAGAAAACAATAAGCAAGTTTAATCGTTTTTTCTCATTCAATTTAAATCATGTCTAGTCAAAATGAAATTCAATTAAACTGAGATATAACCCCTCCAAAAATGTCTTTTGTTGTTTTATACAATTGCACATATTCTAATACATCTTCCTGAGCTGAATAGCCTTGTCCCTGGTGGCAGTATAATGAAATACCCTGAAAAACAATATCTAATGAAATGGCAGTCATTGGTGCATCATGTCTTTTCTCATCGATGTGTATAAGCACAGGAGAATCTGTACAGGAGCTGAATGGCACTTTGCACAAGTGTAAAAAGATCTTATGTGGAAGTGAGTGCCACTTTTTGTATAATTTATAACAGGACTTCCATCAAAGAGGTTGTGCTTTCGTCAGGGTTTGTTTGTTTGTTTAGCTGTCTGTTTGTTGATTTTTAACTACTTTACACATACAATTATTAACAGATTTTAATAATTTTTTTTGGAGGGGTGGAGTACAGCCTAGTACTAGACTTTGGAGATGATCCGTGTCAAATTCTGGATATAGGAATTTGTTAAAGGTGTCTTTAAAATTGTGAGATAGGAAATGTGGTATTACAGAAGGCCCAACAGGGGGATGCTGTGTAGTTTCTATTATTTTTTGGCTTGGTGGAGGATTGCGCACTCTAAGTGCTTTAAGTTAATATTAAATATTGTGTGTGTGTGTTTCTCCTGCACTGACATTTCTCAGTGATTATCACTGTGAATGGGAAGTACTACATCAGTGGAGGAGGACTCCGGTCACGGGTCAAAGTAGCCAGGATCACGTTCCACTGGGGCCATTGCAATGCATCATCAGAGGGTTCAGAACACAGCCTTAATGGTTACAAGTTTCCTTTAGAGGTAAGAGTCACGTCGACACATCTCATCACACATCTAACAAGTATTCAGACTTTCCCAAATGAATCAAGAGACCAACATGAGGATTAAAAGTGCAATTCACTGTACTCGGACCTCGTTAAAAAAACCCAACCTCCAACACGGAAAACCTCAATAGTCTGGCAAAGTCATTCAGCACACCCAGCATCACAGCAACATGGCACTGAACAATCAACTTACGGTTGAAAACAATACTTTGGTATCAATATCTCACTCACACACTCACTCGTTTACCCCTTAATCCTACTAGGGGAGGCTGAGGCCACCTCAGCTGACACTGGGTGAAGGTGGGGTGCACCCTGAACAGCTCACCAGACCAATGCAGGGCAGCACACACTCAGCTATTCACACTCGCACCTAGAGGCAATTTGGTACAGCCGGTTAGCCTAATGTCCATGTCTATGAACTGTGGGAAGAAACCGGAGTACCCAGAGGAAACCCACACAAGTACGGGAAGGACCTGCAAACTATACACAGAAATGCTTGAGCCTGGGATTCCAACCCAGGACCTTCTTGCTGTCAGGCAGATGTGCTAACCACTACACCACCATGCTGCCCGTCATCGATCACCTATTTCTTTAATATGGAATATTTAAGGTGTTTTGTTTTGACATCATCAAGTCTCATTTTTTCCCCCTGATTTTTCAGACTGAGTACGTTACTCACTTTCTGCTGTTAGTTCAATCTAATTTTTAGAATTACTGTGATAGATAAATGATGACTTACATCATGAAGATCAATGCTGCATGATGATTTTTATACACATGGCTTCATTAATACTCACATGCTGCCTCTCACAGATGCAGATTTACTGTTATGAGGAAAATGAGTTTGAATCTTTGGATGATGCTCTGAAGGGTAATGGCAGAATCACTGCATTGGCCGTACTGTTTGAGGTGAGTCACTGCTTCACAGTTACATAATAAAACAGTTCATTTTTCCCTTGGTACTCAGAAATGTACATGGTTTCACAGGAGAGCTTTGATGATAACGAGAACTTTGTGGCCTTAATCGATGGGGTCAACGCCGTCAGTCGCTATGGTATGTGAGAATTTATGTTTGTTTGTTTTTAAATTTTGTTTTTTTTAATAAAGCCTAATTTAATTTCATCCTTTCCATAGATTATAGGCAAATGTGGGCAAAGATAATGAGGAAAACACAGCATAATTGTGATTTTGTCAAGCTTTTTAAGAGAGATCCAGCCTTTTTAAATCCTGTAAATTGCAAGGATTGGCCTCCGTGAATCAAACTTTTTTGTCCAGCACATCCCACAAATACTCAGCAAGCTTAATGTGTTTTGGGGAATTTGGAGGCCGTGTCAAGCCCTTGACCTCTTTGCCATATACTTCAAACCATTCCCGAAACTGTCTTAGTATGACAGGACACATTTTGCTTCTGAAAGAGGCCACTGTCATTAGGGAATTCTGTTGTCCTCTGTCGGCTTGCCTTTTTCCCATAGTGCGTCATGTTGCCGTCTTTTACCCAATCTAAGTGATGCATATGCACCCAATCATCCACATGGTGCAAAAGAAAACATCATTCATCAGACCGAGCCACCTTTTTCAATTTTCTGCACCGTCCAGTTCTGATGCTTACGTGTCCATTGCAGGTGCCTTCTGTGGTGGGCAGGGGTCAGCGTGGCCACTCTGTCTGGGGTGCAGCTCCACAACCTCATATGCATCAAGCTGTCATGCACTCTACATTCTGACACTATTCCATCATAGCCAGCATTTGCTTTCGTGGGGCCAGACCATAGGGGCTAGCCTTTGCTCCCCAAACACATCAGTGAGCCTTGGGTGCCAGTTACCCTGTTGCCAGTTCCTTAGTTGTCCTTCTTTGAACCAGTTATTGTCTCCCCTAATTTTAGTTGTATCCAATTCCCACCCGTCAAGTACTGCCTTCCCTATCACACGACCACCACCAACCACGGAGGGGTGTAAGCATGCACATACCCCGTCCGTGACATGCAATGCTACCACCCGCCTCTTTACGAACTGCTGCGCATGTGTATTTGGGGGCGGCCTAACACACTTGGAGGGAAAGCGCTATCCGCACCCTCGTACAAGCCCATGATTGGCTGGTGATCGCTATGAGTGACAGGGAAGTGAGCATATGTCATCCCTCCCTCCCATGAGAGCTTGGCCATTTAGCTCCCATGGTCTCCCGGTCACGGATGGCTGTGGCATCAACCTGGATTCGAACTCGCAATCTCCAGGTTGATAGTCACACACCTTGTCGATACGCCACTCAAGAGCCAATGACTCATATTTATTAATCATATCTAATTGATGCGTTTTATAATTTAGCATGTTTGCAAATACAGTGAATATTACACTATATTATATGATTTCATGCTTTTTTTGCTGATTAATATGAAGGTAAAAGTAGTACACTTGAAGCCTTTCCTCTGCTCGGTCTACTGCCTGAGTCGACAGCAAAATATTTCATCTACAATGGCTCTCTCACCACGCCACCCTGCACAGAGACAGTGAACTGGATTGTGTTCAGAGACACAGTGCCAATTTCTGAAACACAGGTCAGAACTTCTCAGTCTTTTATCTTTACGTGTAATTTTCACATACTGTTACTCACACACATGCACACTTTCTTGCACTAGTTTCACATTTTTGTATTGTTGTATCATGATCACAGCTGTGTTTGTGGATTAAACAACACAAAATTGACTTATTATCATTCATAGCTTTTTATTCATTCATTTATTCAGTTACAATGGCTTGCAAAAGTATTCACCTCTTTTGGCTTTTTTTTTTATATATTGTTGCCTTACAATCTTTGGATATTTGGGGTTTCTTTATCAGTCAATGTACCCATCATGCCAACAGCCTTCAAGATGTAAAATATGTGTTATTGTGAAGCAGACAAGAAATATTTCAGTTACGAGTTCAGATTTCAGATATGATGGTCAGGTTAAAAATCAAAGTCACTGCAGCCTTATCGTGGCAGTAGTCTTTTTTCTTTTTTCTTTTTTTTTTAAACAGCACGGTGTGATTTTACATTGGGCAAGACCATATAGTCTATATGTAGGTTCTCTTTAAGTATTTGCTATTGAAATGGCAGTTTTCAGGCCTGTCATTTCAGCACCTTGCATAGGCTTACGGGGGGGACTTATGTGACTTCACCAAAAAGGTGGATATCCTGCTCTAGGCTCTTTGGGAAATTTGGCAGATGGAGAAACCAGTTCATATAATTGTAAAATCCCTAATCAGCCTTCAGAGAGAATTAATTTTGAATGTTGTTCATTGATTTGAATGCTACATACTGTACAACATTGGTGTATTGGGCAACTTGTTGCTGTCTGTTGTGGTCCCTGAAGAGAGGGTTGTTTTGGGGTATTAAGCAGTGCACAGAATCTAGCAATGAAGTATTCAGAATCTAAGGGCAAAAAGATTTATTTATAAGTGGTTCTTTACAAGTGGTTCTTTAGACTGGTGGGTAGCAGTCCTTAGTTTCTGAGTCAAAGAGAGCTGCCTGAGGTATGAGTGACCTGGACGAGTGTGCCAAAGCACTCCACCCATTGAAGACAGCAGATCTGCTTATGGAAGAAGCCACCAATGTGTTTCATCCTCCAGCTTAAGCAGTACTGTTATGAGACTTATGTTTTTCCAGCCATCTCATGGTCAGGAACAGGACTCTGTGGGTCATTTGGTAAATTCTGCTCATTGTTGAAAAAATCAGAGGAAAAGTCTAACATAGATGGCGAGACCAGTCATGGGATAGTGCATTCTAGGTCAGCAGACCACCTTCATAAGGAGGGTAACCATGGGTAGGTCCGCCTGAGGAGATCCTGTGCAAAGTGGAGTCACCCTGTTGGTTGGTGTAGCTGACCATCACACTTTTGTCCAATATATGGAAATATCTTAGAACCAGTAAAAGGAATGGGAGGACCAGGTGGACCACCCTCAGTTTTGTCTTGATACCAGGGAATCAAATACTCTGTACACCCATGTGGCACCAAACTACTTTCTAGTTCATAAGAAAACAGTTAAAGTCTGTGAGAGTCTTCTATGTATTCTCTAGAGTCTTTTTTGTTGAAACAAGGGCCAGTTGTTCCAGCAAGGATCAGAGCTTTGGCTGTGATTATCAATCTTAGTATACTTAACTGGAGTGACAGTGTGGTCAGCATTCTCAATAATTATGCCTTAAAAGCTGTCTGTGTTTCAGGGTGATAGGAACAGTCACTTAAAAGTAGGGTTATACTTGGAGAAGCCCTCCTCAGGAAATGGATAGGTTATTCATTATGCTTTATTAGCTCAAATAAATACAAATTAACTCTAAATAAAATTATTGCCCTGTAGCACAATGAATGCTGGTGTGCTTGATAGTGTGCCTTTAGTGATGTGGGTTGTATCTGATTGCACACATGCTGTCCCCTTTTCAAGAGAGGCTGCCACAACAAGTTTGGAGACTGTGCTGGAAGAAGAGTTGTAAGAGTTAAAAATGGTGGCTCAAGTGCAAGGTCCAAATCATCTTTCATTCAGTTTCTGAACCGCTTAATCTTAATTACAGACGCCGGGGGGTTCTGCCTGTCTCAGCAAACTCTGGGCGAGGGCAGAGTACACCCTGGACAGCTCGCAGGCCATCGCAGGGCAGAAACACACTGACGGCAACTCAGTGGCCTACTCTTTATGAACGACAGCAATGGTTCTTTTACATGCCTCTCACCGCACACCATCATGTTATTTTTATGCAAATTCCTATGTACAGTGACGTTCATCATCGTAAATTTTTTAAACTGCTTAATCCTAATTAGGGTTGCGGGGAGGCTGGCGCCCATCCCAGCCGACTCTGGGCGAGGGCAGAGTACACTCTGGACAGCTCGCCAGGCCATAGCAGGGCAGAAATACGCTGACGGCAATGCAGCCTACTCTTTACAAAAGTCAGCAATGGTTCTTTAGCATGCCTCTCACCACAGACAGTGACATATCACTCCAGCACCCTACCACCGGGTCTATACAGTTACATATCAAAAGTAAATAGACACCACCCATCACAGAGTTTTATCTGTAAAACTCATTGCTCTAACTAAGTAATATATTATTATTATTTATGTTAGATTTTAGGATAGAAATTGTTTATAGCAACTACCTATGCTACGAACAGCAAAGAGTTGAAAAGAGTTGTTTGATTTTCATAGAAGGCATAATCTGGGTCAATCTGACTTAGGCAGCGTGGACTTACCCAGCATCTCACTCAGGTCAACCTGGGTCCTCTGACAGGTGTCTTCAGACTGTCAAGTGGACTGTTGAAAATAATCCCTGTTGTAATGATGTTGCAGAGAAACTCCAAGTAAGTCGGAGTTCTGCTGTGAGGTATCTTCATCAACTCGGCTACGATATATATCTATATCTATA
>JBCNYH010000024.1:25111377-25130693 GCA_039654325.1 Tandanus tandanus
GAAGCAACTCACCTCTCAGTTTTAATTGCACTTTAGATTACAAAACACAAGAAAAAAAAAAAGAAAAAAAAAAAAAAAAAAAAAAAAATGGTTGTCTAAACAAATAAGATTTTAGCTTAAACATAAACACTGAGACTGTATCTGAGTCCCAAACATTAACTGAAAGGCTGTTCCATAACGGTGGGCCCCTGCTGCAGTCTTCATTATTTAAGGTATCAATAAGTAGCCACCACATTTTGATCCAAGTAGGGGTGGTGGATCAAAAATGACAAGAAGTTTGCTAAGATAATGTGGAAGGAGACCATTCACTGCTTTATAGGTCAAAAGTTTTATTTTGTACACTATTTTATACTTTATACAGTGTGGAGAAGATAGGGGTGATGCGCTTAAATATTTTGGTTTGAGTAAGAACTCTTGCTGCTGAATTCTGGACTAACTTTAGTTGTGTATGGTCCTATTAGAACACATTACAATAATCTAATCTAGAGGTAACAAAAGCATGAACAAGTTTTACCACATTATGCAGTTACATTCTATTTCCTATTTTAGGAATATTTTTCTGATTAAGGGAGGCTATCCAAGTAGTATTATCTACATGAGCTTCAAATTAGAGACTGGGGTCAACAATCACACCAAGGTCTTTTAGTACTGCACATGATGACTTACTACATAATTAGAAAGCTTATTTCTAGCTGCCTGTGGTCTAAGCAGAAGTACTTCTGTTTTAATTAAATTTAATCAGAGTAATTTAGTTAGCATTCCGTGTCTAATGTCCTTTACACATTCCTCATCATAATTCATAATCCGTAACAGTTTAAGCTACTACCATTTCCACAAATATTATTACCCAAAGGGAGCATATATAGGGAAAAAAGCAGAGGGCCTAGAACAGAACCTTGTGGAACACCTGTACACCTTAGTATGTACAGAAAAGCCAGCATTTACAACTACACACTAACAAAGATCAGTTAAATAAGACCTAAACCAGGAGAGGGCCACTCCCTTTTCTCCAGCAACATTTTTAATCTATCAAAGAGAATAGTATGATTAATGGTGTCAAACTCTACACTTAGGTCAAATAGCACATGCAAGGAGACACAGCCCTGATCAAAGACCAGCAGTAAATCATTTGGCACCTTATTTTTATTTTATTTTTTTTTAAGTTTTAATATTGGTTTATAGTTGGACAGCTGACAGGGGTCAAGGTGAGGTTTTTTAATCAGAGGTTAAATAACTACTAATTTAAAGGATTTAGGTACATAATTAGTGCCAAAGGATTCATTACATTTAATATAGGTTTGGTTACTTCTGGTAGTATCTAATTAGTGAAATATGTAGGGACTGGATCTAGCACACAGATTAAATTAAACTAGTTTGGTCCCATGAAGGGAGCTCATAAAGTTGCTGATATGATATAGGTATATTTTTATTTGGTTATTTACTGAAATGTTCAACTTTAAGTTTAGAGAGAATTGAAAAAATTCTATTTTTTGCCTTTATATTTTCAATTTTAATCCTGAAATCACTACTATAGGATGATGGTGTGCATGCATTATTTAAGGTCTTATTCCTTGTAAATCTTGCTACATAAATATGTATCTTGGATTTTTTTGTGTTATATTTGATTAGATTTAAGAAATATGTTGCTCTTGCAGCACAAAGAGCTTTTCTATAGTTAAGGAGACTCTCCTTTCATGCTAACTGGAATACCATTCATTTCGTTTGATAGCATTTTCGTTCTAATTTCCTGGTGGTTTTTTTTTTTAAGTTTGTGCATATCATTAACAGCTTGATATATTTTTTCTCTCTACACACTTTTCTTTTAAGAGGAGCTACATCTCAAGTATCCTAATATTTAAATACATACAGCACAAATTTGACTCTGACCAGTCACTGTGGAGTCTGTGGGTTATATAGTTATAGTTGACAAATCAGAAGATTATTGATAAAACTCTGTGCAGTAGTTGATGTAAAACAAAATTTGATGCAATAGAGTGCAAAATTTATGTATTCATGTTAAGACACATTTTAATCGAGATAAGATAATGATACTAACTTAAATAATTTCCAATCGTGGAAGTGTGTCTGTATTTCCAATATGTAATCCTAACATAAGTATTAGATCAAGAATTTGACCACCATTATGAGTGGGTCCTTTTATGTACTGATTTAATCCTACTGAATCTAGAATACACAATAATCCTGTTCTCAAATGATCTTCCGGGCTATGTGAATATTATAGTCCCCAACTATTAATGCTTTATCTAAAAAAAACCCAACCAAGTTTGAAATAAGGTCTGCAAACTGACAGAAGATTTTGAAGTATGGCCCTGGGGGTCTGTTAATAATAATTAACAGGATTAATTGCATAGATATATTTTTGTCAGGAGCATATTATTCCTCTCTAAAGTCTGGATGCACACCTCTAATGCTACAATCTTCTCCATCGTAGAGACTTATTACAGATATGATTACTAATGACAGAGGAAGAATCACTAAAAATCCTGAACTGAACACACTAAACAAGCTGAATGTTAGCCATGATGCTTAAAACCTTAGCTGAAAATATTTTTATATTAGCTGAGTGCTGTTGATTACCTCTGCTTGCTGTCTTGAAGTGGTGGAGGAAAATAGTCTTTGAAAAAAATGTATATAAAAATAGCTAAAATTGTTGCAAAAGGAACAGTTAAAATAGGAAAATTAAATCCCTGGTGTAGGAAAAAAAAGAGGTTAGGTCCTCCGACAAGCAGTTGCTGCCACACGATTCGAAAACAGGAACTCTGTTACAGCACATGACAGCACACACCATGAACTGCACCATGAACCGGTACAGATTCTGAGGTCATAGGTCAAAGGTTAAGGTCACATGAGGTCATTTTAGAAAAATCTTGTGTGTACTCTGCAGGCTGAATGCCTGCGTGGATTTGGCCTAAACTTTCACCAGTTACTCATTAATAATCGCCCATAAAGTGGTACAGGTTTTAACAAGTAATTAAACCCAAATTTAATAAAAGCTTGCATGCACATTTTTATGTCTGTTTCTATTAAAATGCGCTGTTTTATGAACCTCTTTTGTGTACAGAATAAGAAAATCACAGGGGGACGACATTGTAATGCGAAAAGTAGTGAAAAGTCATGTGATCACCCCATGTTTTCCTCTGTCATACAGAACTAATTTGCATATGAATACATGGCATGGTATTCTTTTCTTTCATATGTACGATCGGACTCTTGTTTGATGTGTGTGAATGGAAGCGCGTATGATTTGTATTTGTAGTTTTATTTAATTTAGAAGTTCACTAGTTTAAATTAATTTGTTATTTTAATATCTGTATACTGTTACTATTGCTATTATCATGCCTTACATGAAAAGGAGGATTCATGTCCTATTCTTATCATTTCATGTTCTTCCGCGAGTGAAACAGCAGCCTTTTCAAACTGGCTAATTCAAACTATCAAACGGATTTTAGCAGGTTGCAACTTTGAAACTTATGAAAACCACCACATGATTAAAATATGCATATGTTCATGTGTAACAGTAGAGTTTGGAAGGCTTGTCTTTCATTTCACTTATGGGTTAAAGGTCAGGGTCACAGTTCAACCACACACAAAAAATGTTTATGGTGGAAGCATACCAAGCGACGCATTGCATTGAGTAATTTTATGTTTTGTTGTTGTGGGTAGTGGTAGTTCAGTGGTTAAGGCTCTGGGTTAGTGATCTGAAGGTCAGAGTCCAAACCCCAGTACCACCAAGCTGCCTCTGTTGGGCTCATGACCTTCAATTGCTCAGTTTTATAAAAATGATAAATGTAAGTCACTCTGGATAAGGACGTCAGCCAAATGCTGTAAATGTTGTTGTTGTTGTTGTTATTATTTTTGTCTATTCTTACCAAACATCTATGTGCTCAGCGTGCAGCTCGGAGCCAGAGAATGTTCAGGCCGACCCCCAGAATTACACCAGCATCATGGTGACATGGGAAAGACCGCGTGCTGTTTATGAGACCAGCATTGAGAGATATTCTGTCACCTACCAGAGTCTACAGGGCAAAAACGCTCAGAAAAAACAGTACCTGACAGATGGAGATCAAGATGTCGTAAGTTGTCTGTTTATTTACTTTTGTGCAAAATATAAAAATATATAGTTTAAATTTTCACTAACTGTTATTTCTTGTTTATTGAGAATAATCATTTTTGGACACATGAGCTAGTGACACAAATTTTATTTGCATTGGTGTTTTGATTTGTGTTGCAGGGAGCCATTATTCACAACTTGCTGGCCAATAACAGCTATGTTGTCCAAGTGGTGGCGCTGTGTGCCAATGGCATAACTGGTCGCATGAGTGACCAAGTAATAGTAGACATGCCTCTGGAAGACCCTGGTAATACTTACCCTCCTCAAAAAACAAAACAAAACAAAAACAAGTAATTGTGTGCACATTAATATTGTTTTTTATGCCATAATAAAAATAGAAATCTCTTTCAAAAAAAATACTTGTTTTCAGAAAATGATCCTGATCCTTTTGTTGAATCAACACAGTTAGAAGAATATACAGAGGTAGGATTGCTTTGTAAAATTACAAAAGTGCATCAAATGCACATGCTTTATTCTTTGTAAGATCAATACTAAGACTGTTTGTTTAAATGTTATTTTAGGAGACCTCCCAGCTCCCTTTATCTACAAGTAGTACAACCAGTATTGTTTTGCTTGGTCGTACTTCTTCTTCCGAAAGCTCCATATACAACACCATCTCCACCAATCCCCCCCTGTTTCCAGCTGTCAAGGCAACCACATCTTCTGAGCGACAGTGGATCACAGAAGAATCTCATTCCATTTCTCCTGACCAGGCAAGAAGCCATGTCAAGCAATCTAGCAGCAGCATTTTAGCACAGGACGAAGACACCATGCTGGTAACTGATGTTCCCTACAAGGTCTTGAAATCTAGGACAACACCATCCAGTATAAATGATGAGAAGCTTGATCTGCCTACACTCTTAACCAGAGATTCCCTAGATCAGGGCCAAGTGTGGATGGACAAACCTATCATCTCAACAGTGACGTTATCTCCAAATGCTGAGAGCAATACTATATACGTCACCAGTAACACTTTGTCTGACTCGGAGAAGAATGTTAATGAAACCACTCAACCACTGTTTAATGGTAAGTCCAATATTTTCACTGTTTAAAACACCAAACATGAAGATTCAACAAACAAAAATACAGGATACAGTAGTTTTGCACTTAGGAACGTTCCACAAAAAGAACAGGTTTTCTTGACAGAGATGAAATGTATTTGCATGCATGAGCTTCCAGTACAAGAATTTTCAGTAGTCACAAAATTTGGGTTTCATTGTATTTGGTTCCATGTTTTGTTTCGTAGTTAAATTATGTTGCACTAAATACTGGCTGCCACATAATAGTATTGCTTTTGCTGTTTTTCGTTAAGGAGATACAGTATTTAATTTTTACCCTTTTTGCTTATAATTATATAATCACCGGTATTTGCTTTCCTTATTGTCAGTTTGCCTATGAACAAAAACTCGACCTCACCTGTGCAAGGATTTTCACCAAACTTGCTAAGGATACTACCCTACCTGAGTCCAGGAGTTGATTTGATTTTGGAATGCTTAGGTCAAAGGTCAAGGTCAGACAGAAACCTTTCTGCAGCTCCAGCATGGTTAGCGCCAGTTTTAGTTTTTGGCTTGTTTGTGCATGCGTCTGGTATAATACAGGAAGGAATGGTTATGGAAAGTGAAAAACAAAGAGAGAGATGCCATGCTACTGAGTGGAACAGAAAAGGGAAAACAAGAGAGACAGAAAGTGAGGAACACAAACAGAGACATGCTGCATGGTTCAGGCACCTTGCACTCCATAAGTTTTCCACTAGTTGATGTTTTTTGCACAATAAAAATATCAGATGTCCATGAGAGTAGCTGTACTTTTTAAACTGTTCTATAAAAGAGGTAAAAATATGCACAAATCCAAAGCTTGTTTAGTTTTCCCACAGTGGAAACTACAAGGTGTCAGTGGATAGACTTCCTTCTTCCAGGCCAGAAAAATATAATAAAATAAAATAAAATACTTGTGTGTATTTATTATTCAATGGCATGACATTGTTTTGATAAACATATACAGTGTAACAGTCCAGACTTGGGGGAGTTGAACCACTGCATAAAGTCGTCTCCAGCACATCCCGAACACTTTCACTTGGGTTAAGGACAGGAATCTGTTGTGCCACTTCAAGTGTGAAAATGATGCCTTATTTATGTCATTGTGCTTGATTATAGAAATGTTTTTACTTTTTATTATTAAACATAATCATGAGTTCTACTGTCCATTTTTTATGATTTAATTTAATCAAGTGTTTGCATGATCCCCAGTCATTGTCAGTCAGGATTTTTTCTTGATTTCTTGTGTGAGGTTGACAGTTGAACACTATCCTTTCAGGTTTTAATAACACGTTGGACACTTCTTAATTTATTTTTGCTAATCTCCTTAGTCATTTTATGTGCTTGATCTAGGCCCTTCTGAAAATGCATATATGTGACTCACTCCAGCATAATACAGATTAAGTAGAAAATTTGAAATACTGAGATGTTCAAATATATTTGAAAAGAGAATTTAATATGCTTCAAAATGAGGTATAATACACAATTATTGCAATCACAGTTACAGAACCATTTTCTGAATGTCCGCATTTGAAACTCCCTAGCAACCATAAACTAAATTAATCCGTCTCTCGACCAATCAGTGCAATCTTCCGGCCATTTTCCTAGCAACAGATAAGTTCTATTTACACCGAGTCATGTCTGTTTTGAAGCTTCTCATTGGTTTACCGTTATATGATCTGGGATTTGGTAAGTAATTACAGTATTCTGGTACGGAATATGGATAATATGGAAATACTCTGAGGAATAACCAAAGTGGTTTGAAAATCGGCAACATAAGTTAATATTCCCATTCTCTTACAACAACTTGGAGATGGAACCCTCTCTTTAACAAGCGTTTTAACATGGATAGATTGTGTTTATGGATATTTGAACTTGGTCATGTCGAAGATTATGCTTTGAAGGATGTATTTTTGGCGATATTGCATTTTTGTCCAGGTAAGCCATTTTCATACTTACTCACAACACTACCCTGCGACTTAATCCGTGTTATGCTGGAGCGGGTCACATATTTGAAAATGAGCATGTTTTCACAGACTGCCACTCAAGATCGGGGGCTAAGGGATGTGGGGGTTGCCAACCTCTGGTTAAAGGGTATTAAGTTTCACAAACTTCATGATGTAGAAAAGTACCAAGTGATGGGCTTTATGCCAGAGTGGGTCTCGCAAGTTTTAGTAGATTGTGTCTACTAAATCTATATATTTGAGCCATATTCAACCCATAAAATGCAGATTTTATTTATTGTTTATTATTTATTTTTTGTATACTGATTTTGTATACTTTTTACTGATGTGTTTCATCACAGTACAGTTATATCTTTGAGTTTACAACTGAAAAAGACATCAGTGTGCAGTATGTCTTTAAAACAGAAATAACCTAATGAAGTATTCTCTGGCTTCTCTGGACAGAGGAGAGCAACAGCAGTCCACAGTCTCGAGTGGGAATGATTGGTGGGACAGAGAGAGAAAAGAGGACAGTCGTGCCATTAGCAGTGGTGTCTACCCTTACTGCAATATGTCTGCTGGTGCTTATCAGCATTCTCATCTATTGGAGGTAGTGCCAAGAACACACACACTTATGCATGCACAAACACATGCACATACATAAAGAATACACTTTTCATCATGACATGGCATGGCCAAAAGTATGCGGACATCTGATCGTCAATCCCATTTTTGCTTCTTCCAATAAAGCAGTTAAGCGGGAAGCACAAAATTGTCTAGAATGTCTTCGTACACTGGTGTTTCAATGCGTTACACTGCGTAATAAGTGCCCATGATTGTCACGACTGAATATTCATATGTATTTTCCAACAAATAACAGATCAGTCTGTTTATATATGGCTGAAAAAGAGAACAGCTATAGCCTTTTGTTTTCTTTTTTCAGAGGAGCAAATTAACATTTAACAGCTTCTTCTAATCTAATGATGATAACCTGTTATAATAATGCAAAAAATAATAATAAATCTTTTTACATTACAAACAAGAGAATTTATTTTTAATAGAATTTGTAGATTAAAAAAAAATTTTATCACTGCAATCTAAGCTATGCTAAATGATATAGATGTACATTATCATGACCCTTAACAAGCTAAAATTAAACAGGATAAATTAAACAAGCCTCAATAAACTGTGAAGCTGCTACATATATTTTACTGCAACATCGAAAAAAAAAAAAAAAGTCCTTCCTGCGAAACGTAATTTTTAGAGGAGTTTCCGTTTGTGCATGATCATTGATGATGCTGCTGTTTTTGAAGACTGTATTGTTCATGCTTGTACACTGGTGAGTAAAACTATCTGTCTTTTAGATTTTACTCTATGGGTCCCTGTTTTACTGCTGCAGCATTCACAGTTGTGTTTGTGGTATGTGAGTCCTTGGATGTTTTAAGGGTCACTGATTGCACAGGAACCCAGAGTTCGACACCTGTTTTTGGCTCAGTTTGGGTTTTCATTATCTCAACAAAAAGCTTTAATGTGGTCAGTGAAATCAACTGGTCAGATTTTTGTTCTTATTAACTGCCTTAACAGTTTTTTTCACCTCTGTTCTCTGTCAGTATAACACACCACTGAAATCAAAGACACATCAAGTATAAAAATCCTAAATCAACTATTTTTCATAATTATTGCGGCTTTATCTGTTTCAGCTCTGTTTTTAGCATTAAAATCTGATTTTTAAGTGCTTTTTTTTTTGTGTGTGTGTGTGTGTGTGTGTGTGTGTGTGTGCATATGTGTGTGCATATGTGTGTCTAGGAAGTGCTTTCAAGCAACACATCTTTATGTAGAGGACAAAACATCTCCCAGAGTTATAACAGCTCCATCAACACCTCTGCTCCTGAATACAGGTACACACACAGACAAACACAGACACGCACGCACGCACGCACGCACGCACGCACGCACGCACGCACGCACACACACACACATGCAGTTCAAAGACAATCTACTGTACATACATGAACACCTGTTTTTTTCAGAGGAACACGCAGCCCTTCCAGTGAAAGAATTTGTGAAGCACGTCACAGATCTTCACTCCAACAACACCTTCTCAAAGGAGTTTGAGGTATTCCTCATTTCATTTCATGTTCTTAAGGTATTAAGATCTACATGCACAATTTCCTCCAGGATCAATAAAGCATTCTGATTCTGATGAACTGTTTGTTAATAACTGTGAAATATAACAGGAATGATTCCACTGACTTGCAGAAGCAGAACTGCGCATGTGCAGGGATGGCTCCTGAGCATGCTGTGTGGAGGAGCTTTGTCTAAACTAGTCAGGAAGCATGTTATCAAGCCCACACTGCCTTCCGCTCAAACAGATTCTCTCTCAGGCCTCCTAACTTCCATGAGTGGTGGATAACACCTTAATAACCTTTTATGTGCCTTTAAAATGATGCTCTTTGCTGTGTATGAATGAGTATTTGCTATGTACCAAGTAACTTAGTGTTTCGCATCATTATTAAGGATGGTGAATCTTGGATAGAGTCTCTTGCCATCACTGAGGCTGATGTGATACATATGAAGCAATTACTACTTCCTAACGATAAGATTCACCACTGTTGCCTTGTGGTGCAATTCGTACGCACAATGGTACTCAGTTTTAGACTGAGCTTCTTAAAGAAAACACATGGTTTAATGTGCACTGGTGGAAAAAATCTGTTTCAGCTTCTCAAACCAGAAAGTCATATTTCTTTACACTGATTTATGACAGCTACGGTGGTGCTCGAAAGTTTGTGAACCTTTTCTGCTGTTATTATATGATATAAAACATCATCAGATTTTCACACAAGCTGGAAAGTAAATAAAGAGAACTAAATTTAATAAATGAGACAAAGATATTACACTTCCAATGTTACATATCCATGAGTGGAAAAGTATGTGAACCTTTCCTTTCAGGCCTCCTTGTGTGTTAATAACTATAACTAAATGTTTGTGCTTCTTTAGGATGGTTGTCTTGCTGCATGATCCACTTTCTTATAAGATTCATTTCACGGACAGATGCCCTGACCTGTAGGGCAGCAATACTCCTTTTGGAGAGCAAACCCTTTTTACTCTTTTTGTCTTTTAAACCACTGTTGTTCAATATTTTCTTGATGAAGGACTCATTAACATTAACATTAGCCAGTGTGAGAGAGCCCTTTAGTCCCTTAGAAATTACCCAGAGTTCCTTTTGACCTTTTGGACCATTAAACATCTTGCTGTTGATATGATGAAGGGATCTTTGTTGATTGGCTACTGGAGAGGGGAACACTTCATCACTCATCAATTTGTTAAATCACCTATCCTCTATCGCAGGAAATACAGAGCTTATCTCAGCCGACACTGGTCTGGACAACAGTTTGCCAGACCATCGCAGAGCAACACACACACAACCACTCACATTCATACCTAGTAGAAATTGAAACAGCCAACTGGCCTAATGTGAATGTCTTTGGATTGTGGGAGAAAACCCACGCAAGCAAACTTCACGCATAAACACTCTTGCCTGGGACTCGAACCCAGGACCTTCAGGCTGTGAGGCAGATGTGTTAACCACTATGCCGCCCGAGAGTGGAACGGTAGTCTAGGGCCTCAGCACTTCTTTTTCTGGGGTTTTGAAAAATCTCTCTTGTTTGTACCATAATATACTTCCACAAACGTGTTGCCGACTTTGATAAATCTTTGTTCTTTAAATAGAACAGGGTGCTCACACACACCCGATTGCAATATTGGATTATTTTCTTCAATAAATAAATGAAAATGTTTTATTGTTTTGTCTCATTTTTTAAATTGGATTCTCTTTATATACTTTCAAGACTTGTGTAAAATCTGATAATGTTTTAGATTATATATATGTAGAAATTGTAAAGCATTTACAAACTTACAAGCACCACTGTAGAGTGTTAATATAAGATAAGATAAGATAATTCTTTATTGTCCCACAATGGGGAAATTCTTAAAGCTACAGCAGCTAAGTGGATAGATATACAAACAGAGGTAGAAAGGCAATAATAATTTACATAAATAAACAGTATTGGAAGAAAAAAAATCAGATATAGATATAAACAATAAGTAGGAAACTATAAATGATACAGATATAGATAATCCTAAAAAGCTTGAGTCGAGGCAACTGGACTTCTTTTTTTGTGGTTTTTGAAGACGTTCAAAAGATATAGATAAATTAGCAGATATAGATATAAACAATAAGTAGGAAACTATATAAATAAGGAACCATCAGTGATGAGAGCTTTGTTCTCAACCTCCTCTCTCCCACCACCTGCACTGAGTCGAGAGCTGTGGGTTAGACCAATTTCACAACGACCATCATCAAGCAACGTTGTTGTAATTTGATCCAATCAAAACTTTGGAAGAAATACCGGGTAGGCCTTTTTGTGACATCCTTGAGGCCCACCATTATTAGCTGATGCATTGTGAATATATGTAGAATGTGCCCTTCGTGTTCTTTCTACATGTAAAGTGCACAGCTGTTGGCTGTTCAAAAAGGACGGGAAATTCGGACTGACCAAAGGATATTGCCCTTCACAGATTTCCTTTTCTCCACTGTGTTCTAAACCATGTGTTTTACTTACCTTTAATGATTAGGTCATTGAGTGTATTTAATTTTCTTATTCATAACTAGGTCTGATACAAAAATCAAATACAACCTGCTTTTTAATACACCTGATATAGATTTAGACTATGGATATATCGTGTAGGTTATATTTACTTTGTCCAGATTTGATATGAACACATTTCAGCAACCCCTGGGTGTTTGCACCTTTGAGCATCTCTGGCTGTTAAGGCTTGTTACCTATGTAACAGCCCTACTTGACTGCCAGGCAAGAGTTTCCGTGTTATTTGGTTCTGTGACAATTTTCTATGGAATGATTCATATTTGTTTTCAATACTGCATCATGCATTATTAGTTGAACATATTTGCATACATGCACAAATGATTCAAATTTGCATACATGTACAAATTCGCATACATGCACAAATGATTATTCAGGTGTTATACAGTGCCCTGGGATGTAGTACACAGTTTATAGAGCCACACTTACATATATAACAGTAGCTAGCGCTTTATGTATCAGCACTGGTTGTTCACTGTTTGTCCTGGACTCTCATTGTTGTATTTTTTTCCCCTGCATTTACACTCCCCATCCCCTGATTAGAGCTTGAAAGAGTCTTACGAGGTAAGACATATCAGTCTGTGTTCATTCGCCCTTTAAATTCATAGCTGTAGTTTGTTCTTGTCTCGTCTGTCCTGATTATTGTTTCTGAAAGCATTATTGCATGCACTTTGCACGGCTCCAGTGTGAAATGTGATGTTACCTAAACAGCGAAATCTGAATTCGTTAATGAATGTAGGTAGCTGGAAAAGTTTTACATGACAAAAAATAAACACATATATAAATAAACATGTTTATTTGTAGGAAATTCAGTCATGCACTGTGGATATGGGGATTACGACAAACAGTTCAAACCATCCAGACAACAAGAGCAAGAACAGATACGTCAACATCCTGGCCTGTAGGAGAACCCATGATTTTCTGATACACAAACACTTGCACAGTGTAGTCTGTAAAAAAGAAAACTGGTGGTAAAACTGTCAGTGGACATGCTATTTTTTCTTCTTTTATTCCAGATGATCATAGTAGAGTCAAGCTAAATACTAATGCAGAGAAAAATGACAAGACTGGAGATTATATAAATGCCTGTTATGTGGATGTAAGTGTAATAAGTACACACGATTAAGCACACATGTACATACATTTGAGTGCATTTAGTATAAAGTGGTCATTAATGTACAAAGGTTCAGTCTTTATGCTACTTTAATTTTTTTGTTATCATTGCACCCAGAATGGGGGATGAAGTTTTGTGGTTAATGTCTTTGGGCTGGAAAGAATGCTTTTGGCTGTATAGGTATATGAGTTGTGGCTATTAAATAACCTGACTGATGTAATTCAATTTGAATTTTAATTTTAATACATTTCAATGACTTCCCCTTCAGTTTATTCCCCTCCTGCATCTCCACATCTCTGCATTCTTGTCTTTCACTGATCACAGCAGTTCTTCTTCCATTAGTCATCTCAGAAGTGCCGTTGTTTACTTCGTTATTGGACATGGAGCTTCTGAAATAATTCTGACGCTAAGTCGTTAATAATTTTAAATGATTTGTTAGATTTTATTTTTATAATATTTGTGTTGGTTGTTGACGTACATATGTGTCCACAATGTTCATCATCAACATCCCGTCGTCTTTCACAAAATAGTTTGTGCCACTTGAACACATATGCAAGTTAGGGCTGGCGAAATGCCCTAAAAGGTATATTTTCTGTCATTGATATTTTCTGACATTTTCACAATAGTTATATATATTACAACGTACAGTACGGTAGGGAAATTAGAAAAAAGAACATGACTGCACATATTGTTTGAAATATACAGATGCCAAAGAGCCAGGGGCCACTTATGCGCTCATGTGAACACTTGCAGCTTATTTTCTTTAGCTACTTCTGTATATCATGCTACATTATACATTATGTGTTATATGATGAAGACAAGTTGATCATTAAAAAAGTAGGAAATTGTGTTACTCATGACGTTCGGTTGGCTGACGATATGACGATATGAAATATTGTGATACAATGATTTGTACTACTTATTAACCAAGCTTTTCTTCACAGACCAAACTAATGTGGCTAATGGGTTATTTATTTATTCATTCATTCATTTCTTTGGCGAACCGCTTACTTCTGCTAGGGCTGTGAGGAGGCTGGAGCCTATATCAGCTGACTCTGGTTGAAGGCGGGATACACCTTCGACAACTCACCCATACATGGCAGGGTAACACACACACAACCATTCACATTCACACCTAGGGGCAATTGGAATGGTGGATTAGCTTAAAGTGCATGTTTTTGGGCTGTGGGAGAAAACTGAAGTACCCAAAGGAAACCCATGCAATTACAGGGAGAGCATGCAAACTCCACACAGAAATGTCCTTGTCAAGCCTGGGATTTGAACCAGAACCTTCTTGCTATGGGGCAAACGTTCTAACCACTATGCCACCATGCCACCCTTAAGTTATTTATTATATGGCAGTTTTGTAACACACCCTGAAAAAACAAAGAAAGTAACCAGAAGTTGATGCTTATGTCTGGAAGATCTAAGATCCGCTAGGCAGATGCAGCTCTCCAAACTGACCCCTTTCATGCTGGCTGTAAAAGAGCTTGTATGAATGAACGAACTCTCGCTGAACTCGCAAAAAAAAATAAAGAAAATGTCCACTGCCATCCTTTCTCCTCAAAAGTACACGATACAAAGACAAAGATGGTAAGTCCAGAATGTCCACGTTCTCTTTGTTAATTGTGCCAAGCTATCGGTGAAAGCATTTGTCACTGGAAGTTTTTGGTCTGTTATAAACTTTGATAACTCTTGCTCTTTTCATCATTTGAAACAGCAACAGAGTCGCTTGCTCCTTCTTCAAACTCTTCAGGAGAGTAGAATTCACTCTCTGAATGTTGAACGTGATCACTCATGTTAAAAAGGATGTTAAAATATGTTAGTAAGGTGTGAGAATAAGTGGATAGCTCAACAGCCAATCAGGTCACGTGTACTGCGATTACCATATAATAAATCAATATATTGTCCAACCCTAGTGCACATCACATGCATTCATCCCCATAAATAGTCAGCATTCTAAAAATAATTGGGAGTTGATTTATTTAATTTCACCAAATAATTTGATTGCGTTGCTCGATTTTTAAACTTATCTTTTTTATGGCACCACTTCAAACTAATACAAACAAGGTGTAATAGTGAACTGAACATGCCAACTACTTTACAATCTCAGCAGGTGTTTATGCTTGCATATTGGTCAGTGCAAACCACAACTTATATAAATCCAGTCTCGTTATTTAATAGCCATTCCTCCTAATTTCTTACTGCATATTATGGCTGGGTTAGATTATAGTGACTTTTAAACCAATAAGATACACAATTGCATTAGATGCAATTGATACTGCTGTGATTTTAACATTTATTCTAACTAGAATTATAAATTGTTTCAGGGCTACAAACACCCAAAAGCTTACATAGCAGCCCAGGGTCCACTGAAGACAAGCCTGGAAGACTTTTGGAGGATGGTGTGGGAGCAGAATGTTAGCATTATTGTCATGATAACCAACCTGATGGAGAAGGGTCGGGTAAGGGAATATAAACTTGCTTTTTGATGATTGTTTACTTTTTAAAAAAATGACTGATGCAACTCAGAAAGCACGTGAATATGATTTTGAAAGAGAGAGAGAGAAATGTGTGGTATTAGAACTGAATAAATTCCACAGAAGAGAGTTAAGCACTTAAGCTTTTATTTGTACATCATGGCCCTGTTCAGTATCAAACAGTCTGTTTTTATTTAGTCATCAGAAAGTGATATATGATGCCATTTATTTCATTTTATTTAATTCAGTTGTATTTGTATAGCATTTTTTACAATTGATATTGTCGCAAAGCAGCTTTACATAGTACAGCACGTGGTAAAGAAGTTCTGAACTACTCTGGTAAAAGTAGAAGTTTAGTGCCTTACACTAATTCCGGGCTATCTTTGGTTCTGGTACAATATCAGCATCCACTTTTGGGTGGTATCAGTTGGGCATGATTGGGACAGGAGTCAGAGGTTAAAGACATCTGGCACACTGATGTTTACCCATAGGATATAAACACGTTCATAAGTGGGTTATTTCAGATACAATGTTATTCATAAGCTCACCATGCTAATTTGCCACTGTTCTAAAAATCTTTGATGTGCTATAAAAATTAAACCCTGTAAAGATAATAAATGTCCATTCCAGATCAATCAGTTGTTATTGATTTAATGTTTGAGGACCCTAAGGTGTTCCCAACAACAGTGTCATGATTTTAAAAAAGTTCTCACTCTAAGAAATCTATGGGAAAATTATTAATAAAAATTAACATTACAGATGTTCTTTAAAAAATAGATTGTTTTTATTGTTTTAGAAAAAAATCTCTATATTTAGTCATATTTGATTTAATATAATTTGATCATCATTTGAATACAAAGATAAAGATTTTGAAAAGATTTTGAGATTATAGATAAGATAAGCCAGTAAGCCACTATACTTGAAAAATGTAAACTACACATGTACAGTGCTCAAGTAAATGTAATTTGTCCACCCCTGTTTGATACAAGTAAAACTGTCATATAACTATTATCCACAGAGAAAATGTGATCAGTACTGGCCTCTAGAAAACCAGGAAGAGTACGGAAGTTTTCTTGTGACACTGAAAACTACTACAACGTTGGCTTACTACACCAAGAGGATTCTCACCCTGAGAAACATCAACAACAAAAAGGTTCTCCATCATGATGGTTCAACAGTCTGAGTGAGATTTATGCAGCATAATGGCAAAACTGTCTGATGTTTGGAACGGAACTTGATAAAAATGTAGATTATAAAGATCATATTGTTCATATGTTAATGTCATAGGGTTCTTTGAAGAGTCGCAGTCAGGAAAGAACCATCGTGCAATACCATTACACTCAGTGGCCTGACATGGGCGTTCCTGAGTACACACTTCCAGTGCTCAAATTCATACAGAAGTCATCTGAGACATGGAGCACAGACTCTGGCCCTGTGGTGGTGCACTGCAGGTAAATACCTGGTGGGAGACTGAACTGAGACCTCTATGTGTCTATATTTTATAAATAGTATTAGTGATTATAAAAAGAAGCTTGGTGAAGATGCTTTATGTATGCGTTTAGTGCTGGAGTGGGAAGAACAGGAACCTACATTGTGATAGACAGCATGCTGAAGCAGATAAAGGCTGAGGGGACGGTGAACATCATGGGTTTCCTGAAGCACATCCGTACCCAGAGGAACTATCTGGTGCAGACTGAGGTAGCTACAACTCACCATACACACATAGCATTAAACTATATTACATAAGCAACACTTATCTGGATACAGTGCAGCTTGTAAATTAACAAGTCTACATTTTATGGCCTGTAACTTTCGTACCCTTTAATCTCTAAAAGTAATTATGCCTTGTAAATTGAATTGAACCTAATGAGAGGAAAAATAAGGAATTAAAAAATCAAAGACAGAATTAATGGAGGGAATGAAAAGAGGTAGAGTGTTTATTAGTACTCCCCACAACATATCTGAAGTTTGGAGGTAATACCATATGGGAGCATTTAGAAAAATTTACCATTCAAAGTCTATGAGAAATACAGACAGAGAAGGATAGAAAAGAGGGATGTGGGTGGAAAGTGGAAACCACATAACTCTAGTATCATTCAATAAGTATCATTTACAGGATGGTTTAAGATAATTTATTTGCAGAAGATTGGTTAGAAAAAAACTATGACTGAAAATAAGAGGTCTATAAATAAATAGTAAGGGGCTCCCGAGTGGTGCATCAACGAGGTGCACGACTATCAACCCGGAGATCGCAAGTTCGAATCCGGATTGATGCCATAGCCATCCATGACCGGGAGTCCATGGAAGCTAATTGGCCGAGCTCTCATGGGAGGGATGGCATACGCTCACTTCCCTGTCACTCACAGCGATCACCAGCCAATCATGGGCATCTGTGAGCTCATACGTACGAGGGGGCGGTTAGCGCTTTCCCTCCGAGTGTGTTAGGCCTCCCCCAAATACGCATGCGCAGCAGTTCGAAAAAAAGGCGGGTGGCAGCATTGCTTGTCACGGAGGGAGCATGTGCTTGCTTACGCCCCTCCCTGGTTGGTGGTGGTCGTGTGATAGGGAAGGCAATACTTGATGGGTGGGAACTGGATACTACTTAATTAGGGAGAAAAAAAAAAAAAAAAAAAAATTCAGCTATTAAACAAATATTGTTTTGTATTCTATCTGTGATTTGTTTATTTGTACAAAAATAAGTACAAAAAAGTCTTGAAGTGTTGTTCATAATATAGTCTTGGCTTGTATACACAAATTAGTGCTTCTAAAGCAGAATACCTGTTATTAATATAATGAACTTAATACTAATGTAACTGCATCGCTACCATTGCTTGGGAAACTGACAGCCATATTGAGTCAAACTGAATATAAGCACTGCTTTAACTATATAGAATATAGCACAACTGATACTCCTCTAGGGGGCCATCCACCACAATTTCATGACTTGGGGAAGCAACATATAAGCATGGCGTTGTCACCACCTTGCTTCTTAGTGTGGAGGGTGGTCAATAATGGTCATCACCCCATGTATGTTTTTGTTTTTTTTTGTTGTTGTTGTTTGTTTGTTTTTGTTTTTTGTTCTTTCCTATTTGGAGTCTACTGTATGTATTTTGGCTCCAAAAGGGATGGTAACATAGCTAGCATAGCTTTGTGGAAGGGTTGTCCAGTGAGCATCTCTGATGGAACTTGTGGATCTCTAGTCTTTGTCTTTTGGTTGCATCTTTGACTAATGCCCTCTTAACCTGGTTATTAGTTTTTAAAGGATTGTCTCCTCTAATCATGGTCATGTTTTTGCCACATTCACACTATTGAATTCTCCTCGATGGGATGTGCGATATTTTAAAACCTTCTAGGAATTGGTGTATTTTACTGCATCATTCCTTATTATTATTATTATTATTATTATTATTATTATGCAGGTCAGTTTTTGGATCCACTACTCACACTGAACATATGCTTTTGGATTAGAAAAGGCCTGAGCATATCACAGTTAACATAGACATGATCACATGCTTTATTTTCATTGCCAAGTGACGTCATAGCTAGTTGCTTGTGGTAAAATTTAGTCACCCTTCTTCACTGAGGAGTAAAGGGTGCAGTTAATAGACATGGAGCCCGAAATAGAGTAGACTATGTATTTGTGAGACACAATTTCAGAGAAGTTCAATCAGAATTAGAATAGCTTTGTAGCTACTTAGAGGGTATGGAACAGTAATATTTTTTTGATAATGTAATGGTTGTCTGTCACTTTTCTGGTGGCTTTAGAAAGAAGTATTTTACCATACAGCTCATTTACCCGAAGTTCTTTTTTTTTTTTTTTTTTTTTTTTTTTTTTTCCCCCACCCTTCATTTTGTTTTTTCCACTCCCCCACTTCCCCAAACCAAACCCCCCCCAACTTCACCCTTCCCCCACCCCAAACGTTTTTCTCCCCCAGACAAAACCCTTTTT
>JBCNYH010000024.1:25161512-25182894 GCA_039654325.1 Tandanus tandanus
ACAACTAGAGTCGCAGCTATCAGCATATAACGGTATGTAAGTAATTTCATATATATATATATATATATATATAGAGAGAGAGAGAGAGAGAGAGAGAGAGATGGATATAGATAAAGTTTGTTTGTGCTGCATGTTTCAGAATGTTGGAAATGATGATTACATTTCATGTTCAATGACATTTTTGTGTGATATTTTTGGTGTACAGACATCCCATGTGAACTGTTCTGGAAAGCATCTGACCAGTATAATGAAAAGCAGCGCCGTTTTGCCCTCACTCTGCATCGTTACTCGCGAAAAGCATACAAGTACCTTCGGAAAACTACAAATTTCTGTTTACCTGCACCCAGAACTCTTCAAAGGTAATAACAACCTAAAAAGGACCATGTTTTTAAAAAAAAAAGTTTATGAAAATAATAATTTATTCATAATGTTTGTTGTTGTTCTGAATAAAAAAAGGTGGCTAGAAAAGACTGATACTGAGCCAGGGTTCGAGGAGCCATTGCAGGAGGATGTACAAGAGCAATCAACAGCAGTGTGAATTGTTCTTCAGTGCTGTATGCCACTGTGATGAGTACATATTGTTTGAGTGAGACATTTTCAGATAACCCATGTATGTGAAAGTTCAAAGTGTTTTTCACTTCTTGCACAAATGGGCCAGCTATCAGGAGCTCCCATGGCCAGGGTTAATACTACTGACGACACACCCACTAGTACCTAGGCTTCTTCGACCATGCTGGATACTGGAAAACATGTTTGTCATCATGGACTCCATGAAATTTCCAGGACATTTTACATCAATGAGTAAAAGGATCAAAGGACTACAGACAAGGGTCCAAATCAACAAGAAAATGATGAGTTGATGACAGAACATGGTCCTGCCATGGTCATCTCAGTCCCCTGACCTGAAAGCCTGTGCTGCTTTATTGCTAAAGGGAGGTGGTACGAAGTACTAAATACAGGATTGCCAATGATTCTGGCACATACACTCTAGGGTGAAAATTTTTTTTTATTAATAAATGTATTTTAATTAAAGGCTGGATTTCCCCGTTATTTTTTTTGTTGAAGCTACTTCAAAGCTGGATTTTATTTTTCCTCTTTTTAGTGATTTTTAAAAGTGGTGCCAATAACTGTGGAAGACTCTGTAGATTATGTGCAGTTTGTACAGGATTGTTTGTCTTGATTTAATTAAACATTTAAGAAAATGGAGCAAAGTATTAATTGACCCCTGAAACCTTATAATTCAGCTCAGGATACATATAGAGTCCAGTTTATATAACAGATTAGAAGAGTTGCTATTCCATATACAGTAGATAGATAGACAGACACATAGATGGATGAATCGATGGCTGGATGGACAGACAGATCACTTTCTACACATGGTTCACTCCTTTTTTTTTTTATTTATATATATTTTTTACATTTATTTATTTATTTTTAGCATGATTAACAACGTGTGAGTTAGCTGTTGTGCCCTAGGATGCACAAAGTGATTTGTTAAAGGTTTGGGAATCTGTTTTTAATGATTTACGAAGGATGGCAGCAGAAAACTAAACTGGCCAAGATCTCTCAAACAGCCAGCACTGAATGGGCCTTAAATTTTACTACTTCTTAACTTCTGTGCCTTCCGGAGGATTTTTTGTAAAACAGCTACCGCATCCATAATAAAACTTGTAGAATTTTAGAAATGATAGTTTTTTTCCCCAGAGTTACAAGCCTACCAGTGATTCATACATCCCATGAGGTGAGTACACCTTATTTGTATTTCCCAATTTGAATGATAAAGTGATATAAAGAGCCAGGAACAGCATGCATGCTTAACATTTTTAATCATTAAACTCATTTCAAGTACATAATATAAAACCTCCTGAATACGGCTAGAGTGGTAATAATTATATCCATCCAATGATTTGCAGGCTTTCATCTATTTGTGTGTGTTATGTCCAGGGTAGTGTATCAGATACAGCCAGTTTATCATATCGATCCAACCTAACTTTATCCAATTGTTCTTTTTAATTTTGCCCACCCAACACCTGCAAAACAACAACATGAAATAAGCTAACAAAGAAACATTTGTTTGGCATCAGTGAAATGGGCATGATCAATCTTCATAAGTTGTTTGTACTGAGCAAGCACAAAGTAATTTCACTAACAAATAAGGATTTCTTTCTTTTTTTTTTAACTTCAGTGATAATAGAAATGAATATAATGATTAATTTTGGAAAAAAGAAAATATGGATGAATAATTATTAGTATAAATGGGAATGCCAGAACATGATTGGTTCACTATCTATACATTATGCATTTGTATATACTGCACGAAAACGGCACTATCTGATTGGTCTGTTATCTCAGGATTAAAAATCATTATTCTCAGTAGATAATGCTTGAATCAAAATGTTCACATGCCATTACAGAGAGTTCATGCTCCATTCACACAGCTTGAGGCATCTATTCAGAGTTCATTAACCTCCCCTTCACTGAATATTTGTAATTAACCTGTAATAATGAAGTCCAGAGGAGGGGATGCAAAGGCAGAGACGAACAACAAAAAGTAAAAAAAAAAAAAAAAGATTCCAGGAGTCCTTTGGGTCTGTGATGATTCAAAAATGTACACATCTACACACACACACACACACACACACACATTGCCTGACTTAAAAAAACAAACAAAAAAACATCACCACCTGGTGGCTGATGTTTCAGCTGGCAACAATTTATTCTGATGCAGTGAGTCGCTTCTTAAAACACATAACTCTGTTTCTGAAGGGTCAAATTATTAACCATAGAAAGCAACTAAAGTGTTTGCTGAAACCACTAAATATGGGTTTAGAATTGTCCAATTTCTTCTGATTACTCAGATTACTTAATCGTTTGGTAAAATAAATTTCAACAGTCAAACTCACAGCTATGTTTAATACTGAAAGCAAGAGCAGTTCCACATGCAGTGCGAAGAGAACTCAATCTATTCTGAATTTATTTACTGCTGTAAATGGTAGGGATAAATAAATATGTATACTTATTTTGATCAGTTCAATCCTGGTCTCCTCTTGGTTAGTGGAATAGGGGTCAAGTCTAAATATAAACTGCTGTTTGTGTAACTGCACAGACTGTATCGTAGGAGCTTCATAGCCTAACCTTATTACATTTCATCAGGTGACTTTGATATCATCGGCGGTTGGAGGTGACATGTTTACATGTTCGTTTGTGTGTTGCTACAATGGCAGAGCAAATGCATAATGATGAAGAAGAGCAGCTTATTGATTTTGCCATCCGAAGAAGCCTTGACGACAGCTCTTTCTCCTTCTGTACAAACTGGAGGTGTGTAAAATTAAGATTTTGCTGCTTCCAGATAATATATTTCATTGCACGTTTCATACTAACGTCTTCACCTTCCCCACTTAATCTCTCAAGTACAATGGAAATGACGAGTGCTGAAAATCAAATGATTGTAACAACTATAGATCAAGGTATGGGCTGTATGCTAATAATGTCAAAATATTATTCAATTATATAAATTCTTTTATTATTGCACTGTATTTTGTTCTATTATTGCAGTGTGTGTATCTTATCTTTGGTTTTGTACACATCAAATCTGGCAGGTCCTGGTCTTAATAAGTATTGGACATCACTAATTCATAGCAAAGAATATTTAAAGGCACACAGAAAATATACAGTTTACAGAAACTATACTGTTGTTTATCTGCACTAGGTGACTTGGACATGTTGAGAGCCCTGCATGGGAAAAAAAGCGCCTTTGCAGAGACTGACAGTAGAGGTTGGCTACCCTTTCACAGAGCATCAGTTCAGCCAGACAAAGAGATTCTGGATGCTGTTCTACATGGTGAGCACAGATTATAGTAATTTACCTCAGGTGCTGACCCCCATAACATTTTACTCAAAAGATTAAAACAAGACGTGATGGATACTGTATGACATACCAGGTCAGTGGTTTAGAAATGTCTAATGAGTGTAACAAATAAATATTACTTTGTCTAATCCCACAGGATGACTGACACACCAGTGCAATTCTACTGGAGCCTTCACTCAAACAATATGAAAATCATTTTTCATTTGTTTTTAAACTTTGTGCACCGTTTTGCTGGATCATTTCTGGTAAAGGCAGGCTTAATCTTGTCCGTGAAACATAAAAAATAAATATTTCAGTTTAACGATTCAGCAATACAGGCAGTAGGGTCGCATAGTGGTTAGCATGTCCACCTCACAGCTTGAAGGTCTGGTTTGAGCACTTTCTCACCACGTCTGTCATCAATAAATATCTCATTTTAGTTTCCTTTCCTTTATGTTTTCCTATAGCATATACTAAAACTCTTAAAGAGAGTTACAGAGATGTCATTACACAGCTCTGCACCAGCTCACACTTATGCACAGAGCTCACCTGCATCCATCACGATTAAAAAATGTAAGAAATAAGCCCAAAAAATGTAATTTTACTGGAGCTCCTGAGTGAGGCACCATAGGTATTGAACATAGTTTTGATGGTTGTCTCGTGTCCTGTCTGGTGTCCGTGTGCCCACCACAGGAAACCTAATAAGGCTGCCATGTCACCTAGTTGCTGCTGAATGGCTGTTATGTTTTGCTGGCTTGGGCAGCAATAAAAAAAAAAAAAAAAGAAGAAAAACAGATTTGTTATATATAACAAATCTGAAAGCCAAAAATATACTCTCAGACTTGAGCAAAATAAAAAAAAACACATTCTAACCCAGGTAGGCAGACATTTGATAGAGCAAAACAACTTGAAACATGAATGGAAACACAGAACATGAACTCATTAAACCACTAACTAAACTCAACTAACAAGACAGGTGATACAAATGAATGTGGAAATCAACCAGTGAAAGGCTCTCCCTCTGCTCCGAACACAGTGTTCATTCCATCTCTCTCTCTCTCTCTCTCTCTCTCTCTCTCTCTCTCTCACTTCACCACACACTCATTATGTATGTGTAAAATCAGATGGTGGGGTATACCCTGAACAGCTTGCCAGTTCATCACGAGGTCAATACAGACAAACAAGTGTTCACACTCACATTCACAAGAGAGTTTATATCACCAGCAGTGAAAAGTCGTCTTCACAGTCGATGAGTGCAGATCTAACCCCATATGGATCTTCATCAGCAGGAGCGAGGGGCTTCCAAGATGAGAACTCCAGCCAGCATCAGCACACCAGGACAGACCACAGGACTCACAGAGCAGGAGGATCAGGATCACCGGCATCCAAGACGTAGCATGTGTACCTCAGCAAAACACAGAGAGAGAGAGAGAAAAAAAAAGGGGGGGTTGTTATGTATGCTTATAACAGTGTAATGGCAAAAGAAGACTTTATTAGTGTTGGGTGCAAGCAGGGACTCCGGTATGACTAACTATGGCAGCATAACTAAAAAGAGTGAAACCAGAAGGAAGGCAGACATGAGGGCACCCTGTAACGTTGGGCAATCAGCCTCTCCACTGTCAACAGACCTGGGTGAGCATGTAGAGTGAGGGAGCGACAGCATCCCAACGTTACAGTTTACCAGAACTCTCTATGCCTGCGAACCCCCAGATCTGCTCCTTTACCTAATAAAAGCCTATTAACAAAATGCTTGACTAAACAAGTAAGTTTTCAGCCTAGTCTTAAAAACAGAGACTGTGTCTGAGTCCTGAACATTAAAGTCAGCACTTAGTCTGCACATGGACCGCCTTAATGATTTGGTTTCAAGTTTTCTAGTTTACTTATCGTTATTTGTTTCCTGAAAACTGAGAACAGAAGTAACAGTGAAATCCTTGCTTCACAGTGGCACACCTGTGTAGTAACATAAAGTGCCTACAAACAAGCGAACAGTAACAACCTACACCTACAATGCACCCATTCAAATGCACATGGAAGGAGTAGTGAAAACAGACTAACAATGTACATATAAAATCAGTTAAACTTGTTTACTTCTACAAATGATGACTATCGTTTACTGCAGAGATGACTACAGGCAGATACATTACATTATGAATGGGCTGTGTGTGATTTTGTTTGCTTAACCAGCATGCCAGGAGTTGAGCATGGAGGAGGTTACAGATGACGGTGAGACGGCACTGACTCTCGCTGCCCAGGCTGGACATGTGGAGAATGTGAAGCTGCTGTTACAGCATGGCGCATCCCCACACAATACGAACAGCAAAAACGAGTCCCCACTTCTGCTAGGTAATGATTCCAAGCAGCATGTAATGTTTTATTCATATACTCTAGATATGTCACATTCCCCATGGTGGTGTAGTGGTTAGCATGTCCAGCTCACAGCAAGAAGGTCCTGAGTTAGAGTCCTGGGTTCAGCAAGGGCATTTCTGTGTGGAGTTTGCACATTGTCCCTGTGCTTGCATTGGTTTACTTCAGGTATTCTGTTTTCCTCCCACAGTCCAAAACCATGCAGGCCAGGATAATTGGCTGCTCCAAATTGCCCCTAGCCATGAGTGTCGTGTGTGTTTATGGCAAGCTATTCAGGGTGTGCTCCGCCTTCGCCCAGAGTCGACTGAGCTGCGACCCTAGTAGGATTAAGTGGGTCAGCAAGTGAAAGAAAGAATGAATGAATAATTTACTTTTTCAAAAATGTTTCCTGAGACATGGCACTTTCTTCATTGTGTTTTTCCACAGGACTATATTTACTGTATTATACACCTTATATACCTTAGAAATGGTAGATGGTTAGAAAACAGGCAATCTGCAAAATAAATGAATCAGAGCAAAAGGGGAAAACCATGAAACAATAGCTCTGATAAAAATGCCAGAAAGACTTGACTAGATTAAAGGCTAGGTCATGGCTTGGTGCAGTCAGACAAAAAGCCATTTAAACAATACATCATAAGCAGGGGATGTTAAAAGTCTGTTTATTTCGGCTACGGGTGCAAAGTGAAACAGGTGTGCTGAATCAGAGGTTCGATGACTGACTGCATTGCATGATTGTCATAGTCCATGTTTGTAGGCTGCAATGCAATCTGGTGAGAGTAGACTGGAAACACTCTAATAACAAAACAACCCTAGACATTACTTGTAATGTATAATCATTAAGCAATGATAAAAGTAACAAGCATAATATTACTTAAAATTTTATCATTAAATAATTGTTTTATGTACAAGAGTCTTCATGTCTTATCTCTCCTTCCACAGCGATCAGGGCTGGCTCCTATGATATGGTACTGGCACTGATATTAGGTGGTGCGTTTGTGGAGCAGGTGTGTCTGAAAAAGTGGACAGCCACTCACGAGGCAGCAAAGCTGGGCTGTGCAGATATCCTGATGTTACTTCTGAGGCATGGCGGGAAGGTCAAAGCTCGAGATGGCCATGGTGTCACGCCACTGGGGATCGCTGCTGAGTATGGCCACACTGACGTCTTGGAAGTCCTCATTCAAAATGGTAAGATGGAGTGTCACAAGTAAAAGGATTCTAACAAGATCTTTCTTCTAAATAATATTTAAAATGTTTAGCATCAGAATCATTTTCCTTTACCATATAGTTTACATGGGGTTAGCATGCCTGCCTCAGAGCAAAAAGGTCCTGGGTTTGAGTCCAGGGCTTGGCGAGGGCAATTCTATGCATTTTTAAGCTTGCGTGGGTTTTCTCCAGGTGATCCAATTTCCTCCCACAGTCCAAAGACAGGTATGTTAGGCTAACTGGCAGTGTGAGTGTAACTGTCACCTGTCATCAATCTTTACATAAGTACAGTATGCCCAGCTAACAATTTATGTTTTAACAACTTGGCTACAACACTGCACAAATTTGTTTTTTTGTTAGTTGTTATTTATAGACTCCCAAGAAAACAGTAAAATGTTACAGGTAACCTGTTAATTGGTTCCAGTTCTTCTTGATTAACCCTTACCTATCCAGGATTTGTTAAGTGATGTTACGAAGAATCAAATTGCCAGTTAATGATTTTGAGCAAGCTGTATTTGGCTGTTTTGCTTTTCTTTTCCATTAGGGGGTGATGTTACTGCACAGGCTACCAATGGAGACACAGTGTTGTATGATGCAGCGGGATCAGGAAACCTTGATTGCATCCTCTTGCTCCTTCGCCATGGTGCAAATCCTAACGTGGCCAGTTTTGCCTTTCAGCTTCCCATTCATCGTGCTGCATATGAAGGCCATTATCTGTGAGCTTATAGCACAAAAACATCTCAATACTTTATAACAGCTGTTAGGAAACACAAAATTTGCTAGTTATCTTTGATTTTGTTTTTCTGTGCCTTAAAGTGGTCAAATAACCCTTCCCAGAAGCCTCTGTACTAATGTGCGAGTCACCATTTTTAAGGCCATCGATATTCCACAGTGATATGTTCATATAAACAATCTGCAACAATGAGGCGACAACATGAAGTTGACAAGTTGTAACATGAAATATAAGATATTTTATAAAACTAGTAACAATACTAGTGGTATTCAGCTAGGATAACTTGCATTAAGAGAGCTGTATCAGTCTTGTGCTTCAAAAGGCAGTGTCCTGTATGTAAACAAAAACAACTGTGAAGGGTGAGCTGGCCCAAGAACAAGTGTGCAAGTCCTTTAAGACTAAAATGCATTTTGTTATATTTTAGTAAAACAATGTAATTAAATTAATGTATTCATTAATTCATTCATTTTCTAAGCCGCCTAATTCTAATTAGGGTTGTGAGGAGGCTGGCGCCCATTTCGGCTGACTCTGGGCAAAGGCGGGGTACACCCTGATCAGCTCCCCAGACCATTGCAGGACCAAAACACATACAACCAATCACACTCACACCTATTGGCGATTTGGAACAGCCAATTAGCCTACTGTGCATGTTTGACTGTGGGAGGAAACCCACACAATCACGGGGAGAACATCCAAACTCCACACAGAAACGACCCAGCTCGGGAGTTGAACCCAGGCCTTCTTGCTGCGAGGCTGATACGCCCATGCCGCTCCATGTAATTAAATTTTTGGTAATAAAATGTGTTTATATTACTTTATATGGACAAATTGATTGTATAAAATTGCACATAACAAATAAAAATTATGCACGAAAGGCTAGGTGGATGTCACTGAATAGTTCCTGAGACAGAACACAGACTATTCATTCCAGCGACATCCATCAAGCCTGAGATGAATAATTCTTATAGAATATATTACACAGGAACATAAGCAAAAAGCTCACTAAAATGAGATTTTTATGGTTTATTTCTTACAGTTTATAAGTCATAACGTACACATGTGATCTCCATACACACACGAGTCAGTGCAGAGCATCTTTTTAACTGTCTTTAAGAGTTTTAGTATATATTAGACAGAAACACTTTGAGCTAATGATGTCTGTTTAGCCAACTCATTTAGAATTTAGTACACAGTACATGGAAACGAAGATAAACTGCACTCTGTAAAGGTCATAAAAACAAAGTAAAACAAGATTTTTATGGTTTATTTTTCCATTTTAAAGCATGATAATGATGACGCCGCCTGCGTCAGTTGATGTTACAAACCATAAGTATCCATAGATTTGATTTAAGCATTATCCACTTAGAATAATGATTTTAAATCACAAGGTAGTGGACCAATCAGATTGTGCTGTTCCCGTGTAGTAATTATAAGTCTTCTCTGAAGTTAGAGGGACAATTACAGAAACTATAACACAATAAAAATCCAAGCAAAAATCATTATAGTCTTTCTCTCATATATACCACAGTTATTGAAAACCACATAGAAATTGAGGCTACAAATAGAGACATGTAAGTTGTTCTTCGCTCAGCATTCTTTCATAATATCTATCTCTTTAAATCCATAGGGCATTGAAAACATTGATTCCTATTACAACTAAGAGGGCCATACGGCAGTCTGGGATGAGCCCGGTGCACTCTGCTGCAGATGGAGGCCATGCTACCTGCCTGAATTTACTTATCGAGAAGGGATTTGATGTCAACTGTCTTATGGATGACCACATTTCCAGCAACTATGTTGACATGAGGAAAACAGCGCTGTATTTTGCAGTGTGCAATGGTGATGTGACATGTGCTGAAATGCTGCTGGAGGCCGGGGCAAAGCCTGACCTCGACCCTCTGTTCTGTCTTCTTGTAGCTGTGAGGGCCAGCCACTATGAGCTTGTTCGGCTGTTGCTGGCCCACAGTGCTAATGTGAACTGCTTTTTCACAGCTGTCAGTGACACAGTTTTCCCCACAGCTCTACAGTATTGTCTTCAGGACGAAATGATGATGCGCTTATTACTCAACAATGGCTATCGTGTTGAAAGCTGTTTTCAGCGTGAGCACAATTTCTGCATTTGGACACAGAGCTACCCAACGGTCGACAACACTTGCAGCTACTTCAGCAAAGTGACGGTGAGTTCAGGTTCTCCTCCAGCTAAGGATGTCTATGGTTTGGATTTATCTATAGCTGCTATCAGAAACAATGCGGCAATTATGTAGAATATATTTATTCGGTTTTAATTTTCTTAATTTAATTCAGCTCAACTCACTGTACGCTGAATATCTAGGACAGAGAAAGACGATTGCACAGGGAAAAAGAAAGTCACCACAATTTAAAGAAATTGGTCGCCTTGTACATGCACTGAATACATTAAACCACGACTTAGTCAACCACAGCATGCACTTGCCAGATCAAGTACCAATGCGGACTTAACTAGGTCACACAGAAATTGCACGTTGAACAAGGTCATGCCGCCTTCCATGTATGTTAATGATCTCCTTAGCCGTACAGGAGAACACTCAGTAAGTGAAAACTATCATTTATGTGGACGCATTAAGGCGCCCAAGTCTTAGAAAAAACACTTGAGGCATCCTTTTTATTCAATTTGTCAACTGAATTGACAGAACTTCTGTCATTTTTCGACCGATTGCCTTAATTTAAAGAATCTTTTCCCCTATCTGTCTCTGCCCAAAGATTATCTTTTCCTCTCTCAGGGCCCTGAGGTGAACAAGCACTAAAGCAGTAAAGAACACATTCAGTGATGTTCTCCCTTTATACATGGTCAGCCACGGTGCGATAAGAGCTGAGCTCTAAACTCAAACAAATTGCAAAGGTGATAGATTCATTTGAAGGCACACAAGTGTGCAGGCATGGGTTTTTTCCAGTTGCTTCAGGTCTTTGTTCTAAAAGTAAAGAGAAAAGTAATGGGGGAAGACATGAAAGATATTCTTGTAATTTTCTTTCTGACATGGATAACACTAACTAAGGCTGGATAAAAACATTTTCCTGTTTCTTATCAGCATCTGCTCCTGGAAATTGGCACCACATCTATTATTTATTTATTTTCAGAAAAAGCCCACTCAAAACCTCGGAAAACGCCTCAAACAATGTAAAAACGACACCAAACGTGATTCCGTGTTAGATGCTGTGATTGTGATTCTGAGATTGGTTCAGTTCTGTTTGAAACAGTTATATTTTAAAAAGGTTTTTAGAACTACAAGCCTGCTTTAAAAGTTTTTGGGCTTGGTCAGTCACCTCATTTCTCTATTTAAAAAAAAAAAAGTGTTTTAAAAAGGTCTGATGAGAAACCGGGAATTTTTTTTTATCTGGCCTGATCGAAGATTCAAACAGCTATTGAAGCCCTTTTTGTGAGCCATTTTTTAAGACAGGCTAGACTGGCACAATGATGATACTGTCTTTATCGTGTTTGCTGGTGTTTACAGACAGGAAGATTTCAGCATTTTCTTTTTTAAGCTTAATGCAAGCCACGATGGAAGTGTGGAACTAAATAAATTTGGGTATGGCATTAGGTTTAATGTATGTAGGTCACAACAGAAGTCAATATTCGAGATATTCGAAAGTCAATATAATGTCAGCAATTACATCCTAGACGTCTGACATTTTTCTCAGGCTGTCTTTGGTACCAAGACTTTGACAGCAGTCAGTTTTTAGCTTTACTTACAGTGTGATGTAGGACCACTTTTTTGGAACCATGATAACAGCCAAAAAATACCACAGTGTTTATCAGACATTAAGTCAATCTTGATCTAGTTAAGAGGTACATTAGTGTAGAGAACATTAAGATTCCTTCATATCACTACTTGTGCGATTTTATAAATGTTAAAAAAAAAAAAAAAAAAAAAAGTTGTTAAACAAAAAAGGCCCACATTCCGTCATATAGCAAACAAAGGTTTCAGCATGAGTTACTGTATATGGTATTACTGTATATACAGCTTTCTTGTAATTCATACTCAGATCATGTCAAATCATACTCCACTGTAAGAGTCACCAACAGACACACTCTACAACTCCATAAAAACACAGTGGGCAAATTTATAACAATGCAAGAATACTGGGTTACCATCAGGATAAGAGCTACACAACACACTACAGTCGGCCAATCATTTCTACATATCCTGTGTCTGTCAGTTTTGTGATTTCATCAGTGTGAGCTGCCTGAAACACCTGGTAGGCCGGCTTGTACGAACTCTCCTAGACTACGTGATACACGTTCCCATCTGCCCCAAACTGCAGAAGATCTTAGAGATGCAAAACGAGTGGCCAGAGATCTGTAACATTCTCAGTAAGTCATACTAGCCCCCCCCCTTTTTTTTCTTCACTGGAGTCATTCAGTGGTAAAGTGTACAGTAAACATGTGCTGAACATCTCTCCCTTCTTGCTGTGAATTTAGGAAACCCACGCTGTTTACAACACCTGGCCAGGCTGGTTATAAGGAAGAGGATAACCTTGAGAAGACTAAACAACCCCAAGTTTATGAGTGCACTTCCGTTCCCTCCTGCACTAAAGAACTACCTGATCTACAAGGAGTATGACCTGTATGGAACAAAAGACATTTGAATTGGTAGAATACATGATATTAACTACTGTTGGTTTCTACTAGTTATATGTTATCTTATCATAAAAAACATGCCATCTTGCACCGCCATGATTCTACAGTAGCCCAGAACCGTACAGGCTTTGATTGGGAAGGGTCTGGAATGAAATGTCAGGTGTTTGCAATCTGGAACCTTACCACAAGATGTTGCTAGATACTGCTAAATCTTACGTACTGTACCTTTAAGTCAATTATTGTATTTGCTTTATTTACATTTCACAATAAAAAGATAAAACATGGGTTTATTTCAGGTTTTGTTTACTATATCACATTTTCACTGGGTCAAAATTCTACATACACTTTGTTAGTATTTGTGCAGTTGCTTTTAATTGGTTAAAAGTGAATTAAACTCTTCTTGTATCCTTCCACAAACATCTCACAATACTTTGCTGAAATTTTTGCTCGCTCTTTCTGACAGAACTGGTGGAACTCAGTCAGATTTGTTGGGCTTACTGTTCAGACATACTTTTTCAGTTCAGTCCACAAATTTTCAATAAGACTGAGGTCAATGCTTTGTACTGGCTACTCCAATACTTTTACTTTGTTGTCTTTAACCTATATTGTTACAACTTTGGAAGCAGCTGTGACCACATTTTAATTTTCTGTCTGATGTCCTAAAGTGTTCTTTAAGTATTTCTTTATAATCCTCCTTTTATATAAACTACAAAAATGACATCTTAGCAAGTTAAACTGGTTGATCTTGATCGAACTTTTCGCAGTGCGGATTTATTCTTTTTTTTTCCCTTCATGAAGAAGCTTGTAGTAACAATAGGGTGTTTTGATGTGCAGAGATGTATATGATGTATACAAGTTTTCTCAACTGCAATGGCCTGGCAAGCGGTCCAGGGTGTACCATGCCCTCACCCAGAGTCGACTGAGATGGGCGCCAGCCTCCCCGCAACCCTAATTATTATTTAGGGGCTTAGAAAATTAATGAAGAATGAATGAAGCTTTTATGAAGTTTGGATTTGATTTCCCTTTTAGGACTTGTACAGTTGGCCTTGGTGTGAAGTATTGTTTAGTGTGTCCATACCTAATTTTCCGAGCGTTATATTTCTTGTATGCTATTCTGTGTATGACCTGTTTTGTTTCTGCTTCCTGTATCTGCCTCTGATATTTCTGTTGCATGTATGAATCTCTTGATTTGCCTGCTTTGCCCAGTCTCTCTGATCGTTTGACCTTCTGCCTGCTTCTGACCACCACTTAGATTATTTGTTTGCCTGGACTATAATTTAAACCCCTTTTTAACTGCATATTGCATCCCTGTGCATCCGTTACACACACATTATGATATATTGGTTTTACTCGAGTCATAACACCAGAGCAGGTCAAGTACACATCCCTCAGGTGTTGTTATATTAAACGCTGCTGTTATCTGACCAACAGAATAATGTTTGAACTGGAAAACAAAGCTTACGAGAAGGTCAGAAGTTCTCAACCACTTCATATACAAAATATCTCTAACTGGGCAGGACTAGGAGTGTAAGTATCTGAGGTGAGTTGTTGTAAAGTAACTCACAACATATATTTAAATTAATACTAAAATCTACTCAACATTTGTGGTAAAAGAATCAGGCCAGAAATATAAAGAAATGAGTGAGTATGGGATGTGGAAGTTTAGATGAGCAAGTCAAACATAAACACAGATAAACATTTACATCTTTATTGTGATAAGTATTTGCTGTGGTATAACATGAAAGCAGTACTCATGATGACTCAATGCTTATTCCTACCCTCTTTCCTCATTAAACAGTTGGATTTATTTTAGGCATGAACAATGTTTTAAGGATCAGTTGACAAGGCTTCAGTACAGAATGTGAGCTGACTGAGCTCACATTCTTTTTTCGTATCTATCTGGGTGACTCTCCTGTTCAAAAATAGCTGTGGCATCACAGATTGGGGCTTTGTTATGCAGCCCCCTGATTCATACCTTCATTTGCTCCAGCAGTGCCTCCTTGATATTAGTCACCCTCAATCTTGTGATGGTCAACATTAAAAATCTCAACTGAAAGGACAGGTTCACACTACTGTTTTACCTCGCAGAAGGCCATGAGTACCTTTGGCTATCGCCGGGAGTTGAGCAAGTATGAGGACTTGGATGAGGATGAGCTGCTAGCCTCACTGACAGCTGAAGAGCTCCAGGAACTGGAAAAGGAGCTGGCCGATATTGAGCCGGATGATAAAGTCCCCACTGGACTAAGGCAGAGGAACCAGACAGTTAAAACCCCCACAGGCACGTTTAGCCGAGAGGCTCTGTTAAAATACTGGGAGAAAGAGACACGCCAGATTCTTGAAAAGGAAAGGATGGGGTCTTCAAGCCCCCAGGTCAGTAACTCAGAATAGAGCAATTTTATTATTTTTGATCATTTGTTAAACAGGTTGTATTTCATGTACAATACTGTCCTGCCAAGAAAAACGTTGACAAGTTTTTTAAATATATATAATGTATATAATTATTCAGAATAAAAAGTTTTAGAGTAATCTTTTTACAACTGCAATTCTAAAAAAGTTGGGACACTGTGTAAAATAAAAACAGAATGCAATGATTTGCAAATCTCATAAAAACATATTTTGAGGGCCTTTCTAAGATGTACTTTTTATACCCAGTCATGTTATTGACCTGTAGCTATTTAACCAAATTTGTTGCAAAATATTCCTCCAGCTGTTTCTTTTTAGAACCACTTACTTTTGTTGCCCCGTTCCAACTTTTCTGAGACTTGTTGCTGCAATCAAATTCTAAATTATCAAATATTTTTCATGAAATAGAACCATCTCACTTACTCAGCATCCCAACATTTTTGGAATTGAAGTTGTATTTTACTATTAACTGAACATTTTAAAGTACACTTTATTATATGTATTATTATACTGCATTATTTATGACCAAACAGAAAATTCAATATAACTTCTGAGTCTGGTCCTTAAAATGTGTATTCCAGTTCTGCTATGGATTTCAAAGTGGTGAAAATAATGAGAAAGGGAATGTGGCAGAACGCAACAGTGATGAATCAGAAGAGGATAAAGAAGCTGAGGATAAGGAGGAGCAGGATGGTTGTATGGATGTTGATAATGAAAAGGGTGAACTAGAGGAGCCCATTACTGAGGAGGAGGAGGAGGAGGAAGAAGAAGAGGTGGAGGAGGGGGAAGATGAAGAAGAAGAAGAGGTGGAGGAGGAAGAAGAAGAGGAGGAAGAAGAAACAAATGTCAGAAGGCAGGAACAGGACCTCAAAAAGGAAAGTGTTTGGGAGAAATGTGTTCCTCTGCGTAACATGTTCAATGGTCACTCAAGCCTTAAGTCAGAAGATTCTGTGAGAAGAAGTTCACCACAGGAGTCAAACCAGTTGTCAGGAAATCCCACTGTCCTGGATGAAACTTTGGAAAGGATCCTCCATGATGACCCAGACACCACTGAAGTCAATCTCAACAACATTGATAACATTTCCCAGGAAAACTTGATCCGCTTCGCAGAAGCCCTGCACTCCAACACACATGTGCAGTCTTTTAGCCTGGCAAACACCCGAGCTGATGACCCAGTAGCTTTTGCAATTGCCAAGATGCTGAATAAGAACGGCCACATTACTAAACTAAACATTGAGTCTAACTACATCACAGGGAAGGGTATCTTAGCACTCGTGCAAGTGCTAACACGCAATAAAACATTAATAGAGCTACGCTTCCACAACCAGCGTCATATCTGTGGTGGTCAGGTAGAGATGGAGATGGTCAAACTGTTGAGGGAGAACACCACCCTGCTCAAGCTTGGTTACCAGTTTGACCTGGCTGGTCCTAGAATGAGCATGACTGGCATCCTCACACGCAATCAGGATTTTCAGAGGCAGAAGAGAATGCAAAAGCTGCGTCAGCAGCAAGGAGGTGCCTCAACTCCTATTAACCCACGTACAAGTGTGCTACAGAAGAGCACACCAACCTCTTCCCCATATGGGTCTCCTCGGAGTTCACCATGGTCCTCACCAATGCTACCACGTAGTGATGTGATAAAAAGGAATCTTCAACCAAGTCTTCCACCACCTCCCCCACCTCCACCTCCACCTCCTCCACCACCTCCTCCAAAACTCCAGAGTATCACTGAGAAAAGAGGTCCAACCAGAAAGATTGCAGAAGTGATCAAACTTCAAGAAGCAAGTGTCAAAACGCAGCATGATCAGTGCAAGCGTAAATGTAAGTCCAAAAAAGTTAAGAAAGGGGTTCCTAAGGAAAACGGGACTGAAAATATCCTGAAGGAGCTGAAAAATGCACTGAGGCCCATCGCTGACAGAGACATTTCCAGACCCTCTACGCCAATGAGGTCGGCTCATGATGAACTCATGGCTGCTATCCAAGCAAGCAGTATCAAATCGCTCAAAAGAGTGAGTATCATAACACACAGCAAAATTACCAGTGTTGAATGAACTCCCTCCAGTGTTTATATACAGAATGTCTAACACTCTGGGTGTTCATTTAACACCAGGAAAAACCTGATTAACTGAATTTAAAAAAAGAAAAAAAAGAATCTGCCCAGTCTGGTGCCCAGTCATTTCTGTCATATTTGATTGCCCCTCTTTGTTACACAGGATGTTTATTGTACTTTTTATCAGGCCCATTACATTGACATGACTAGAATTTGCTTGATGCTTCTAAAACACAAACATGAAACAAAGCTAAACTATAATCCCTGTGCTGGTTATACCTCTGTCATGAAGCATCAGTGTTGCCCTGAGATAGCAGAATAGTGACCCCCAGAAATACCACTCATTTACCACTAACAGCCACTATAAATAGACTCTATTTACACTCTCTTGATAAGTTAAATACCTCTCAGTGCTGGGCAACAGCATGGCAAGACTAAATAAACAAGATTTTTCTTTCCTATTTACAGAGGATATTTTTAAATCTTGATATAGCATAATCGCTATTGCCAAAACCAAATAAATATTTACATTTTAAATAGTATAAAGACTCAGGCGTTTCTGTGTGGAGTTTACATGTTCTCCCCGTGCTTGTGTGGGGTTCCTCTGGGTACTCCATTTTCCTCCCACAGTCCAAAAACATGCACCCTAATTAGGATTAAGTGGCTTAGAAAATGAATGAATAAATAGTATAGACAGATTTGTTAAATAACTAGATCATAGGCTTGAGTGGTGCTGTAATTAGGTGCAAACTATAATATGGATGTAATGTTTGCTCTAAATTACATTCATAATTCACTTAGTTGAAATATAAGAAGCTGACCAATTACTTGTACTTTTCTTTATACAGGTGGAAGTTCCCCATTATCTTCGGTAATATGCCCAAATACTTTGTACCAAGAAAGAAAGGATGTCCATTGCCTTTCATCATCTCCAAAGATCCTCTCCATAGCACCATGACCAGACGAAATATACTACAAAGTATGAATCTGCATAGTTAGAGTAAACATAAATATGATCCTACTGTAAAAAAATACGTGCACAATGGGTTACATTCAGGGCTAAGGTAATGTTGGACAGATGCTTCAATCTCCACTGGAAATGTATGAATTTCAGGGTCTCTTGTTTTGGTGATTAATTTATCTGGGTTACTGTATGGATGGCAACAGAAATCACAAAAATGGCCCAATGCATCATGGTTGCAAGATGGGATTTAAGACTGAGTGAGTGACTACCTGTATTTTCTCCAGGCCAGCGTGCTTCCTCCCAACTCTTGAAAAGCTTAGCAGTAGGGAATTTGTCTATGTTAAATTGCCCCTATTTGTGAAAGTGTTTATGAATGTATGTGTGATTGACACATTGATCCCATCCAGAGGATATTCTTGAATGGCACCCAAAATTCCCAAGACAGGCTCCAGATCCACCACTACCCTAAAGTGCTTCCAGAAGATGAAGGATGAATGAAAAAAGGCTAAGTCAAGAACATATGGATAACTTTCTGCTGATATGCCATTTGAACTGGAACACCAGAAAAATATTATGCCATAGAAGAATCATTCTTTGTTTCCTCAGTTTAGTGTTCCACAAATATTAAGGTAGAAACATAAATATGAATGGAAAGAGAACAAAATAGTTCTTCTATAGCAATGCTCTACAGAACATTTTCTGGAATGCTTCATTACATTATTTACATTATTTACATAATCAATTACATTAATTAGGTTATGTTTTTATCCTTTGTGTGTGTTAGTAGGATTAAGCAGAAAGGTATGTGTAGATTCTCATAAATGTTTTGTTAGAGGTGGGGCTTTGGACAAGGAAGACTCCATTAGATTATGGAGATGATCCAGAACAAATTATGGATCCAGGATTTTTTTAAATGTTTATTTAACACTGAGATTTTTGTTCATATTAGGATTGCTGGGTTTGGCGGAGGTATGCACTCTCTGAGTGTGACAGTTTAAGTCACCAGTTCTCATGACTTACTGGGTATAACTCACTGGGTATAACCACACTTTGCTCTAACAGGAATCTACTTCACAAATATCTTATATATTAGAATCATTATAATGACTAGATTTAATATTATTGGATGATAGAAGCAGAAGATTAAAGCAGTTACTTTTGTTCGTTCTTTCTTTTTTTACTTTATAGTACACACACAGCAATAGTTCCTAAACTTAAATTATATTTCTGTGGTGATTTAATTTTTTGTAGGTCAGTCGCTGTATAAATGTAAATATTTGCTTTGATGTCAAAAATTAAACCGTTACCTTTATGTATTATTGCTCTGTTTGCTTTGTTTATTTCTGTGTAAGATTTACTGTAATATTCTGCATTTGTTTGTTTTTTTAATAATATATTGATGCTTCAAGGTAAATTCTAAGAATGAACCAAGAATGAACAACACTAAGTTAAATATAGTAAATTGCTTGTGCTTTATTTCAACTAGCCTAAAGGAGATTAGCCATCCCTGACTAAAATTACACACCAAATGACTGCCAAATTTAAGCAGTGTTATATCTATATATATCACAGTGACTCTTAATCCAGTCCATGTGCTTTGGAATGGTTCCCTCTGCCTAAATTAATTTTACAGCTGTCCATGCAAACAGTGAAGTGTGTAAGCGATAACTCTATCATTCATCTGTACTTCTCTCCTCAGGCCAAAGAAAAACTTCCTTACTGAATGAAACCCGAAGCTTGTTAGTTTTGCATTTTGTTGAATCAGATCTGGCCCTGCGATGGTCTGGTTTTAGCGGTTTGACAAATGGATTAAGCGGTTTGACAAATGAATGAATGAATGAATCAGATCTTCTTTGGTCAAATATGAAGAGTATGCTGGTATGTCTGAAGTCACTGAGAGAAAAGACTGAAGTTACTGAGAGAGGAATGTCATTGGCTTTGACATTTTGAGCTACTTGGGAAAGGTCAAGAGAAACAAGCAGTCAAAACAAACAAAACACTAAACAGACTAACATGTATATCAGTGTCTTATCATAACAAATATGATAAAATTTGATAAAAAAGTTAATAAAAAGGGGGCAGCCGTAGCCTAATGGTTAGTGAAGCGGCTTTAGGACCAAAAGGTTGCTGGTTCGATTCCCGAATCAGCAGGACAAATGTGTGGTGGTTGGGGAGTGAGCTGCACCTTCCCTTCCTCCACATTCATGGCTAAAATGCCTTTGAGCACTTTGTGTGTGGCAGCCCACTGCACCGAGTGTGTGTGCTCACGGTTTGTGCGTGTGCGTGTGTGTGTGTGTGCGTGTGCGTGTGTGTGTGTGTGTGTGTGTTCACTTTGGATGGGTTAAATGCAGAGGCAATCATTTCCCTTGTGGGATTAATACAGTATATATATATAAAAAAAAATTCTTACATATCAGTGGCGTATTATGTCCGCCACATAGCAAGGCTCAGTAAGGGCAGTTCTTTGTGTTATGTTCTTCCCATGCTTGTGTGGTTTCCTCCGGGTTCTCTGATTTCCTTCTACAATCCAAAGACATGCACATTTGTTTAATTGGCTGTTCCAAATTACCACCTGTCCAGGAAACAGACTCACAATCATTAATTACATCTCTTCCAGGTGCAGTACATTTTCCACTTACCTCTCAGTCGGCCTGCACTCTACCCCGATTTGCTTACACAGGGTTTTATCCTGCTTTAAGCACCCAGCCACGGGGTTATGGTTAGCATGGAACAGAAGTTCCTATGACTCTTCAAGCCAACAACTGGGTAATCTTTTCCAGGGTTTGAGTGTTCTGCATCACTCAACATAATGTTTAAATATTAGAAAAGTATAGGTAGGAGAGTAAGGTTGGAGTTTGTTACAATTGATTACTCTCACTTGGTCAAACACATGCCTTAAAGGGTAATTAAACCCAAACTTAATAAAAGCATGCATACATTGCATATGTCTTTGCTCATCAAAATGCAATGTTGTTGTTACAATCTTCTTTATGAAAAAAAACAAGTAGTAAATCTTCACAGGGTGGGGTGACATTGTACTATGAAAAGGTGTGTGACTCATATAGAAGAAGCTGTAAACAAGGAAGTGTTTAGCATATAAATACACTGAGCTATATACCATGGGTTCATACAGTGGGGCAAAAAAGTATTTAGTCAGCCACCAATTGTGCAAGTTCTCCCACTTAAAAGATGAGAGAGGTCTC
>JBCNYH010000024.1:25204329-25217342 GCA_039654325.1 Tandanus tandanus
TATATATATAAAAAACAATAATAATAATCATATATTTTATTAAAGTAAACACATACACAAAGAAGAATATAGACCCCAAACAAAGTCCACGTCTTCCACAGACCACCCTTGTGCTTTATGGAAGTTATTTACACCTGAAGGAGACTAAAGGTGTTAGCATGAAGTGTGCTTGTGACAGGTAGGTAGCATGGGTATGGTCTGGATAAACACGGCTAAACTGGCAAAAACAAGAGATATAATTTATCCACATATTCTTTTTTTTGTAAAACAGTGGATTGGTTAAAAAAAAGTGAAATGTATATGCGTGTAAGGTGTGGGGAGTGGCTACAGAATGAAAAGGTGGCTAAGCAGGTTAGCTTGTGACTTTATTAAGACTGTGATCCTCTCACTAGGCCCTGAAACTAACTAGACAAGCTAGAAACTTTCTTGGTGTGTCCTGGATAAGGTTCATGAACTTCCTGGCGTGGTAGAAGAGCATATTTAGCAAATCAATTCAACAGATGGGCTCCAATGATTCGTGATTTGCAACAACAGTTAGAAAGAAACAAGCGGATAAAAGTGTTACAAACTTACAGTGCATTTTCTGCCCAGGTGATCAAACAGCGCCTCGTTGTCCTGCGGTGAGAGCAACCTGGAGCCCACATTAGTGCTTCTCCTCTGTGAGGGCTGGACACTCATTTTCCTGACACAGTATCGACTTCAAATTCCGAAATCACGGCAGGAAAATATTCAGCTATATATATATTCATAGAAATGAAATCTGGGCACTGATTCATTCACAACGACCTGCAATCAGACTTCATTTCCAGATCTGTTTTGGGTCAAGTACATTTAAAATACATTTAAATAAAATAAAAAAAAAAAGTTCCCCAGTGCTCCAGAAGCCTAGTGTTTTTCCTCCATAGGGTCCGGGTTCTCAGGAAATCTCTCAAGACTCGGAACTCATCCCAAATCCACTCGATCCAACACCAGCATGGCAGCGACGGGCAGCACTGACAATCACACACCTGGAAGAACAAACTCCGAGTAAAAGTCAGGCATATGTCAGAGCTGTTCAACACACAGGAGATTACACTCGCACTGTCTTTCTTACATACACACACACGCACTTCCGTAAGCTGAGCGCGTCAGTAAGAAGGAAGGCGAGGGGGAGGAGCCTAGTGAGTCAACCCACGGTGACGTCTGCTGTCAATCAAGCAGAGAAATCACAGCCTGTATGCATTCACTGTACTGAACAACAAGCACATACAGTACTGTATAAAAAAAGGATGGAGACATATGCAGATGAATGCTGTAGAGCAAACATACCTTCAAACATTCATATAAATACTACAGAAAGCAGTAAACAGTACTAAACATTAAACAAAATAGCAATATTAGGTGTGATTGACCTTTTTTCAGCAGAAGCTTCAGGTATAATGTTGATTCATTCATTCATTCATTCATTTGCTGAACTGCTTTATCTTTTTATTTGTGTCATGGGAAATGCGTGGTACACCCTGAACAGTGTTTCACAAGGCAACATGAACAACCACTCACGCTCACACCCAGGGGCTATTTAGAATAGCCAGTTAGCCTAATTGTATTTTACAGTATTAATAATGAAAAATGCAATATCAAACAGTGCTGCTCTTATTAGCCAAAGGCCTGTGAGTGAAATTGGTTTATTGATAGGAACATCTAAAATCTGATGGGATGGTGAATCTGAAATTTGTCTAAATTTCATACAAGAGGTGTGCAGTTCTTCTAACTAGGGCAGCCATTAATTTTTTATTTTTTGTTATTTATATATATATATATATATTTTATTTTTTATTTTTTTGCTATGATTTGCGCAAAATGGGTATACTAAATAATTTTTTAAACAGTGATTGCAGCACTCTACTAATAAAAGCTTGACTAAGGTTCATATTAATGCAATTTTGAGTTTTAGTAGTTTCTAAAACTCCCAAATCCCAAAATCAGATGTTCATAGTGTACAGCACAACACTCAACTAACTCAGGATGGTTTACCACAGAACAAAATGTCTCAGATTATAGCCGATTACTAAATAAATATTCTGTTACATACTCTGATGTCACTAATTAGCCTCTAATCTCTAGATAATCCATCCGTCCATCCATCAGGGTTGCAGTTGAAACTGGAGCCAATCTCAGTTGAATTCGGGTGAGAGGCGGGGTACACCCTGAACCTGAGCACCTGAACAGATCGCCATTCTATTGCAAGGCTAAAACAAACAACCATTCACACTTACATTCACACTTATGAGAAATTTAGAGTAGCCATTTGACCTAATCTGCATGTCTTTCAATGTGGGAGGAAACTGGAGTACCCGAAACCCATGCAGGGATGGGGAGAACATGCAAAATCCCACAAAGTCCTCAGTCGGCTGTGAGGTTTGAGCCCAAAACCAGTGATACCCACTGAGCCACCAATTTTTCCTAAAATAAATAATGTAAATTATTATTTTTTTTCTACATGTAACGTGGCTAAACAGTAAAGGTTACTAATCAAAAGGATGTGAGTCTGAGTCCCAGTTTTACCAGGCTGCTTAATCTTATATGCTGAACTCTATCCCCACCGACCCTACATAGAGGTGGGAAAAAAGATGTACATGACCAACCAATATATCTTTTTCATCTTCTTTATTTGTTAGGGAACAGCACTTGTGGATCATCCAAAAGACCAGGTTAAGGAGAGCCCAGTGTTTATATCTGTCGCTGAGCAAATATTAATCTTCATCAATTCACAACTTCATGCAAATTACCACAACTCATTTAAACAATGTTATTTTACATATATTAATCTGTTTCTGATTGCATTCCTCAATCTTGTGCAACTTGCTTGCGTACGATTATCATTGCCCCTAGTGGTCAGAAAAGGGATATTCTCAGTTGCCCGAGGTGTGAATTTGAGTGTGAATGGTTGTGTGTCTGTGTTGCCCTGTGATGTACTGGCGAGCTGTTCAGGGTGTACCCCACCTTTGCCCAGAGTTGGCTAAGATAAGCTCCAACATCCCCACATCCCTAATTCAATTAGGAGTTTTGGCAAATGAATGAATGAAAAGTGTTAGCGTGGTGTTTGGGCTGAAAATGTTACTGAACCCTGGAATCCCTTCTTAATGATATTACCACAAACACATTTCAAACCACTCAAAAGAACCACTGTTCACTGGATGACTGTATGTTATTGAATCTTTACTGTTTAGTATAGGGTAACTGTAAAAGCTCGCTAGATAACAGCCTATAGCATAATTTAATGTGACATGCTCTCGATTTCACTTTATCTGAGGCTGTGTCATTATTAATATCAACCCTCTCCAATATAATCCATGATCCTTAACCCCTGGTTTACCTCGTTTTATTTCAATCCTGGACTCAGTACCCTGGCTGTGGCTTTTGTTACAGTTCTCAGTTTTAATTCATCTTCCAAGAACATGTTGACAGATGAATTAGTGAGTCTATAATGCCTCGCAGAGTGGTCCTATTGTGAGTTTGAGCAACTGCTGTATTTGGAATTTTAAGAAACTCCACAGGGTGACATGGTGGTTAACATGTCCGAGTCATAGCAAGAGTTTCTCCCTGTGCTTGCATGGGTTTCCTCCAGGTGCTCTGGTTTCAACCCACTGTCCAAACACATGCCCATTAGGTGTGAGTGTAAGTTTGAATGGTTGTGTGTTTGTTGTCCTGTGATGAAATGTAGAGATGTAAAGGGTGCTCCTTGCTGTTGCCCAGAGTTGGCTGGTTTCCTCCCACAGTCTAACAACATGCATACTAGGTTAACTGGCTACACTAAATTGCCCATAGGTGTGAATTTGTGTGTCAGGTTCTGCAAAGGGCTTTCAACCCTCTCAGATAAAAACATATACATTGCAACAGAAACCACAAAAGTGGCCCAATGTGTCATGGGATGTAAAATGGGAATATATCTAGATATTACTATTATTATTATTATTATTATTATTATTATTATTGTTGTTGTTGTTGTTTTTAATGCTTTAGTAAACAGAGACAAGACAAGAAATGGAGGGAATGAAGCTGAAGCAGACAGACATGGCTTAAAGAGATCGTCGTGACCATAAAGGATGCAGAATCGGGTTGATTAAGTTCGATTTAAAAATGAAAATTCACTTTGACAACTCAGGCCTATTACGCATACAAGCAGCACACTCCCCACCCAAGTACACAGCCTCCTCTGCAAAGTTAATCCCATTAAAATATATATATCAAATCTGTTTCAAAATAAATGCCTGTTTTGGTTGTTATCAAATGAAAGAAGGTGATGGTAAGGGGAGGGGGAGGAGAACAGTGCTTGTGACTTCACCAGCATGTCATAATCACTCCCATTTTTCACTGCGGGTCATTCACATGCTTCCTTCACAAGGCGCTGACCAATTTGGGTGTGTGTTGCTAAAAAAATTGAACTGGTTTGACTATCAGGAGTAAAGATCAAGTCAGAGCTGTCAGCATGCAGAAATGGAGGCTAGATGTGTGCCTGAGTAAAGAGAAAGTAGTGTAATTATAAAGGATTTAAAATCATAGTCTTGATTAAGGATAATATATAGTAGTCATTAAACATTTCTTTTAGGGTTTTTACTAAAATAACAGTCAGAATGTTTTCTGTTGTCTTTGCGTCTGTGAGGATTTTGTACTTTCAAAAAAAAAAGTTATACAAGCTACTTTTTAAGAATGAAATGAAAATAGCCATCTTTTAATGTTAAATGGCTAATCCTAACTAAAAGGTATGCATACCAGATTAATTGTTTTCTTTGAAACTCTTTTAAATAATAATTTATTTCTAATCTTCAGTATTTCAAAATGCTACATTCTTGCTCACAGTTTTAGATTTTTTATCAGCTGTATATAAAGCATAATGTTTATATAACATTTTTATCTGTGCAACTACACGCCTCTTTTAGCATAAAATAGCCAGGTGCCATTTACCTGCTTACCTGCTAAATTTCAGATTTTTGAAAACTTATTGAGGAATATGTTTGTTATTTATTTATTTGTTTATTTATATTTTGAGTTGATAGAGAATGTGATATACAGTTTCATATCGTTATCAGGATATGAAATTATTTATAGCATGATATGAATTTTGGATCATATCACACACCCCTAACCAGAGATTTAAAAAATATTTGATTGGCAGCTTTATACATTTCTGGATAACACTTGAAGGTATTAACATTATTTTGGGGTTTGTAGATCTATATTCATGGTGGTTATCACAAATAATGTATCGAAAAGAGGGATCATTTAAAAAATACTGGCAGCAACTAAAACATACTGACAGGTTTTCTTAAGAATGCTGATGATGTGATTTTGGTACAGAAGATGCAGAGGACATTGAAAAGATGTGGAAAAATACCAGAGAACACCTACTGTGTTGTGATCTTTCAATGAAATACATCGTAATCAGTGGTACAACCTATTTTGTTGCAGTGATGAGTTTACCACATCACAAATAAAACTTCACAGTCACAATGTTGCAAATACATAATGTGTTTGTAGGTAATGCATGTATTTCTGATGAGTTTCTTTCGAGACATAAAAGTACGTTACAGCAGGGTGGGTGCGAAATTCCTGCTCTGAATATTTGCCCCAGTCCAACCAATGGCTTGGTGTGATATTACAACTGGTGCAATCAGTGACAGCAAATGCAAAGAAAACATTTGTATTGTCCATTCCTGAGACAGCTGGACTTACACCTTTAGTTAACACATTTAGTTAATATGATAAGTAAAAGGAAAAGGAGGAGTTTTAAAAGGCCAGATTAAACAATTAAGTAAGCATGTTAAACTTACAAACTTGTTTGGACAGTAAGAAGCCCAAATGACATCAGTACAGCTACTGAAACAGATATCTGTGGCACACGATGCGGTATTACATAATACATGCTACAGTAGTAATGACTGTTGCATAATCATCTAATTACGAACAACATAAATGCAAATTATTTACAGAGAAAAAGTTACTGTAAATATTTTACATACTTAAAATCAGGAGAAGCCTGTAACTTGACAAGCTCTATTTCTAGCCAGACCATCTTTCCTTCATCTCCAAGCTACTTTCAGTTTAGTGTTTAGTTATTTTAACGTCATGGAATTTTCAAAGTGTTGCTGGGATGTTTTTGTATGGCTGATTTGGAGAGTTTCAAAATTGCTATGTGGTCATCTAAGTGCAAAAGTATTTGCTCTTTTTGTAGGCTTTGAGATGCCTTATTCGTATCTGTATATGCTAGGTTTATCCTTAGTGTATTGTCAAGGGATGTGCAATAATGTCAAAGAAACAGACAAAGGTGTGGTTCACTTATTTTATTGTTTTAAAAATAGCAGACAACCAAAAGACAATTCCAATTTAAAGTAAGAAACAAAACAAAAAAACAAACAAACATTACATTACAACATTACAAACATTACAAAACAGTAGTCAAAACAAGGATAACAATACAAAAAGGCTTAGCAAGGTCAGACATAAATGTACTTAGTGCTCGTATCACAGCAGGAAGATGTATGATTAGTCCTTAAATACAGTGTGCTAATGAGTCGAATGGTAAACTACTGACATTAATCAGTACTCAGGTGAACTTGGGCAAGTATGCTTAAACTGTGGTTTAAGGTGGCCATGTTTGTGTGCCGTAAGGAATTCTGGGATGTGGAGTCCCTACTGAGCCAAAGAAAAGTGGACAATAAGAGGCCCTGTTTATATATGTACAATTCATTCATTTACTGAATTACTTAATCCTAGGGCCACCGGGAGAGCATATCTCAGCCGACTCTGGGTGAAGGCGGGGTACACCCTGAACATTTTGCTAGTCCATCTGACATGTTTTAGTAGTACCACATGCTTTATGGTTAACACAAGCATTTGTTTTTAGTTACTGGCACTTGGTAATCAAGAATGTGGGCTTGGAGACTGTAGGCCACACCCATACATGACTGAGTAATGAAGTAAGAAGATAAAACCTGAAGAACCAGCCTTGGGGGGGGCAAGGGGTAGACACACACACACTCACACACACACACACACACACACACACACAAACACACACAGAGAGAGAGAGAGAGAGAGAGAGAGAGAGAGAGAGAGAGAGAGAGAGAGAGAGAGAGAGATTACAGAATAACAAGCCAGTACAGGATCCGTTGAACTCCCTGTTTACAACTGAGCTTTCTAAAATAAGATTCAGTATAACTGAATGCTGTAGAAACAAATGTTACAGTAGGTCTTCGCCTTGAAATCACTAAATCAAAATATATTCAGTGCATAATGCTCTTTGAGAATGAGGTTGCTGGGCTGTCACTAAATCGAATCCATGTTCTATGATATGATCTGATTTACATTACCATATCTCACACTTTAAATCATTAATAAATTATAACAACGTTGTACAAACAACAAAGCTGGATGACCTCCAACCAGGGTGTACACACATACAGATGCGTTTGAACACACACACACACACACACACACACACACACACACACACACACACACACACACACACACACATTCCACCTATATTCATGCCTAAAATGAATATTTCACTTTCTTCTGCCCATACTTACCTAAAAAGAAACCAGGACAGAAAGAGATACCTACAAAAATGAAAGGAAGGGAGTTTGTAGGAGGAACAGAAACCATAAAAATCTTGGGAGATAGAGATCGGTCAGGTGGAGATCAGAAACATCAGCACTAAAAACACTGCATCAGCATAAAGTAGTTAAATGTACCTTGCAAATACTTTAAATATCCTTGTTTGATATCTCAACCCGCATCATGAGAAACCAGGATAGTAGAACTGCCTAGTCTTTTTCTTTTACCACAACTCGGGTGTCAGCAGTACCAAACCCAAAACCTCAGCATTATATTTAGACATTTGAATTTTTAGTATTTTTAGGCATTTGGGACATACGTTCATTTAAAGCAACTCACCTGAATAAATGCCACAGCAACAAAGAGACAGATGTAAAAAACAAAAAACAAAAAAAGACTAGAGGTGCATTCAAAGAGCACAAGGTAACTTCACCAAGTAAAAAATTAATTATTATAACTTGGCACAACTTGGTTATAATGAAATGTCCCCCTAGTGGACATAGGATAAAAATTTTGCCCCAATTTTAATTAAAGATAGGGATGTTTTTTTTCTTGGGGGGGGGGGGTGTTTGGCGTTTTTTGTGTTTTGTGTTTTTCTTTTATACAACATGTTCTAAAATATTTCCAGGCCCAGGTCCCACCCGTCCACCATGTTTGGTGAAAGTCAGGTCAGTAGTTTTTTCATAATCCAGCTAACAAAAAACAAATCCTTTACCAAATGGTCGCTAAAAATTCTTTAATAAATTCCTGGATCCAGATTGTGACAGACTGGCGCGAGCTCCAGAAGTATTCGGAACAAACCAGGTCAGGCAAAGAAGTTGGTCTAGCAATTTATTATGACTGAGCCAATAAATGTAACAATTAAGAATAAATTAGTAGTAGGAGATAGTGGTAAGAGCGTTGTTGAGAGTAGGAGATGAGAGGTGTTTCTGGTTGTCCAGGTTCTAGCGTAGTCCGTGCAACAACGTAGTTCATTCAACCTAGTCCGCTCAACAAGTGACATTATCAAGGTAGGCTTTGTCATAGTAGATATACATCATAGTTGCATTACCATAGATACGTCACAAGATTGTGATCCGAATCTACTCCAAAATGTTACGAGCTGTTACCAGGCACATGTCCCTTCCATTCTTCCAACAGACAAACAAACAGACGCTGGTAAATACATAACCTCTCTCTCCTGCTGCGGAGGTAATTAGTATAGAGAAAAATACAAGAAATAGGTGCAGAATTCCGTAAATATTCTCTAAAATTATATGTCTGAAGGCCTGATGATGTCCTATGTGTTACAATAGACATAGTAAACATTTTGGTTACCTTATGCACAACATTTTTACGACAATGTTAGTTAGTTCAATCTCACTCACAATCAATTAGTCCTACTAGGGACGTGGGGAGGCTGGATTCAAACACTGGATGACGGCGGGGTACAGTGAACAGTTTGCCAAACAATCACAAGGACAACACACACACACAACCACTCACACTCACACTAAAGGGAAATTTGAAACAATTAGCCTAATGTGTATATCTTTGTACTGGGGAGGAAACCGGAGTTCCTGGAGGAAATCCACATGCAAACTTCACATAGAAATGCCCCACATTATTTCTGCTTTCATTTAAGCATACTGTACTTTCTCAGAACTTTGTGCACCTTTGCCCAGAGGTAGAGAATATGATAAGAGCAGTTATTAACAGTCTACAGAATTTTCTTTAAAATTTTCTCTTTGAGTCTTTCTTATTTTTTGGTAGGATTTAATGTGCAAAACTGTTATCTACACTTTTTTTGTTTGCATATTATATATAAACAATCAATATCTCTTCCAGTTCCTCTGCCAGCTCTGAGTCCCATCTGGGCTTGGAAATATTACCATCAGAAAGAGAAAATTATAAATATATGAAAGCTGATTCAGAAGTGAAGGAGAGCAACACTGTGCCGAGAAATCCCCAGGTAATAATTTGTATTTGTACATCTTACCACTGGATGGCAGTATTAACATAAGGCTATATAAGCCAACAGCTGTTCAGTATTGGAGGAGAGGTTTTTGATCTGGTTCCTGAATTGTTGGATTACAAATAGACTAATAAAGCCTGAAAGTCTGCTATAGAGTGCAGAGTAGCTACCGTTCTTTCCTTATCTAGATTTTACTTGTTATATTTTACTGTGACAGAGATGACTTCTTTATAATTTTATTAAGGTGTTACATAGGCTGCAGGAACAAGTGCAGCTTTTGTTGTTGCTTTTCCACAGGCACCACCCTGGGACCAAAATGAAGACCTGAGACAGTGCTTACTGGCCCTTATTTTATTATATATCAATTATGTAGTAGAGGTGTATGTAAACATTCATATCCCATAAAAAGGAAAAAAAAAAAAGAAGAAAAATATTTACAGATACAGTAATAGTCGTGATGGCATGGTGAGCTGTCCAGGGTGTACTCTGCCCTCAGCACCACTAAGTGGTCTGCTAATTACATGGGACATCCAATAATAACTGAATTTCCCATTGTTGTGTGTAATTGAAATAAATGTTATGTTTAAACTTACAATAATAATATATACACTGTCTGGCCAAAAAAAAAAGTGTCACACACTCTAATGTCTTCTTGGAGAACCTTTAGCCTTGATCTCAGCGTGTAATCTCCATGCCATTGTTGCTTCAGTTGGTCAGGTTAAGGCTCAGCAACATTAATGTGGCAATAAAATGAGGTCAGCTGATTACCAGAATGTACTGAATGACCAGGTTATCACATCAATGGACATTTTCTTCTCTGATGGCACGGATAGAAAATTGGGCCTCAAATAATGAAAGAGTGGTTCAGGGAGCATGAGGAATCATTTTCACACATGTATTGGAACCCCAGAGTCCTGACCCTAACCCTATTTAAATTTTTTGGGATGTGCTGGAGAAGACTTTATGGAGTGGTTTAAGTTTCCTGTTCTATTCATGTTCCTGTTAAATATCTCAGGTGTTTCTGTTTGGAGTTTGCATGTTCTCACTGTGCTTGCGAGGGTTTCCTCCAGGTGCTCTGGTTTTCTTCCATAGTCCAAAGACATGCACATTAGACTAAGTGGCTGTTCCAAATTGCCACTAGATGTGAATGTAAGTGTGAATGGGGGTGTGTGTTTGCCCTGCAATGATCTGGCAAACTGTTCAGGGCTGCCTTTGCCAGTGAGATAGGCACCAGCTTCCCCGTGAGCCTAGCAGGAGTAAGTGGTTCGGCAATTGAATGAATAAGTGAATTCCAAAGGGTTCTTTTACTTTTTTGCCACGATATATGATTTGAAACTGTACGCAGACTCAAGAGCTCTCACTAACTGGATTTTCCTTAAAACTACATTACTTACGTAAATAGCTCCCCATGATTTACAAATAAATGTGTTCATATCCAGCTTGATAAATGACGTGTTATGAGAAAACAGACATGTTGATCTCACAAGGAGAAATCATGAAGAAATTTTCTTGAGGAACTTGAAGAGGTTAGGCAATGTATTTCTATTAAAATGTTTCCCGTGCCGAAAACTGTGATGATTATTTAAGACCATCATGAGGCTGGGGCAGAAAACAGAAATTATCTACAGGTCTGTGGAGTTTAAGAACAATGCTATGGGTAATGTTTAATTCCCGTTAGAGATGAACAGTACACTTGTTCACAGTCTCATAAGGAGTAACTGGATGGACTATGGAAAGCTAATCCTAATGGTATCCAAAACGTATGTGACTCGACACTACAACGGGATCCAGCCCTTAGTATGTAATGATGTCTATGCAGGAATTCCTGGAAGACATTCACTTGGTAGAGGATTGAGAGGCTGGCAGCTCTGTAACACATGGGTTTCCATGCTTATGTAAGGCTGTCCTTAAAATGCAGACTGCACTTTCAGAGTGGAAAGGGATTGTACTTAAGCAGCAGGCTCAGCTATATCTGACCATAAATTCCCTTTTGACTCCTTTTTTCTAGGATTTTCCTGAAAATATATCTTTTTGTATTTATTTTTACATTTATAAATTTATAAATAAATATGTGTTCATATTCAGCTTGTTAAATGAAGCTCTTTAATCATATGTAAAACAATATGTAGTGTTAAGCAACCTTAAATAAAAACCTCCAAATAATTTGCATCCAAATGATCTGAGACAGCCTGTGAAATCTAGTTAATAAATGAGTCCTTCCCTTCCATGACATTTTAATGGGTTTCTATGGCATATCATTTGAAAGCCCATTTCCTTTAATAGAATAATCCCGGGTGCTGGTTAAGAAGGTAAAATAGGGATGTGAATGAAAAATAAGTTACAATATACTCTGATCATTATTATATGTGAGGGTCTTATTCACACTTCTCACATTTGCATTCACTCATTACACTCGCAGAAAATTAAACCTAATAGTCTTTTTTTCTGGGTAATTCTGCAAAGTCTATTGTACAATGCAGCAATTTATATCCGGGTGAATGATAAATGGCCCTGAATATATTTCTTCAACTAATCTATAATTCATATTTAGAGTTTGTTCTGCAAGGACCAATGAATCAGGTCAAGGTTATCACCATGGAGACAAGGTCTCCAGTAGCACCCCCTGTGCCAGGGTTGTGCTGAGCAACTAAGCATCTGTTCATTGCACTGCACACTGGCATGTTGGTTAGTGTTGCATTAGAGATGCATTACAATTCCCCAGACTAACCTGCTGGCATTATGCTTATAAACCTTTAATTAAAAATAACTCATGAGCTACAGTATGTCACCGTGCAGTTGCCATTCTTCCTCTGAAAAGGAAAAAAAAAAGATGTTTTACTTCCTCGGAGCTTTGCACACAATATAATTGTGAATAAATAAGTAGACAAGTAGTAGAATTTTATTAAACATATTCCATATTCCATGTCCAGAACTGTAAGTTTCCACTTGTCTTCCTCCATTTTCAGTGCAGTGCTGTGGAAGACCTACAACACACCTACAACGTGCCCCAGGAGGTTCAGCGAACAGAGCGCATGCGCAATCCACCAAGCATCTAAAGGAGAGGATTATAAATACATGTAAAACCATAACACTTTGCAAAGCATAATGTTTGTATTGTGTGTATTCAGTATATTGCCAACCCTTGTTGTTCAGTGTGGTTAGCTTTACAGTGTATTACCCATTTATTTAATCGTTCTCGCCTTCACTCACAATGCACATCATTGAGCCTGCGGTGCCCATGAATCTATTTCTGGTTCACTGTTTGTCCTTTCTTGTACCACTTTTGGTAGGCACTAATCAATGCATACCGAAAACACCACACAAGACCTGGGGTTTTGGAGATTCTCTGACCCTGTTGTCTAGCCAAGATATTGTGTAGTTATAAAAGAATTCCTATTAGTTGAGGGGGGGGGGGGGGGGGGGGGGGGGGGGGGGGGGGGGGGGGGGGGGGGGGGGGGGG
>JBCNYH010000024.1:25223185-25235433 GCA_039654325.1 Tandanus tandanus
TATTTTCACTTGAGAAGATGGGCTTCAGTTGCCATTTATTTATTTATTTATTTATTTATTTATTTATTTATTTATTTGGACATACCATATTAATCCTTAAGCTAAATTTGGCTCTGCATTTAACCCATCCAAAGTGATCACACAGACACATGTAAACAGTGAGCACACTCGGAACAGTGGGCAGTGACATTGTGGTGTCTGGAGAGCAGTTGGGGATTAGGTTCCTTGCTCAAGGGTACCTCAGCCATGAAGGTGGAGGAAGGGTAAGGGACTGCTCATTCCCCCCGCTGCCACACTTTTTCCCTTCTGGTTCAGGAATCGCACCAGTGACCTTTCAGTCCAAAACCCGCCTCTCTACAGTGTCTACGACACGGCTGACCCAAAATAAAAAAAATATGAAAAATATGCGAAATATGTGACACATCACAGCAAAGTGGGTATTAAGTTGTAAAACATATTTGTGTTTAGTTAATTACTCAAAAACTAGAAAAATATGTTAGAAAATTTGGTATCATTTAAAAGCTTAGGATATCAGCTACAAAATGGTAACAATAGCTCAAAATTCATAATTTCCGACCAAAAATTATTGATTTAATACCCACTTTGTTGTGATGGGTCACATATATGAAAACTGAAATGATGGTGTTCAATGTTGATGAATCAATCAAGGCTCATAAATCACTTCTTTCTGTGAATAAAGTAGACTTTAAAAATATCAGGGAATTCCAATACTTGGGGCACATAATAACCAACACAGCAAAGTCATCAACAGCACTGCAATCTCAAATTACCTCTGCCTATAAAAAGTGGAATTAGCTGAAATGCTGTTTGACTGATCAAGAAATATACCTAAGCACACATACTGTATGAAGACTTTACCAGCATGTGTTAGATCCCACCTGTTGTACAGAATACAAGCTTGAGAACTGTTGGCTGCAGACAGAAAGATGGTGTCAGGTGGCTATGCTAGAAAGAAAGAGGGGCAAAGTCAACATGAAAAGGGGGTTAATACAGCAACTCAAGTCGAGGGGCAAATTGACTGGGCACTCAAACTCCATAACGAGCAGTTGCATGGAGAGTGATGCACTTAAAAACAAGTGCTCTTTAACAGAAGGACATCAAAACCAACGTGGGAAACACTGGAGGAGCTTTAAGGTGTAGATTACATGCAGGCTAGGAGGGTAATGATGGAAAATGATGAATTTACACATCTGCTTGAGTGATGCTTTTCCAAGCAGATGGGCCCACGGCCAACTACAGGCCAAGTGGGAAAAGATGATGATGCTGAGGATGATGAAGATGATGGGCTGCAGGTTTTTACAAGTAAGGTATCAGATTACTGGCAGGGTGTTGTGGCTGAAGAAGGACAGTGTAACTGCAAAGCATTTCTGCTACAGATTCCTTCGAATTAAGCTTTCAGCTATTGTCTGGGCACTCTGATATATAGAATTCCACTGTGTAAAATTAGTTTTTAGGGTTAATTACTTTTGTAATTTTGCCTGAAATCAATGGGATTACAATATGTGAAATTTAAGAATGGGCTGAATCTCCATTTAATATTTACACTCTGAAGCAAGGAGATCTGATCCACTGTGTCCAATGTGCTAGTGTAATACATTTCTGGTAAATTCTGTTCAGGATCCAAGATGTTAATTCCTTCTTGTGTCCTCTGGACAGGCTGGCACTGTGGACACACTGCTCATATCCTTCAGATCAGAGCTGTGTATGAGATTCTAAGGGCCGATGTGCACTAACACCTTCCACCCAGGCCACACATCACACAGCGCCTATTGTTCCTGACCTGGCATGTGACCATGACAGTGATGCAAATGAGACGCCTTAGTTTGACCTTTCAGAAATTTGTCTATATGAATCAATGTACAAAAAATCTCAGAAATAAATAGAATAAAGAATACATTGCTCTCAGGGCATCAAATCTGCTTTGATGTAGTTAAAATGTTAAAAGGTGTTTGCTCAGAAAATCAAGAGCTTCCTTGTTACAGCTATGCTGCAAGATTTGTGAGTGTTAGCTGGACAGAGAGCTTTTGAAAGAAAGAGGGGTGTGTGTGTGTGTGTGTGTGTGTGTGTGTGTGTGTGTGTGTGTGTGTGTGTGTGCACGCGTGTGAGGAGAGAGAGAGAGAGAGAGAGCAAGAGAGAGGGAAGCAGAGAGAGATGAGGTGAGATGTAGGAAGAAAGAAAATGACAAAAAGAAAAAAAACCCCATGAAGAACATTTTGTTCTGTAATACAATAAAGCATGATTCTGATACAGAACAATGAAAAATATGTAAAAATCGACTAATCCTTTTTGTTGGGGTTATGGGGTAGAGCCCATCCCAGTTGATTTCAGGCAAGGACGGGGGTACACCCTGAAAAGCCCCCCCGTATCATCGCAGGGCAACACACACAACCATTTACACTCACACCTAGGGGCAATTAAGCATCAAGAATATACAATTAGCCTCTCATGCTTTTCTTTAAATTGTGGGAGGAAACTGCAGTACCTGGTGGAAAACCATGCAAGCAAGGGGCTCAAGCACATGACCTTCTTGCTGTGAGGTAGAAGAGCTAACCACAACACCACCATGCAGCCCCCTCAACATCAAACACTTTCTTAAATATCTTCAAAAAACTGTCAGGTGACGGAAAATCAACAGTTTATTCAAAACAGAAATATTTTTATTTTATTTTATTTTTATTTTGTATGTTTTAGGCAAGAACTTTGGAAATGGTTTTTTTTCTGTAGTAAAAGTACAGATAACTAGAATTTTAATCTTCTGCCGCGTGAAGGACCAAAGGGGGATTATCTTATGGCACCCTCTGTCCATCCATCTGTCCCGGAATATTCTGAAATCACCTCCTCCTACAGCTTTTCACAGAATTTCTTTAAGCTTGGCAGGCATTTATTACACATGCTAATGATATGCATATTATCATATAATATATGTATATGTATATAACATATAATGGTGATCGGGGGATTTTTACCATAGTGATTGCGCTTAGTACTATGATCGACATTCATAGGAAAAGCTTAATCAGCAGAGGATATTGCTTGGTGAGGGCGTTTCTGTATGGAGCTTTCATGTTCTTCCTGTGCTTGCGTGTGTTTCTTCCAGGTACTCTGGTTTCCTTGCTCAGTCTGAAGACATGCATCTTAGGCTAATTGGCTGTTCCAAATCGTCCCTAGGTGTGAGTGTGAATGGTTGTGTGTGTTGGCCCTGTGATGGACAGGCAAGCTGTTCGGGATGTACCCTGCCTTTGCCCACAGTTGGCTGACATAGGATCCAGTCTCCTGGTGACCCTGATAGGATTAAGTAGTTTGGCAAATGAATGAATGAATGATTGTTGATTATATTGTCAGATCACCATCATGTCTGTGAAAGAATTTATCTGTTGTTCAGGATGTGTAGTAAAATCATATACATACTAAAGGGACAGCTGTACAGTCCAGCAATAGAGGCTTTGTTGTGCAGACAGAGCTGTAGGGACAGTCAGTGGGAGGGTAACAGGACAATGTTGCATTGCCTGCATATTCAGATGTTTTTATTATTATTTTTGCAGAGAAATTATTTAGCAGAGAAACTTGGAGTATAGATGTTTATGAGAATTGTTATTAAAGCAAAATTGGACAGCAGTGACATCCCGCTGATAGTGGGGCATGAACCTCCGACCTTGGGATCAGTAATCCAGCACCTTACCACCAGGCCACCACTGCCCATTTGAGAGATCTTTCCCACTTAATTTTCTGCTGCTATCCTTCAGAAAGCGGTAAAAACAGATGCCCAAACCTTTAACAACTCACTTTGTGCATCCTGGGGTACAACAGCTAAACAACATTTTATCATGCTAAAATAGCAAATAATATTATTCTGTAATCCACATGTGAGCTGAACACAATGACTCATTTGTTCTGTTTTGCAAACCTGAAGAATTCGATTCGCTAGATCAGCTGACCAATGACCTCAATCAATCGGTCTATTGTCTGTACAGACTGTATTAGGACTGTTCTCTGTTATGATAATGATGTGATGGCACAGGTACATTGCAGACATTTTGAGAGCTTGTATCTGTTTACAAATTAAATTGATTAAGCTTTTGTCCATTTTCAAGTTCAAGTTCAAGAAGCTTTATTGTCATTTCAACCACATATAGCTGACGCAGTACATAGTGAAATGAAACGTTTCTCCAAGACCTGGTGCTACATAAACATACAACATAAAGATTAAATTCGAAAAAAACAAAAACAAAAAAAAAAAAACAAAACCAAAAAACCCTCAACACAGATGACAAAGTTTTTGTGCTAGTCACATAAAGTGCAAAGTGTGCGATGGGGTGCAAACAGTGAAAAGACAATACAGTGCAAAAACAGTACAAAAAGAAAAAGTACAAAAAAAAGATAACACAAGAATAACACATTTAGTGCCAAAAGAAAGAAAAAGAAGAGATGAAATAAAAAAAAATTAAATGATGTACAGAGTAGCAGCGGTTGAGGTAGTGCAAATAGAATATAGGCATAGATATAAATATAAACATAGCATCGTAATGAAATAATAGGGTTGAGGTAGTGCAATAAATAGTGAACAATGTAAGTTATGTGTGTGTCCACACAGGTAAAAGATAGTGTGTGTGTGTGTGTGTGTGTGTGTGTGTGTGTGTGTGTGTGTGTGTGTGTAAGAGGGACAGAAAGTTTTGTATAGATCAGTTCTTTTAGTCTTGTACAGTTCTGGGTGCATATGTATGTGTGCATTTGTGTGTATGAGAGAAAGAGTTTTTTGAGTAATTCTGTCCTGGGTGTTGAGGAGCCCGATGGCTTGAGGAAAGTAACTGTAAGGGCCCGAATGCTCCAGTACCTCTTTCCAGATGGCAGGAGGGTGAAGAGTGTGTTTGAGCAGTGTGTGGGGACATCCACAATGCTGTTAGCTTAATGCAGTGTAAATGTCCGTGACAGAGAGAATCCGATAATCTTTTCAGCTGTCCGAGACAGTGCAGTTCCCAAACCAGGGCAGTGATGCAGTAGCTCAGGATGCTCTCGATGGTCCCTCTGTAGAACACAGTCAGGATGGGAAAGGGAGATGGGCTTTCCTCAGCCTCCTCAGGAAGTAGAGGCACTGATGGGCTTTCTTGGTGAAGGAGCTGGTGTTGAGTGACCAGGTGAGGTTCTCCGCCAGATGAACGCCAAAGAATTTGGTGCTCTTGACGATCTCCACACAGGATCCGTCAATGAACAGCGAATGGTCACTCTGTGCTCTCCTAAAGTCAACAACCATAGCCTTATCGACATTCAGAGACAGGTTGCTGGCTCTACACCAGGCTGTTAGCCCCTACACCTCCTCTCTGTAAGCTGACTCGTCACTCTTGCTGATGAGACCCACCACACTCGTGTCATCGGCGAACTTAATAATGTGGTTGGAGCTGTGCATTGCTGCAAAGTCATGAGTCAACAAAGTGAACAGCAGTGGACTGCGCACACAGCCCTGAGGAGCTCCAGTGTTTAGTGTGGTGGTCCTGGAGATGCTGTTCCTGATTCGGAGTGCCTGGGGTCTCCCAGTCAGGAAATCCAGAATCCAGTTGCAGAGAGAGGTGTTCAGGCCCAGCATTTACATTTTCAGCATTTGGCAGATGCTCTAATCCAGATTATCATTTTTATACAACTGAGCAATTTAGGGTTAAGGGCTTTGCTCAAGGCCCCAACAGTGGTGATAGTGGGGATTGAACTGCTGACCTTCGCATCAGTGACCCATCGCCTTAACCACTAAGCCACCACTGCCCAACAGACTCAGCTTCTCAATCAGCTGCTGAGGGATGATTGTGTTGAATGCTGAACTTAAGTCTATGAACAGCATTCGTACATGTGTTTCTTTACAGTCCAGGTGTGTGAGGGCCAGATGGAGGGTTGTGATGATGGCATCGTCTGTAGAGCAATTAGGACGATACGCAAACTGCAAGGGTTCCAGTGAGGATGGCAGCTGTGACTTGATGTGCCTCATGACAAGCCTCTCGAAGCATTTCATCATGATTGGTGTAGTCATTGAGGCAGGAAACCGCAGACTTCTTAGGCACAGGGCTGATGGTCGTTGTCTTGAGGCACACTGGTATGATGGAGCTGTTTAACGAGATGTTGATGTCATTGAAAACACCTGCTAGCTGCTCTGCACACTCCCTGAGCACTCTGCCAGGAATGTTGTCTGGTCCAGCAGACTTCCGTGTGTTGACTCTGCATAGAGGTGTCTTCACGTCAGCCGTGGTGAGACAGAGCACCTGTTCATTAGGAGGGGAGATGGTCTTCCTCGCTGTAGTGTTGTTCTGTGCCTCAAACCAAGCGTAGAAGTCATGTGTCTCAGTGTGTCTTGAAATGAGGCATCACTGTCACAAGCAGGTGGTGTTGTTCTGTAGTTGGTGATTGCCTGGATGCCCTGCTACATACACCAGGAGTCTCCGCTGTTCTGAAAGTGGCCGTGGATCCTCTGGGCATGTGCACGCTTCACCTCTCTGAGGGCTCGGGACAGTTTGGCCCTTGCAGTTTTTAAGGCCGCCCTGTCCCCTGCTCTGAAGGCAGAGTCTCTCGACTTCAGAAGAGCACACACTTTTGCAGTCATACACGGCTTCTGGTTGGAGCGTGTGATGATGGTCTTGGAGACGGTCACGTCATCGATGCACTTCCCGATGTAGCCGATGTTGGTTGCAGCCTCCCTGAACATGTCCCAGTCAGTGCACTCAAAACAGTCCTGAAGAGCAGAGATGGCTCCTGCTGGCCAGGTTTTAACCTGTTTCAGAACCAGTTTAGAGCATCTGACGAGTGGTCTGTATGCTGGCATCAACATCACAGAGATGTGGTCTGAGTAGACAAGGTGGGGGTGGAGCTCCGCACGATACGTGCCGGGAATGTTTGTGTAAACAAGATCAGACGTGTTCGCTCCTCTCGTAGCAAAGTCCACATATTGATGGAATTTTGGGAGACTGTTTTGAGATTTGCATGTTTGAAATTTCTGGCGATGATAAACAGTCCGTCGGGGTGAGCATTTTGCATCTCGTTAATAGCTCTGTAGAACTCACCCAGAGCCTCCTTAGCATTAGCACTGGATGGAATGTACACTCTGATAAAAAAAGCGATAGTGAATTCCTGGGGTAAATAAAAAGGTCTGTATCTAACAGTCACAAACTCCACCACCGATGAGCAGTGGTTATACACAAGCACAAAGTCCTAACACCATTCCGAGTTAATGTAAACTGTGTTTGTTTTTAGCCTAGCACGGACACCCGCCGTTTTCCACGCTTCTGCTTCCTCGAGTACCACTTGCGACATCCTCTCTCCCGGCCACCGGCATCAGGCGACACAGAGGACTGAAGGCCTGGTCTTGGCAGCAAGCCGAGGTCACGGAGTTTGTAGAGCACAAGTTAGTAACTGCATGATTTCTTAGCTGCAGTATTGTCTGGCGGTCGTGTACATGAACACCATTGTTTTGGTGTCCATTGCACTTGAAATTCGGGCTAAAACAAAGATATAGCACCATTTTGGTTCTGGAGTGGCTGCTGCTTGCTATTGCCACGCCGCCATCTTGGAAAATGTTTTGATCAGGCATCCATGAAGTTGATCCAGTTGTAGGAAAAAATGCACCTTGCTAGGAGGGTTTTAGATATGTATCTTTAGGCTGACAGACTGAATTTATTTGGCTTTTTACCCAACATGATCTTTGCAGGTCAGCATGGTAGTATAGTCGTTAGCAATCCTCCTCACAGCAAGAAGGTCCTGGGCTTGAGTCCTCGGTCCAAAAACCTACACATTAGGCTAATTGGCTGTTTCAATTTGCCCCTAGGTGTGAGTGTGAATGGTTGTATGATAGATGATGGACATTCATGTACCCCACCTTCGGACAGAGTTGGATGAGATTGTTCGGCAACCCCTCAGTGCAGACAAAATAATAGTCCAATAGCATGTGGCATAATTGGGCTGGACTTACAAAACCCTGAGGAATAAACAGTGATAGAGATTACACAAGCCTGGATTACACAAGAACTCTTGTTTTTTGTCATGTGATAAGGCATTTCCAGTAATTTGTTGTTAAATTTCTCACAAGGATAAGCTTTCTGAAACAATGTACATTAAGAACTGGAATTTTTTCAAATAAGCCACATACTTCATACTTCAAGGACAACAGGGATACACCATCTACCACTCTGCTCCTTTGTCACTTTGTTTTACATTTCCTGAAAATAAATAAGAACAGGTGGGAAGGGAAGAAGAATCATAGGACCTGTACAGATGAAAAATAGAAAGAAAAAAAATCAATCTTGCTTTTAGATTGCATAAACGAACCCACGCTGTACATAAATGCTCACAGAGTTGCCAAGACTCTTTCATTATCTACATTACAAAAGATCTCAAATGAAAATAAAACAGGAGAGCTGGAAGGAATGCAGATTTTTATGAATACACTCTTCAATGAGGACTAAATTTAGAACATTTCCCAGTCCAGTATCTCATAAACCCGAACATGATGTTCAACGTTGTCTTGGAAACTGCAGTTCTTAAAAAGGTCCCTTCTAGAAACTGTATTTCTACAGTTTTCATACGCTGAGGCTCATAAGCAAGTTGTCTAACAGCAGGAAATGTCAAGCATACTGCACCCTAATCTCAGAGAGAGAGAGAGAGAGAGAGAGAGAGAGAGAGAGAGAGAGCAATTTAATGCATTGACATTTGATGGGATATGAGACATTCAATGGCATTTCTGGACATAATAAAGAATTCAGCAACTGCCAGGAGTGTTTTTTGTTACAAACACTCTTCATTGTCTATGAGAAATCAACAATACATTAAAGGGTAAGATATGCATAGCAGGACAAACGCATGTTTGTACAACAGTGCATTACATTTACTGTGTTTGGTAGATGCCCTTATCCAAAGCAACTTACAGTTGCATCTTACTTATATAGCTGAGCAGTTGAGGGTTAATGGCCTTGTTCACAGACCCAACAATGAAAGCTTGGTGGCGGTGTGGCTTGAACCACTGCCCTTCTAAGCAGCAGCCCAGAACTTTGACCACTGACCCACCACTACCCCATAGCCTCTATGGTCAACCTGTGAAGGAGGAGACAGTCAGTATACTTCCATGCACAGTTAAGTGGAGCTACAGTTATAGCTTGACTAGGCTATTTACCTGGACTACTGTCCTTGTCCCACTATACAAGCACAGCTAGGACAGGAATTAATTTATTGGCTAAAGTATGTCTGACTACACTATGGTAGTTGGTGATATTCTCCCTTTCGGCTTTTTAATACTGTGTTTTTCCACTCAACCCACTACTTCATAGCCCAAAACACTTGACTGGCAGCAAATTAGTACCATGTTGAACTGTGAATTAGACCAATTTACAGCTCTATACATTTTGTAATTAGATGCAAAGAGATGATCTCTGTTGTGCTCCATGCTTTACTCTTTCTGCTATGCGCTTCCCGTACATGTATTGGCTATATCTCTTTACTTAAACAACTATTTAGAGAATGTGAATCAAAATCCCAACAATACAGTCTCCACTTTTTACATTTTTATTATGTCATTGTCATGAATAAACACAATATGGAGATCGCAAGTTTGAATCCAGGTTGATGCTGCAGCTGTCTGTGGCCGGGAGTCTAAGGGATGTAATTGGCAGAGCTGTCAGGGGAAGGAGGGATGGCATTCACTCACCTCCCTGTCACTACAGCAATCACCAGGCCTCTGTCATAGGCCTCTGTGAGCTCATTTGCACAAGAGGGGCAGATAGCGATTTCACTCCAAGTGTGTTACGCTTCCCCGAAATGCACCTGCACAGTAGTTAGTAAAGATGCGAGTGGCAGCATCACATGTCACAGAGGGGCAAATGTGTTTGTTTATGGCCCTCCCTGGTTTGTGGTGCTCATATGTGATCAGGAGGCAATATTTGATGGATGGGAATTGGCTACAATTAAATTAGGAGGAGAAATGAGGAGGGTGTGGCCAACACAATAAAGTCATGATATTTCTAGGGTGGGGCGGCACATCCAATAGTTACCACGTACACCTTATAGTAAGAAGGTCCTGGGTTTGAGTCTTGGGCTCGGTGAGGGCATTTTTGTGTGGAGTTTGCATGCTTTACCACAGTTTGTATGGGTTTCCTTTGTGTACTCCAGTTTCCTACAGTCCAAAGACACATATTAGGCTAATTGACTGTTTCAAATTGTCCGTAGGTGTGAATGTGAATGGCTGAGTGTGTGCTGGCCCTGCAATGGACTGGCAAGCAGTTCAGGGTGTAACCACCTTTACTTTATATATGCTCGAGCCTCCCCGTGACCCTAGTAGGATTAAATAATTTGGCAAATGAATGAATGAATGAATGAATGATTTAAACCTACTGACTGTCTTTGATAGCCATATTTAGCCACATGACCAGAGAATTACAAATCAGTTCTTTCAACAGTACTTGGCTATTATTTCACTAAGATATATTATTATTACATTCTGCACACAGCTTTAATATCCACAGCTAATTCGAATGGATGAGCTGACTAAGCAATAATCTGTGTTTCAGCCAGTTGTGGATAGAGACTAAAGTTTTTCTCATGCTGTTTTCCATTATCCTGTACTTTTTACTCAAAATTCTGATGGAAGAAAATAAAAAGATAATTTCTTTTCACCTTTTAATAGTAATTATACTGTGTGCTTATCATTTATTTTGCTGTATAGTGTTTTTTTTTTAAATATTAATTCAAAATATTTGGAATTAATATATTATTTTAATATTATATTTAATATTAATATATTATTTTAATATTATTTTATAATATTAAAAAAATTATAAATAAACTCTGAAGTCTAAACAATACATTGAATACAAGTCAGGGCAGTGGTGGCTCAGTGGTTAAGGTGCTGGCTTACTGATCCGAAGGTCGGGGGTTCAAGCCCCACTATCACTGAGTTGTCACTGTTTCCCCCAGTGCATTTGATAACTGGGTTATCAAAGGGCAGCCATGTCTCTCACTATCTGTGGTAAGAGGCATGTAAAAGAACCACCGGATTGGAGTAGGCCATTGGATTGCCGTCAGCACGTTTCTGCCCTGCGATGGCCTGGCGAACCGTCCAGGGTATACCCCGCCCTCACAGAGTCGGGTGAGATGGGCGTCAGCTTTCCCGCCACCCTAATTAGGATTAGGGAGTTCAGAAAATTAATGAATGAATGGAGTTCACATAAATCATGATTCATGACTGTTATTTATGTACAAGGAAGAAGCTGCCTCTGTGCCTCATAGTACAAGTATATGGATATCAACACTGAAAAACATTTTTGCACTGTTTGTTTTTATTTTTCTCACTCTCTGAAGAATAGGGTGATATCAAATAAAGCAATACTTATTACATATCCATAATCACTACAGCTGCATGTATTTTCTGTAATAGTGAATTTAGTAATGGGTCTACTACTACTGTTCTGCCAAAAGGAAGGTCACACACAGATTAAAAGCCTAAATTCTCAAATGAATGGCTTTAATTGAACCATGTTGATTGTCTAATGTTGTGGACAGAGTAAAAATGGCAAGTGATGCATTTGAGCACTGAGAGCAAGGCTGGCTTGTACACTGCAGGTTATTACTGAGTGACTGGAGATCAATAAGCAGTGCAAGGCCAGCATGCCCACTAACTTCTGCACACAGACAATGCATTTTTCTCTGTAATGAAAAAAGAAGAAACTCTAGCTGGTGTGGCTCTTGGTAGTCTGACTCTGAATAGTGCTGTGCCATTGCCAAGGCAACAGTGTTTGGGATTGTCATGGAGATAGGGGGAGGGAAAAAGACACAGCTACGGATGTGTAATTACAGAACGAGTGCTTCAGATAACCTAATGCAATTAAAGAGGAATGGGGTGTGCTGTTTGTGCTGGTAGCGGAGTCGGCTTCTTAATTCGTACAGTTACATTACTATATATTTCCCCTAATGAATAGAGTTTTATACCAGAAAAAAGGGCCACAAATAGAAACCAAATTTTATTCTCAAGAGTAGTTAGCAACCATAAAATGCTAAAAATAATTCTGTCCCTACCTTTAAAATTTCACTTTCTGAAAAGCATCCACCACCTGTAAAAATTTTGACACACTTTCTTGTGTGCCCAAACTTTTGACTGGTATTTATGTTTATAAGAACAAGGATAGTCACCAGATCTTCATTCATTCATTTTCTGAACCGCTTAATCCTAATTAGGGTCACGGGGAGGCTGGCGACCATCTCAGCCGACTCTG
>JBCNYH010000024.1:25271421-25287062 GCA_039654325.1 Tandanus tandanus
TATATATATATAGCATTGTCTTACTATATTGATTTATTTTCTTGTAATCTTTCTTGTACTTTTCTTTTTCTAATGTCAAATCTTCCTAAAATTTCATGTTCCCCCCAGTGCTCTTAGAATATCTTCTTATTTATGTTTACCTTATAGGATAGAATGTCTATTTTTCTTAAAAGTTTAGCTGGAGAGAAACCCGTTTTAGTTCTAACTGGACAGTAATTCCCACATATTAAGCATATCTTATGTCATGGTCTTACTTAATGGTTATTTACAACAGAAAACCTGAAAAGCATGACGTACATTTAAATTGAATTGAATTTCTTTGTAGAGGACAACTTCAGAGCTTCCAGAGAAAGCACTGAAATACTTCGAATGAACAAAATTGAGATTACATATAAAAATGCTATTCTTTTTTTGATAGCTTTAGTATATTTCATTAAACAGTGCAAAATAAAAAAGGTAAGATTTTTATTTGACTTGGACCTCATATTTAGAACATTTTTTATCGATTATTTTGATGTTTCTAGCAGCAGGGGCATGAATCATAACCCACTGCCAAGCCTTTGTTCACACAGTGCTATGACTATATCACAAGTTCACAACATGGTGTAAGTGAACATTGTGTATCATTAAACAGAGCCAGATCTCTATGAGAGGAGAAGGGTTTGATCCTAGTCGTGTTTATGTTGTGTGCTGTTGGGTGAACAGGTAAGCACAGATGAGCACAAGGCCGAATTCTCCTGGCACAACTATAACTTTTATTAGAATTTTTAGGATAGATATGTTTATACCGCACTCTTTAAATTAAGTTTCAAATTGAATAAAATCATGAATCTTTCCACATTTGTACTACAAAATCCTGGGGGAGCATTAATATGTTTACATGTTGTTTTTATAATCACTAAGGGACATTCAGATCATCTGAGTAGAAATGAATGAATGTCTTATTTTTAGAATACACAAGTATTTATGAATCTTTTAATAGCATGCCTTAACTGCCAGTATTCGACTCATTTGTATTCAGCGTTACTGCTCATTCGAGAGAAAGTGGAATGGAATACAGCTGGCTTTCATTTTTCCTATTGGAGACATGTTACAGAATGAAAAACAAGTAAATTTTACTCCTGATCGAGATAAAATAACCGACAATGTAATATTATACAGTAAATAATGTTTAGTATTTTCTTTGTGGGAACAGCATGATCTGATTGGTCTGCTATCTCAGGAATAAAAAAAAACATTTGTCAGAGTGGATAGCGCTTGACTCAAAATGACGCACACTCACAGTTTGCCACATTCATTTGGGAGACGCATCGTCATCATCATGCTTTAAAATGGAAAAGTAACAATAAAAATGTGTTTTTTCTTGTGATTTCGTATAATAAAATAGAGGGCAGTTTACTCCATTTGATTACTTTTCTTTTGTATTTAAATGAGTAGGCTGAACAAACACCATCAGCTACATAGCGCTTATTTCAGCTCGAAGTGCAGCGCTCATCTGACCTCTCTAATGGGAAATACATGTACATATAAACTATAGAAAGCTTGTTTAGCTTGTTTTTCATCATGTTTCTGCATTAATATGCTTAAACTTTTGAAGAAAGTAAAAGAGAGTCAGAGCCCACTTGCGTCTTAAAGTTTTAGAGATCACATTTTGCCTGTTTTGTTGTTTGTAAAAATTAGCTCATGTCCTTGACTCGTATGTGAAATGCATCTGTATGAACGAGCAGGCGTACAACTGTAAAGATCAAATAAAAGAAAATTTAAAAGAAAACACAATTCTTCAATGAAATGTAACCCCATTTCAACAAAGAGCTTCATACTTCTGTTTATGTTTGGTTCTGTTTTTAGTTTGCCTGTCTAAGTAAGTTAGATTGTGTTTTTTTTATTCTGTGCGAGTCTGAGTGGTGGTGCATGAGCCTCTGTTTTTTTTTTTGGGTTTCAGTTTCGTTATTAATAAGTCTGTTTTTTTTTTAAATGCTGTCCATCATCATGCAAGTCAGTGATTCATGAAAGCCATTCAGCATCAACTCAGGCATGGACATGGGACAACCATTAAAGTCATGTTCCCTGCCTATGGGGTGCTGCTCAATAGCTCAGCTAAAAACATAAACAAAAAACAGAGAAAAGTCCGTAACTCCGTTAGTGAGCCTGAACAGCTGCTGTCAGAAATTGATTTATTTATTTTTTTTTAAATCATGCCAGAGATACTATTGTCCCGAAGTCTGCTTCAACTAGTTCAGAGCAAATTGTGATGGTTTGTCCCGAAGTGCTGTATTTTTAGAATTGTTTTGTATCCATTTGTCCCAAGGGGATTCAGTTCAGTATGAATTCAGCCCAAAAGAAGCAAACCATTTAGGGTAATAAATTTGTTTCTGCATGAACATACAACCAAACATGAAGTGTTAAACTACCAAAATAATTAGCTTTACACATCATTAGAATATCATATTTAGTACATGTGCCAACACCATCCTGTATTTTTTCCGTATAATGTAATGTGTTGAACTCAACTCTGTGTGACTTATTCAGAATTTACTTTATATACATTCTTTTATTTCATCCTTTCACTTCTAATGTTTCTGCATTTTTTCTGTCTGTTAAATACATACTTTCTCTTTCAAACTCTGTGTAACTTTCTGCCAGGGTCACTAAATGGCTAAATCAGCCAACTTCCTGTGACATGTCCAGTGGCAGATGGTGGGAAGGCTAACATCTTAACTGTTCAGGGGGGAATGATGAAAGAATAAATAATCCTCTCTGTTTATGTTCATTACACCCATGAGTCTGCTGACTTAAAACAGAAACATCACTGAAGCCATTGGAATGAAAATGTATTTGGCTGGTCAATCTGTGTAGTCATGTGACTTTGCAGCAGAGAAGGACGTGGATATAGAATGCAGCAGTACAACCGTTTATTAATAAAGCAGCACAGTCCAGGAACTCAGCACAAACTCATAATTCACACATTGATTCATTTGTCAAACCACTTAATCTGACTAGGGTTGTGGGGTGGTGGAGCCTGTCTCAGCCAATTCTGGGCGGAGGTAGGGTACACCCTGGAAAGCTGGCTAGTCAATCACACTCATACTCACACCTAGGGGCAATCTGAAGCAACCATTTGAGCATAATGGGAGGAAACCCATGCAAACATTGGGAGAACATGCAAACTCTACTCAGAAATGCCCTCACCGAGCCTGGGCTTTGAACCCAGGACCCTCTTGATGTGATACGGACGTGCTAACCACTACACCACTGTGAAACCTTACGTTATTCTAAATTCAGTTAATTTATTATTTCTTAAATATGCATGAAAATAGTTTTCTGATGAGCCATTGATCATCAAACTTGTTTGATGAAGACGATATGATTTTTAAAATGTTGATACAATATTGATAGGAAATTGGTATGGTTTTTACCATAGAAACAGCAGCGGATGACATTTCACCATATTTTAAGGAACATTTAAATTACCGTATATTCTTGATTTTGATAGTGTTTCAACATTTAGATTCGGCTCAGGCTGTGTGTCACTAAGCAAAGTGTGCAAAACTGACCTTATCTGCGTACCAAACTACAGGCAACAGTGTTTCTGCCATACCTAAATATTGTTTCTTGGCTGTTGACCTGACCTGTGTATTTTCTCTATTTCCTGTGTTTATAATAAGGACCGCAGAAGGTCGTGACAGTTGGCTTGGGTCTGATACCTTTATAGAGTAATCTGTGTGTTTCAGTGGTGTGAACCTGTAAATAATGTTAAGTGCTTAGCAGCGGCTGATCCGGTCTTGTCAAACCCGACATCAGCTGCATCTTTTTAGATACAATTCAGAGAGGGCTTGGCACGTTGTGTCCCAAATTGTGTCCTGATTAGAAATGAAATCACTCAGCTGCAGTGACTTGGTATGATATCACCAGTGTGGGCCATGCTGTATTCTGTGCATTTCGTGTATCTAATATTGTTATTCCTGAAAGCCAGCTTTGCATGAATAGTGTAATCATAGAGAAGAATTTCCAGTAGCACCCTGCTGGCTTAAATGCAAAACCCTTTTTTTTTTTTGAGAACTTGAGGCTACTGGTTCCTGGATCTGTGTGATGAAGACTATGTTGTGTTTGCCAGGTTAGCATTTACAAACCTACTACAATTTTTGCCTTATTTCCCTTAAAGTGACTCCTTTAGAGTAATAGGGTATAGTCCATAGTCATTATTTCTTCTTCAAAGGCGGCACAGTGACGTAGTGGTTAGAATGTCTGCCTCACAGCAAGAAGGTCCTGGGTTTGCTTAATTTGATTGTGGTCGTGGGGAGGTGGAGCCTATCTCAGCTGACTCTTGGCGAAGGTGGGGTATACCATAAACAGTTGGCCAATCCGTTGCAGGGACAAAACACACACACACACACACACTCACACTCACACACACACACACACACACACACACACACACACATACACAAGCACACACACACACAACCATTCAGTCACATTTACACCTAGGGGCAAATGGAACAGCCGATTAGCCACCCGGAGGAAACCCACGCAAGCACAGGGAAAACATGCAAATTTTATATAGAAACGCCCTTGCTGAGCTCGGGACTCAATCTCAGGACCTTCTTACTGTGAGACAGACTACTACAACACTGTGCACCCTCTTTGTCACAGATATGCTTAAAATCATTTGTAAACACTATATTCATGTTTGTTGTCACTGTGCATTGTGGGTGGATCAGAGTTTGTGGTAGTCATGAATGGACAGGACATGTGATGGACAGGTGTTCACAGACTTTTGGCAATATAGTGTGTGTGTGTGTGTGTGTGTGTGTGTGTGTGTGTGTGTGTGTGTGTGTACGGTCTCCTCTAAAAGTATTGAAACAGCAGATATTTTTGCTATCTGCTATATTTGGGCTTGAGATATGAAATATGAAACAATAGATCAGAATTTCAGCATTAATTTCCTGATACATCTAGATATGTTAAGCACATAACATCTTTTGTTGGCAGTCTACCAATTTTTAGGTGAGAATCAAACTGTTGAAAAAAATTTACATCAGAAAACTGATACAGTCTTCATTTGTGATGCTTTTATAGGTGTAAATTGCAGCTTCTTTTAGATGTTTTCCCCCCTCCATCTCCTCTTCAGTTGTAATAAACTTCCAGTTTTCCTCTGATGAAGTCCTTCGTTGTGTTTTGGGTTTTGCTCAGTAATGTTCCTCCCAATTAGATTGGGTGCATTTTTCTGTAATTTATCAGACAGCATGCTTCTGTTAACCTCTAATTTTATTCTACTGCTACCATGAGATACATCATCAATAAAGATTAGTGATAATGGTCTAGAAGCAGCCATGGAAGTCCAAACCAAGACGCTACAGCTACCACCACCGTGCTTCACCCATGAGCTCGTTTACTTTTCAGATGCTTTTTTTTTTGGCCACCATTTGGTGTTTCCTCCATTTTGATGGAGATTCAACTCATATTTTTTGTGGATTCCAACCTGATGTGGATTCTGGTTCTTAATCAGGTGTCACATGGGGTGATGATTCTGATGGTGGTTCAGTGTGATTTCAACCCGAAATTTCACAGTGGCTCACAAAACCATGCCTTGTAGCTACCTTGTAGCTGCTGTGTTGACACCTTTCGCAACCTTTCTGAACCGCATTCCATACAACCTCATTACAACCTATTCGCATAGTGTTTTCACCTATTGCTCACAATTGTTTTGCCACACCGCCCTGCTTTTTGTCGACCTGGGCCCTCTGAAAGGTGTCTTCAAACTGTCAAGCGGACTGTTAGTTCAGTTAGTGTGGCATGGTGTTGTAGTGTTTACCACCTCATAGCAAGAAGGTCCTGGATTCGAGTCCTGTGCTTAGTTACGGTTTTTCTGTGTGGAATTTGGATGTTTTGCCCAAGTTTTTGTGAGTTTTCTCCAGGTACTTCGGTTGCCTCCCACAGTCCAAAGACATGCGCATTATGTCAGTTGGCTGTTTCAAGCTGCCCCTAGGTATGAATGCGAGTATGAATGGTTTTGAGTGTATTGGCCCTATGATGGATTGGCAAGCTGCTTGGGGTGTAAATGAATGAATGAATAATTTGTTCAATTATCTTTCTTCAACAAACAAACACAAATAAAATGTTAACTGTAATAAATTTTTAAAGATATTTGTTTTTCTTTAATTTATATCAGGTGGGCTATTAAATTTGTTAAGCACTGTATATCTGTGTATAATTCTTTCAAAAATTATTAATATAGGCTGTTTAATTTAAATATAGGTACAAAGGTAAGGTCTGTTGGGCTTTTAAACTTGTGCCTACTGGCTCATCAGGCTGGGGCTTATCCCAGTTTTCTTAGCGTCGGGCGACTAGGAGTTTATCTTATCCTGGATGGTATGCAAGTCCATCTAAGGTTATGTTCCCAGTATTTTACTGGTACCAATTTATTCCTCTGGGTGGACAGACGCACATTTGTAGTTTAGACCTTGCCCAGTTGTCTTAGCGCAGTGAGGGTTTTAATGGGATTCAAACTCACAATCATCCATCCACTACTTTTAGTATTTCACTGTTCTTTTTTTTTTTTTTGCACCATTCTGTGTGAACTCTAGTTTTTAAAGAGATCACTGTTTTTGTCATTTTGTTGTTTGATGTGAACATTACCTGACCTGTATCTGTATGATTTTATACACTGTACTGCTGCCATATGATGGCTGATCAGGTAACTGCATTAATGTACAGGTGTAAGTAAGTAAGTCAGTATGTAGTTCTTTATTGTCCTTTCAGCCATATACATAGTAAATAGTGAGACAAAACAACGTTTCACCGGGAACAATTGGTGATACATGTAACTGTTAAGACATAATAGAGACAAGACAGACACAGTAAAGTAAAACACACACACTCATGCTCACACACACACACACACACACACACACACACACTCACGCTCACACACATACACACTCACGCTCTCACACACACTCATACACTCTAGGATACACACTAGGATACACATGTTCGTACACATGTTTACACAAAGTGCAAAAAAGACAACAGTGACGTAAAATGAACGCAGGCAGGACATGTAACAGAATTATGATAGCTAGTGGTTATAATTGGGTACAGGATATTAGCAGCAGAGACAAAAAGTGCAGAGTGCATAGAGGTGCAGTGTGCTAGTTTTCATTATACATTGCTAGATTATATTACAGGTTGATATATATTGCACTATAGGTAGTTCAACAGTTTATATTAGAGGTTGATATATATTGCACTGTAGGTTGTTCAGCAGTTTATATTACAGGTTGATATATTGCACTGTAGGTTGCTCAACAGTTTATATTACAGGTTGATATATATTGCACTGTAGGTTGTTCAGCAGTTTATATTACAGGTTGATATATATTGCACTGTAGGTTGTTCGACAGTTTATAGGTTGATAAATATTGCACTGTAGGTTGTTCAGCAGTCTGACTGCCTGGGGGACGGAGCTTTTCCCCATTCTGGAGGTGCAGGCGGGGATGCTGCGGAACCTTCTACCTGAACGTAGTAAGGAGAAGAGACCATAAGAGGGATGTGTACTGTCCTTGACAATGTTCTTGGCTTTGCGCAGACAGCGGGTATTGTAGATGTCTAAGAGGGGCGGGCAGAGAGGGTCCAGTGATCTTTTCGCCTGTCCTTACAATCCGCTGCAGGGCCTTACAGTCTGCAGCAGTTCAGTTGCCAAACCATGCTGTGATGGCACTGCTGAGGATGCTCTCAATAGTTGCTCTGTAAAATGTTGTCAGGATGGAGGTTGGGAGGTGGGCTTTTCGCAGCCTCTGCAAAAAGTACAGACACTGCTGGGCTTTCTTTGTAATGTGTTTAGTGTTTTAAGTCCATGTGAGGATGTCTGTGATGTGTATGCCCCGAATCTTTGTGCTCTGGACAGTCTCTACTGGGAGGTTGTTGATACACAGTGGAGTGTGTCTGTGTGGAGTCCATCTGAAGTCATTAAATAGTTCCTTTGTTTTTTTTCACGTTGAGGGATAGGTTGTTGTCAGCTGTGCCACCTCCTCTCTGTACAGGGCTTCGTTGCCCCCGCTAATCAAGCCCACCATGGTCGTGTCATTGGCAAACTTGATGATGTGGTTTGAGCTGTGCACTGCCACACAGCCATGGATGAGGAGTATGAACAGCAGCGGACTGAGAACGCAGCCTTGGGGTGTTCCTGTGTTCAGTATGGTTGTGCTGGAGGTCCTGTTCCCGATCCGGACTGCCTGGGGTCTTCCTACCTGGAAGCCTAGGATCCAGTTGCAGAGTGTTGTGCTCAGGCCCAGCTCACCTAGTTTCCTTGTCAGTTGCTGAGGGATAATGGTGTTGAATGCTCAGCTGAAGTCAATGAACAGCATCCTGACATACTTGTCCTTTTTATCCAGACGTGTGAGAGCCAGATGGATGGCGGTGTTGCTGGCATCATCCGTGGAGTAGTTGGGAAGATACGCAAACTGCATCGGGTCCAGTGTGACAGGTGCGACTTGATGTGTCTCATGACTAGCCTTTCGAAGCAATTCATAATGGTGGATGTCGGTGCAACTGGGCGGTAGTCGTTGAGGCAGGTCACTGTGGAATTGATGGATTTGAATGATGGTTGTGGTCCTGAGACAGGTGGGGACAACAGTGGTTGTCAGAGAGATATTGAAGACATCCGGAAGGACGTCAGCCAGTTGATCTGCACGTTCTCTCAGCATTTGGCCTGGTATACCGTCAGGCCCAACAGCTTTCTGTAGGTTGAGTGTATAGATGTTTCTAATAAAGTGGATGGTGTGCATGTAGATTGATAAACGTTTCATTGCTGAATTTTTAGCCATTGTCTGCACAGGCCTCATGCTGCTAGTGAAATCAATGCATGCTTGTTATAAGAGAACATAACAAATGCCCTAGAGCACTGAATAATACATGTACAAGACACTACAGTAGTCTAGGGTTACAAATGATTAAATACTATGCACTATCCACTTTATGTAAACACCTGTCAGACTTGGAGAGTGCTTTTGGAAGAGTTCTGAAGTCAGTCTCAGCATTCATGTTTTATGGTTTCCTCTTTATTAATATTGGCAATAGTTAACTTGCAGCCTGAGTTTGAGCCTGAAATACTACCTGTTTACTTTCTAGTTTATTGGCATCCAGTGAAAATAAAGCATGCATGAATGTTTATCAGGGTGGGGGTGGCAGTTGGGGTTGGGTGTCTGGAGTAAAATAAATATTTCATGCTTATGAAAAATTGGTACTGAAATGTAATATTGTAAACCACTTCTCACAGCAAGAAGGTCTCGAGTTTGAGTCCCAGACTCAGCCAAGGCGTATCTGTGTGGAGTTTGTATGTTCTCCTCGTGCTTATGCAGGTTTCCTCTGGGTACTACGGTTTCCTCTCACAGTCGAAAGATATGAATATTAGGCTAATTGGCTGTTCCAAAAATGCCCATAGGTATGAGTGTGATTGTGAATGTTTGTGTGTGTTGGCCCTGCAAGAGTGGAAAGCTTTTCAGGTTGTACCATGTCTTCGCTACCGAGTCAGCTAAGATAGGCTCCAGCCTCCTCGCCACCCTAATACCATTAAGGGGTTCGAATAAATGAAGGAATGAATACGAGAGGATAAATCTATCTACAACTCGCATGATATCATGTCACCTGATGTAGTCTGTAATAGTGATTTGTGTTCAGACTTCAGACATTCTTTACAGATAGAGCTACCAGTTTTCATTTACTGCTAGATTACCTAAAGGCCACTGACTGACAATATACTGTATAATATGCATGTAATTAAAAACTCACACACAGATTATTGTACATGTGCTCTGTTCTAAATTTCAAAGTAACTGGACATGCGGATTTAAATGTTACAGCACCACAACTCTCCTCTCGCTTTCCCTAAATATAGCCACAAGCATCAATTATCAGGGTCAGAGCACATTTTACATGTAGCATTCCAAATGGTAACTCCTATGAGGGTACATACAGTACTGTGGAATACATCAGAGTAGACCAATATGCTGTTGAGGTTTTGTAAAAATGAATCAATTTCAATATCCATCCTTTCATCCATACATCCATCCATCCATCCATCCTTCCATCTATGATACATCAGCTGCTGGTGAGAGGCAAATCCACTTAGCAGGTTGCCAACCTATTACAGGGCTAACATTATCATACGTAAATGCTACCTTGTGACCATGAGGATCCAAATTTTGGAAATAGTACATTATTACCCAGTACCCAGTGACTATTTCTCAACAAGATATATATAGAGAGAATATATTAACATATTGTTCCAAGTTTTAATGCTAAAATACACTCAAACTATACCTCAAAATTTGCTTATGTACAAATTCCACACAGACATGGATCACAAAACATTTCTAATTGGTCGGGCATATCAGCTCCTCAACCCCCTTCCCCTGGTCACATGACTCCAACAATTAATTTGTTCCTGAATGACTGAATTGTAACTTTGTTTATATTTGTACAATACAATTGAAAAATACAATCTCACTGGTCTTTTGTGGATAAGGTTTGACACCCCTGCCATACATGCTTCAAGTGGAGCAAAGCCAAATTCGGTGTGTGACTTTGGAAATGCCATCTATGCACATTCTGCTGTTAACCTGAATGCTTTTCAACTGCATGCTGCTGACGGCTGTATTAAATCAAATGCCACTACATGACATAACATCATATTGCATTTTGAGTCGGTAGTATGCCGTATGTATGACTTTTAAACCTTTATACTTCTAAAAATAAAGTATAAAAATGTCTAAATTTCTGTCAGTTGTTTAAAGTACAATAATATTTTTTGTAAGCTTATATTACATTGTTAAAGATAAATAGGACATTTCACATAGTGAATAATTAATTCAATTATAATAAAAGAAAAATATAATTTACTGTAAGACGAATATAAATAGGACCAAACTTTTGGTATGCTCTGATCCGAAAACAAAAATGTCTGCCCTGCATTTGCTTGTGCTTCTGAGGGGATCAACCCCATGTTTCCCAGTACCTATGTTCCTCAGACCCTATGTTCCCCAGTATCTATGTTCCCCAGCCCTTATTAAATTAACGGGTCCTCCATTGTATTGTGTACTTTATAGAAGTAAGCTACAATGATTTTATCCATATTGTAAAAGAAGTATGATGAAACAAAATCAAACATACTCATCAAAGTAACAATTTATGGAATATAAGTGTTAGGGTTCCTGGGGAACATAGGCAATGGGGAACATAGGTACTGAGGAACATAGGACTGGGGAACATAGGTACTGGGGAACATAGGTACTGGGGAACATAAGTACTGGGGAACACAGACATGGACCAAGTTAAAACTGTTATCATATTAATTTTGCACCATCAGATGGCAGTACTATCACATAAGAAAAATGAAGGACTCACTAAAATTATCATCATGATCTGATAAAATGACTCAGACAAATGCTCAAGATATTACTATTTCCCTCCGTACCTCAAAACATTCCCATAACAATATTTTTTATTTATTTATCTCTAAATCCATGTAAACCGTTAAACAACATACTCTAAGATTTTTTTGGGAGGTCCTGTTGCTCGCATTCCCAGGATGACTCACATTCACGTGTTCTACGTCTTGGGCCTAGAAGATATTAAAACCAATATAAAACAATGTCTCTTTACACATCTAAAGCAAAAGCATGCATAGACTACTGAAAAAAATTCAAATTCACCTTCAAGATCTATATATCAAAGTTAATTATTATGTTGTTAAAAACCTTGGGTATTTTTAGAAAAACTCACAACACAGCCGTCTGTTTACACATTTGGTCCAAAATTATTATTAATAACAAATACTGGGTGAGCTCTAAAGATGCCTCGGAATGACATGTAGAACAAATTCGCTTTTATGTCATCATTGTAATTAACATATTAGTTCAATATTTTTTGGCTGCATAGGACTAAACACGTTCTGTTTAGCCAATGAATAAAAATATCAACTGAGAAAAATATTAATATATGGGGTGTAAATTTTCTCAAAGCAGCTAGTTATCATTTATACAGTATACTGTATATAGAATACATATTATCGTATGTAAAGTATACAGTAGATAAAATAATAAACCACAATACCTGGTATATAGGCCTGCATGCTAATGCTAAAAAACAGTATGTATGAATTTTTTTCGATTTCAAGTTAAATCTATTACACTGAAGCCAAAAATTCACATGAATTTAATATAACTGTATAAATATACATACCATATCATACCTATCAAAGTCTAATTCTTTTTTACACGGACTTTCACGTGTTGCTTGCCGTCACACTTATTGACACCTACTATCAGTAGTGAAGGAAGGTGCATCAAGACGCATATGGGCAGCATGGTGGCGTAGTCTTTAGAATTTCTACCTAAACGCAAGAAAGTACTGGGTTTAAGTCCCAGGCTCTGACATTTCTGTGTAGAGTTTGCTTGTTTTCCCTGTGCTTGTGTGGGTTTCCTCCAGGTACTCTGAAGGTAATCACAAATTCTTTTATTTTAAAATCATTAAATAAACTCAGTATGGATGATTTATAGATGTTTAGTTGATACGGAGCTGACCAAATAAAGTTCCATTAGGGTTAAGATTAACAATAAAAATGTCATGATATGAGTTATGAAGATAACTACTGGGGTATTTTTCAAATGTCTGATCAAACTCATATTTACCTTGAATTCCTTTCTTGAACCGTGTATAGTCGAACCTGGAATGATTCAAAGTTGATCGTCTCTTTGTCCATAGTTTTTAACAAATAATCCATTGTCATAATGCAGTCTAGATGTCTTGTTACATGAAGCAAAATGTTTACAAACAATTCGGTAAACTGAAAAAACTATTACAAAAAATAAACATTTTGTCTCCACTCAGATAAAATGTTCGTAAAGCATATGTGCACCATGACAGCGTACACTACATTCTGATTCCAGTTTACGTGTCAGGCTTGTTTTAACTGCCTCTTGGGTGTGACGGTATGACAACACAGTTGGGAAAAACAGTTTGTATCCCTGGGTGGATGGCACTGTTGGGTGATGTCATGTCCCTGAACTTGTTTTCAGAGCTGCTTTGGCTACTTGTGCTCTTTCTCTAAGAAATTGTGGGGTGTTCCTGGAAACTGAGTAATTATATTAAGGTCATGTGACACTAACTGTACACATATAAGATACTTTCAACTAACTTTTGAAATTTTTGAGTTCCTGGTTGGTTGGTAACTGGTTGTATCAGAATGTATACCAGAATATCATACAACAGGAGTAAGTACTTATACATTCGTACTTTTATTACGCATTTTGTTTTCTGTTGTCTAAATATTATGGGCTATTTTGTGTAGATTCATGGATCATAAATAAGTCAATTTCACTTTCAGTTTGTAACACTACAAAACAGAAAGCTTCAGTTAACATTTATACATGGCTGCAAAGACAAAAATTTATTTTTAACCTTTCTGGGGCTGTGCGATGTCAAAAATATCTACTGCGAGTGCACAAAATACTGAGATAGGACGTGTATGCATCAGTTCATATAACGACCGATTATGGCAAAAATAAAAGTACATTGATATTAAACCATTCATTCATTCATTTTCTAAGCCGCTGAATCCTAATTAGGGTTGCGGAGCCGACTCTGGACAGCTCGCCAGGCCATCGCAGGGCAACACTCACACAACCATTCACACTCACACCTAGGGGTGATTTGGAACAGCCAATTAGCCTATTGTGCATGTTTTTGGACTGTGGGAGGTAACCGGAGTACCCAGAGGAAACCCTTGCAAGCACGGGGAGAACATGAAACTCACACAGAAATGCCCCAGCTGGGAATTGAACCCAGGCCTTCTTGCTGTGAGATGCTAACCACTACGACACTGTGCTGCCAATATTAAACTAACAAAACAAATATAAACTAGTGAAAGTCTGAATAAAATAAAACTACATGGAGAATATGCAAACTCCACACAAAAACACCCTCGCCAAGCCCGGGACTCAATCCCATTACCTTCTTACTGTGAGGCGGACGTGCTAACGACTACGCTGCATCCACACACTAAGGATATTATGTCTTAGTATATTATTATTATTGAGTCTATTGATTAACACCAATAATCTAAGATCTGTAAGTAGAATGAGACTGTAGTGGAGGAAATTGGGGTATCAGGCGCCACTGGAGATGCCGTGTGTTTTGGACCCACGAACTGTGAAAGGCCTATGGCCTGCCGGTCTGAAATGTCATAATGTCATATATTTGGTCCTCCATAATGCAAATTGCTGGACTTCCCTATCACATACTGGAATTAATTATTGATTATTAACAGCATCAACATGAATATAAATATGAATACAAAAATTGTAATATCTTTGGAATGAGTGATCATATTTCCTTTATTTAAAGACATTTGTAATCCTGAAATGGAGAATTGTCCAATGAAGTCATCTGTAATGAAATATATATTTAAATTTTTTATGATTATACCTATAGAAGAGCAATGGAATGATTTACTGTACTATTTGATTATTGGATGATTTATGTGACTACTGTATGAGGAGTTTATTCACTAAGGTGAGTGTAAGATTTTATTATTTTACTTTCGGGACATGTTGAGATAAGAGGTCATGAGAGACCAATCAGAGTCTAGAGCTAGAGGATGATAGACCAATCAGAGCAGAATGGGCACTGTATATTAGCCAATGCAAGCTGGTAGACCAGGTTTTTCTCTCGGAACAATTTCTTCTGTGTGATTGAATGTATGCTTTTCTTTTCCTAAAGGCTAAATAAACACCTGAAAAATGGATTTGAATCTCTCGCGTCGTGAACTGGACACCTTTCGCCACAACAAGACATTTATAGGAAAAAGAGTTAACAGAAACTGTTCAATGTTTAACATCATTTTGAAAATAAGTGCATGTTAATGACTAAAGTTCATCATACCATTCACTACTAACCTGTTACCAGAAAGGTCTGGAATATTTTCCAAAATATGAAAACTTGCTAATTCACATGAAAACTTATTTAAAAGTAATTTACTTATATTTTCATTTTTTTGTTATGTTAACATTTATTATTATATTAACAATTATATTAATCTGATTCCAGCAATACACACAACAAAAGTTGGGGGCTCACGCGACGTTGTTATCTGGCTCCTGGAGGCCAAGTTTAAATACAACTTGCTGCCCATCAGAGTATAGTTTACTTCTCCTTGACCTATTTTCCAGGACATCAAGCTTATCTTGCAGTGTGATAATATTGTCTTCGAACCGAGACATGTAAACCGCCATTGTGAACTGCCATTCAAATCTTCAACTTGAGCCTAAATGAACTCAAGGCTTGTTTTCTTCACTTTCAAGTTTAGTTTCTCAATTCATTTGTTTGTATAATCAATGAACTCTTTACTTAACGAAGCCAATGGGCATGGAGTAATCTTCAGCATCGGCTTAAAAAAAAATTAATAATACACACACCCATATATATATATATATATATATAAAATTTTCTTTGGGGTTCTGGTTTGGTGACCATAGGATCTCATCTCTGATTTTTGCAGATGACGTCCTTTTGGCTTCATCGAGCCAGGACCTCCAGCTCTCGCTGGAGCGATTCGCAGCTGAGTGTGAAGCGACTGGGAT
>JBCNYH010000024.1:25287162-25299890 GCA_039654325.1 Tandanus tandanus
GAAGTATGATGAAACAAAATCAAACATACTCATCAAAGTAACAATTTATGGAATATTAGGGTTAGGGTTCCTGGGAACATAGGTACTGGGGGACACAGACATGGACCCCTTCTGAGAAAGTGAGAAAGACAAAGCAGAGTTCACTAAGCACAAAGAAAATGGCCACTAGTATTACGTACAGTAGTATGGATATAGCCGGCTGGGGCTCACTCACTCGAAGCAATTTCATCTCAACTGTGAATCCATCATCCCTCTGTGCAGACTACTGGACAAATGGGTGGATCCAGCCAGAGTAATCACCCTTATTCATCAAAATGCATTCTTTTTTTTATTACCAAAGCCCGAAACGTCAAAAATGTATATGTCACATCTTCGCTATCTTCTCAGCCCACACACTACACCTCCCAGCATTCCATTCACTGATCTCAGTCACCTGATTTCTAGTCATATGACCTGGAACTTACCTGCCACAACTCACCAGCAATCAACATCACAGTATATAAGGACTTAGCTTTGCACACACTCCTTGCGATGTACTGCACCTGTGTCTTTGTACAAGTGCGCACCAACAGGTTTTGTTTTTTTTCCTCCCAGTGTTATAGTGTATGAACAGTTTTTCAGTATTTCAACTTGACCTTCACCATAACTTTAACACATCAGTTTTGTGTATGATCTCGGGTTACTACAAGTTGATTCCCTCTGCTCCTTCGTTAATGAACTGTTTGCTCAATCGATTGTTCTACATCTGCTCACAAACTACGAGCTTGAATTGTGTTTTGGATAGTACTGCTTAGGTGACCTTCAAAGTAAGTTTGATCTGCATTTTGCATCCACATGTCTAATTTGGTACGTTCTATTTATTTTATCTTTGGATTTATATCATACATAAAACCAATGTCTTCCTGTGAACCAGAGTCTGGTTTGTGGTTTGAATTGATTTTAGTAACATTTAAAGGACAAAGTCCATGATCCAAGTTTTCCTGACAGCCAAAATAAACATATATCTTCTATTTTAAAGAACTCATGCCTTAATTTATGAGGTCACCTTCATTTTGAACTTGCGTGCAATGGGCATGGTTGGAGCATGTGATTACATGACTGGGGAGAATACATGTACTGCAATGCCACTTTCATCTAATCAGTTTTCAGTAGGAATGTGACATGGTTAACATTCGAGCTACCATCATGAAACTTAAATAGGGACCCTATCTGATGCAATACTAGTCAAATTGGAAAGTGGGGGTGTTATTTAAGTTTGTGGCATCAAAACCAAGAATATTTCTTAGAAAACACTCTAAATAAAATTCAAAAATTTACTTTTGGCTTATTTAGCTTTGCCTATGAAAATTTGGGATAAATTGCATAATATGCTAAGCGTACTTTCTGCAAACTGGATATTTTGTCCAATCTTTACAACATTAATGTCAAAATTTGCTCACACAGCTGTAGGTTATGATGACTTGCATGGTTTCACACAAGACATGAAATTAATGTACAGAACTGTTACTCAAATTGGTAACTAGGGACACTGTTCATGTTTTTTTTTGTGTGGTTTTTTTTGGGGGGGGTTTTTTTGTTTGAAAAAAAACAAATTTTAATCCTTTGGTTGAACAAATAGAAAATTGCCTTTTAGAGTATTATGCCACACATGCTCAAGTTTAAGAAAAAAATGCTTAATATAGAATAACTAATAATCCCTGATATTCAAGAATTACTAAAACATTTACAAATAACCTGCGATGGCCTTTGGAGCTATCCAGGGTGTGCCCTGCCCTCGCCCAGAGTATGCTTAGATAGGCGCCAGCCTCCCCGCGACCCTAATTAGGATTAAGCGGTTCAGAAAACGAATGAATGGATTTACAAATAACATGGTCTCCAAATGCCTATCCATCAAAAGGGGCAAAGCTTAATTAACTTAAACAGCTGTAACTGAGGAGTAGTTGCATAGATGTGGGTCTAGGTAGGTGCTGTAAATCCAAATTTCTTTTTCTTTTTTTAAAGTCAGATTAATCTAATATTTGGCATTCTCAATTTGTGTCTTAATCTGTTACTGGATTTCTATTTGGTTAACTCAAGAACTTAAATGTCTTATGGGGACCCCTTCACTTACCAGGTATATTTAAATAAGCATGAAATACAATATTTCTTGGGGAAAAAATGAAATCAGCCATGTTTTTCTGAAACCATTTGCTTACTTCGTTATGTGAGTGCCAATGACCTCTGCACCAGTGGCAAGGATTTTAGTCAACATTACCATCTTAGGGTGAGCAAGTGTGCAAAATAAGGTGAAAAACAGGTGAATAAGAGATGAATGAGTTGCTAGATCAGAATGTTTTTCATTTTGTGATATTTACATGTAAATGTGTTAAACAAGTTTGAACATGGCAGCTTTGGTGACACGCCACTCAATTTTTTGGTGTGCAAAGTGAAAGCTTGGTGTGCAGTGAAGAAGGTGATTAGTTACACCTGATTGAGTATTTTTAGGAGGGTGTAATTGAGTATTTTTATGAGGGTGTAATCCTTTAACCATCTAGTCATTCTGCCTTTTATTTTTTTATGTGAAAGTTGCTAGTGCTATTATATATTTAATTTGGTAATTTCATAAAACAGATTTTTAGTTGAATAAAATCACAGCATTGAGAATTTCCAGTTGACTTTTAATTGTTTTTTAGTACAATATGAGCAGTAAGCGACAGGAGTGGATTTTTCATCTTACTCCCACTATAAATATTCCTGTCCCAATCTCATGACATTAAAAAAAAAATATCCTGCACAATCCCAATTTCATGACATAATAAAAATAAACAACCTGTCTCAATCCCAGGACAGAATAAAAATGACTCCTGTCCCATCCCATGAATCACTTACTCACTCATTTGCCAAACAGCTTTGTTCTAGGGTCACAGGGAGGCTGGGTTTTCACAGGGTACACCCTGAACAGCTTGCCAAACCATCGCAGGGCAAACACACACAACCATTCACCCTCACACCTAAGAGCAAGTTAAAACAGCCAATTAGCCTAATGTGCATGTCTTTGGACTGTGGGAGGAAACCTTCCAATACATTACAATGCATTAGCTAAGCAAGCCAGTGCAGTGTCACATGTGTATATCAATTTCTCATGATGGATCCTCATGCAGCGTCTTATTCTGTTATTTTTTTTGTTTTTTTGTTTTTTTAAGTTGGTCAACGATAATGAAGACATTTTGTGGTCTCAGTCTGTTCAAGATAATCCTGGGCACGATCTTACTTGCAACGCTGATCAAACTGATTGTTCGATAATTCTAGCAAAGTTGGAGATTTCCTTTCTTGCAAAGTACAGTGATTGAGTCCATGTTGTGGGCCATTTGCCTGTTTGCCAGATTTTGTTGCAGATGGTGGTGAGTATGTCTATCATTTCTTCACCTCTATGCTTGAGCTGAGATGCTATCAGCTCCTGCAGCCTTTCTGTGTTTCAGTGATCATATTGCGGCTTCAACTTCCTCCTCTGGGTCTCCTTTGTTCTGGTAGGTGTACAACTCCAAACAGTATTCTGTCTATCATTCCATAATGTCTTTTTCTTCTGTGAGATTCTTGCCATTTTTGTCCTGAATGGTGTTCACTTTGGCTTGTTTTTGTTGGGTGAAGTCCATCACCAGCTGGAACGCCGTTCTTGTGATTTTGTTAGAAAGGCTGTCTTCAAAGGCTTCCTTCCTGATTGTTTTGTTGATCTTCCTGTATTCAGCTCCTTCTTCTGCTGTGCTTTTTTGCTTTTTTCGGTTTCCTTCTTGTGTCGCACATGTCAAGTGTTTTGTTGGCGACCCAAGGTTTGGACTTGGCTGGTTTTCTCCCAGTTCCTCGTGTGCTGTCTCTATCATAACAGTGTTGAAGTTTGTGATAGACTCCAGGTCCTCTTCAAGAAGGAGTAGTGGTGCTTTCCACCAACCTTTGCTTCGAATTCTATTGCAATGTCTGGGTCTTTCAATTTCCCAAGTTTGAATCTCAGCCGGGTGTTCTTTGGCTTGTTGATGGCTCTCAAGAGTACTCTGAAGTTTATCATGACCAAGTCATGGTCATTGCCTATATCCACTCCTGGGAAGGTTCTTGTTTTTGGTCTGTTCACCCCTGATCTGAGATGTCTTTGCAGGATATAATCAATCTGGTGGTGTTGACCGTTGGGAGCATGCCAGGTCCATCTTTGAGATGCTTTGTGCTCTCCAAGTGTATTCAACAGCACCATGTTTTTGTGGCTGGCAAATTCTAACAGGCATATTCCTCTCTCATTGGATGAATCACTGCAGGAAGGGCTGATGAAATCTTGCCAGTTGCCTCCTGCATCTTTGCCTACTTTGGTGTACCACTCTCCTTGGATGATCAGCTCATAGAACATTTCAACTTGTTCATTATCATAGTCTGTTGTTGGAGCATAGACCTGATTAACTGTGATGTTGAAGGGCATCGCTCCCAGGCGGATGGTCATGAGCCTTCTTGACACTGATTGGTCACTGGACCAATCCTAATCCTTTGACTGTCTTATGCTTATTACTTAACCAATCCTAAGACTGTCTTCTTGCTGGACTTGTGAACTAGGTTGAACTAATAGTTCAATCAATTTCCCATATATATATATATATATATATAATTTTTTTTCATGCATATCAAATCATAGCACTGAAACTACCCTTGTCAGTGTAACAAGTTATTATTGTAGCATACTAAGCATACTTGTTCTTGGTGTCACATTCAACTCAATATCACATTTCACAAACACTACCAGGACAGTTTTCTTAGTCTTAAAGAAAAAACTGACAAACTTTATTCCTCAATGTATCCTTTATTTGCAGCAGAGACATTATGTCAGGATACAATTGGCAGTAAGATACTAAGCTAGGTTGAGAACTGGTGAACAAAACAAAAACGTGAAGCAAAGAATTAACATAAAAAACAGGCAAGGGTCATTTTATCTGTAAACAGTGAAAAAACAGAACCGGTACAAAACCCAGAAGAGCAAAATGTGATGTCAAACACTGATCATCTTCACAAAGTGTCATTGTGAGAGTCTTTAATGAAATGAGTGTGTTACTGTAAACAGGTGCATGTAGTCACAAATCGGGTAACTATAAACGTGATGGTGAACAGGTGTTGTAGTCCATGGCAGATGTGTGTAGGCCATAGGGTGCTCTGGGAATTAAAGTCCAAAGCAGATTCCAGGGCTGGATTATTGCAAATCAGAGTCTGAATAAGTAGAAGTAGGGCAGACCTCAGCTGCTGGGGTTCTTACATATAAACATGTATACTTCTCTCTCTTTATATCTGTGTACAGTTTAAAATTATTAGTTTGGGTTAATGTTCCAAGACTGTGGAACAGTTCCTCTCCATCTCTGCACCTGTACACATCTTCCATGCAAATTAAAAGCAATTTGTTTTTCCACCCATTCAGTGACTCATTTTGCTTTTGTCTTATTGTGCCTGTTTTTTCCCTAATAATTATATAAGCATGATTTTCTTTGCTATTACTTTTGTTATGTAGTTGTATGTCCTTTGACAAATTTGTACAGTATCCCTCTGTAGTTAAAATTGGACACCCTTATCTAAATCCACTGTATCTTTAAGCTAATATAAACTCTATTGGTCAGAATGTTGTAAGAATACAAACTTCAGCAATACCAAATTAAAAACATATCCACAATCTGAGGCAATCCTTAGGTGTAAGTGTAAATTGTGGTGTGTGTTGACTGACTGGTAAGCTGTTCAGGGTGCATCCTGCCTCGACCAGAGTCTGCTGAGATAGGCTCCAGTCTTTCTGCAACCCTAATAGGATTAAACAAGTTTGGCAAATGAATAAATATATGAATCTGAGGCAAGTAGTACATAAGTTATTCATGGCATAGACCCTTCTGTGACCAGTAGGACTAAACCTGTAGAGACATGGGTTATCATCATTTGGGTTATCATTAGGTAGGTTATTACATCGGCTGTCCACTTTATATACATTGTAATCGATTAGATATAATCTGCATGTCTTGTTTTCTATAAATCGCTGTGATTACTTCTGTTCATGTCGTTTGCACTTGGTGAGATCTGTTCTGTTTTTCCCACGCTCTCATGAGCTACAAGAAAGTGTAGAGAATGCATTTTGATTTAGGGTGAGGCACAATTGAGACAAAATAGAGTCCTCTTTGTACCCATCTTAATTGATATCTTTCTCTTCATCTTCATCTTTCTGCTTCACACTCAGCTGCGAATCGCTCCTGCGAGAGCTGGAGGTCCTGGCTCGATGAAGCCAAAAAGACAATGTCATCCGCAAAAAAAAAAAACCAGAATCCATCAATGCCTTGGCTGCACCTAGAAATTCTGTTCATAAATATCATGAACAGAACCGGTGACAAAGGGCAGATTTGGCGGAGTCCATCCCCACCTGGAAAAGAATTCGACATGTTATCAATGCGGACCAAGTTCTGGCTCCGGTAATACAGGGACCGAACGGCCCGTAGCAATGGGTCTGGTATACCATATTCCCGGAGCATACGCCACAAGATAGCCCGAGCGTCACGGACGTAAGCCTTCTCCAGGTCCACAAAGCACATGTGGACAGGTTGGGCAAACTCCCATGCCTCCTCCAGGATCCTTTAGAGTGTGTAGAGCTGGTCAAGAGTGCTGCGGCCGGGACGGAAACCACATTGTTCCTCTTGAATCTGAGGTTCAACCATCGGTCGGATTTCAGGGTGTGCCTCGCCTTTGCCCAGTGTCGGCTGAGATAGCTTCCAGTCTCCCCGTGACCCTAGAAGGATTAAGCGGCTCAGCAAATGAGTGAGTGAATGAGAGTTCAACATTGAAAAAAAGTTACATTAATTTGTTTTGTAAATTAAAATAACACAAATGTGGATAGGGCAGTGGTGGCCTGGTGGTAGGGTGCTGGATTACTGATCCCAAAGTGGGTTCAAACCCCACTATCAACGGGTTGTCACTTCTGTCCCCCCAGTGCAGCAAACTGGGTTATCAAATGCAGGCCATGTCTCTCACTGTCTATGATGAGAGGCATGTAAAAGAACCATTGCTGATTTTCATCAAGAGTAGGCTGCATAGCCATCAGCGTGCTTCTGCCCTGCGATGGCCTGGCGAGCTGTCCAGGGTGTACTCCGCCCTTGCCCAGAGTCGGCTGAGATAGGCGCCAGCCTAATTAGGCGAACCTAATTATGATTATGCGGTTCAGAAAATAAATGAATGAATGAACAAATGTAGGTAAATAAAACTTTATTTGTGCATGTTTAATAATGTTAAAAGTAGGCTAGCTGCTGACCTAAAATACATAGTGGTGCTTGATTACAGACCTCACAGGTCCTGAAGTTAATGGGATAATCTATTTAGAGGGCATTTACATAAGAAATGCTTATTTACTTCATGGCAAAGGGGAACCATAGTACAGACAACACAGTCATCAACTCTATTTCATCCAGCTGTTACCGCACATATTAAAGTCAGCTTTGACTACAACCTACAACTACTGTCTCTTTACCACCAAACTGGCATTTTTACTGGAAGTGAGACGGGTAGATTTACATTATGTCATACCAATTCACGTGTTAAAATAAAAAAAGTGATTTCAATTATATTTAAAGCCACAGCATGTGTTCATGTATTTTTTATTTTTTTTTTGGCTGGTTTTGACTGATAGTCTGAACATAGCATAGACTGTGACTATATTTTTTTTATGTTGCAGGGTTTAGCATGGAAATTATGACTTGTATGAAATGTACTATATTTTGTTAGGGCCAGCTGTGATTATCGTACTAATACTGATAATGGAAGTAAGAATTAGGTAGGCTGTGTTTGTACAACTGTAGAAGGATCAGGTTATTGTGTGAAACACCAATAAAGTATGGAATGGACATAAACACTATTCTTAAAAGGTGATTTTATATATATTTTTTTTCACCGTGATTGATAGATAGATTGATTCATTCATTTAATACTAAAATGGCCAATAGATAAAGAGTTTTAAATATTTTTTTCTGTCAGTGTATGTAGCAAATGTGAATGAAATTTTAGTTTTTCAACAAATGTTTTATGAAGTAAACTAAAAATTACCCTAAGAAGACTTTAAAGCTTTAAAAAACATCTAAGTGGTCCTTTATTTCTTTTCTATTTTATGAAAGCCCATTTCGACCTCTAAAGAAAAAATAAGTTGGCTTTTAATATTTCGTAATTGTGACTTAGCATCTCATAATTATGACTTATCTATTTAAGTCATAATTATGTACTAAGTCATAATTATGACCTATCATCTCATAATTATGACTTAGCTATCTCATTATTACATCTCAGCTGTCTCAAAATTATGACTTACAACCAGTCTTTTGTTTTCCCTAGTGGCAGAAATGAGCCTAAACCCCACACAAATAAAAGCATTTACACGCCACCTTATTCATGTGTCTGAGGGTTATGCTTAAATCTATGTTCAGGTATTATGCACTCATGTTTTCATGCTCAAAGCATACCAACAAAACAGGCTGATGAAAAACAATGTTGTGCTATTTTATTACTTTAGTTATTGTTGAAGGAACAACAATAAAATGTGCACTTTCTCATTCAGTGCCATGTACAGACATCAGAGTGATCATCAGATCTGAAATTATATCCACTGTCAATCTTTCCAAATGTAGTATGGTGCCACTGAGCTGATTTTTTTTTTCTCACATGGTTTTTGTCTCATGAGCAGCTGCCAGTCCCCTCCGAGCAGGGGAGTGAAGATGGAAGGAGAGTCTGAGTGATGGGTTGATGTTTGTTTGTGGTAAGAAAAGAGTTGATATGCAAATTGGAGATGTAGGAAACAGCTGTTCGAGACACATTATCATTGTAACCTTGTGTGTGTGTGTGTGTGAGAGAGGCAGAGAGAGAGAGAGAGACAGAGAGATGCTCCCTGTAATCCTGACCCTAATCTGTATTTTGTATCTACTTATTCAGCTACTTTAGACATCTTGTGTAAAACAGAAATCCATTAACAGAAGAGGTTCATTATCCTTTCAGATGTCCTGGTCATCTTCTCTGCCAATCCACATATTAGGCACTTTGCTATTTAATAATAAGTTATTGTTTCAGGGGTTTGATTTTTACGTCCACAAACACGTTTTTAAATTGATGTGTTTTTTGATGATCTGCATTTAAATCCTCGCTGTGTCTCTTTATGGTGAATATTACACTAATATTTCTGCTAAATTAGTGTTAATAGGATAGACTGAATGGCTATTCAATTACACTAGAAATTTGGTGGGAAAGAACAGTTTCGGTATATTATCACTGTTCCTTTTCCTTGGCAATAAGAGAAAATGAAATATGAGTAAATCTATCTCCAGACTCATCTTCTTATCTAGGCCAAGTCTGATAGTTAGGCTTCGTACATATATTAGATCACCTCTCTCGAGATCAGGCTCGTTTTCTTTCTCCAAGCTGCTTTAAAATCCCTGCATTAAAGCGCACCATCTCACTAAAGCTAACCATAGCATCAAGGTAATGCCCTAAATTATATTTACCTTACCACAGTGTAGACTAGTAAGTACAAGAAACAAAACTCATACAGAGGGCTAGATGAAGTGATACTGAATTTTCACTACCAACAATGTCAACATCTGAAGAATTCATCTTTCATGGAAATACTGAGCTTAGCACTTCCGCTTCACAGCAAGAAGGTCCTGGGTTTGTGTTCTGGGATTGTGAAGTTGTTTCTGTGTGGAGTCTGCATGTTCTCCCCATGCTTGGTTTCCTCCAGGCACTCCAGTTTCCACCCACTATTCGAAAAAGACATGCACATTAGGTTAATTGGCTGTTTCCAATTGCCGTGTGTGTGTGTCCCTGCAATGGATTGGAAAGCTGTTCAAGGTGTATCCTACCTGCATCCAGAGTTGGCTAAGATAGGTGCCAGCCTCCCCGCGACCCTAAGATGAAGCAGTTTAGCGAATTAATTAAAATTTTGAAAATGTAGGACGAGTGTACGTGGCCATTACTGTGCATTCTGCAAGGAAAACTATATGGTTCTACAGTGACATCAAAAGTAAATAGACCATTTTTTTTCTTCTAGCTGCTCTGCCAAAGTAGTCAAGTTGTACTATATAACTTAATTAAACATAAAGTCATTCACCTCAATAATATGCAAAAATATATGACTTTTAACAGTGTCAGTGTAATATTCTGGAAATTCCAAACAAAATTCTCTTGGTTTTAGCTTAATTTAATTTATAAGTTAAAATTGTAATTTATTGTAATACTAACACCATGACTTCATGTTGTTCTCTTAAGCACTGAGTATAAAACAGCATATAGAATGATATGGCCATGTGAGCTGTTTTTTTATTTGCTTGTTTTTTTTAATTCATTTTTACAAAAAAAAAAAAAAAAAAAATGGAATACATATATATATTTACAAAACTTCAGTGAAAAAAATATAGTTCCTTTATTCATTTGCCGAACTGCTTTATCCTACTAGGGTCACGGGGAGGCTGGAGACTATTTCAGCCAGCGCTGGCCAAAGGCAGGTCACACCCTGAACAGCTCTAATTTATTATAATATGTTAAACTACACATACATATGTATCTCTCTCTGCCCATTCACGTCTTTATTAAAGGCAGGATAGGCATGTTTTGAGATCAGCAAGAGTCACCTAGATCCAACCAAGAACCTCTCTTCAAAGCTAATATCGAAATAATGGTTTGTGGTTTTTGCACTATTCTCCACATTATTTTACAGTACTTATTAGCCAAACCAATTAATCATATTAGTGTCTCAGCCGACACTGGGCGAAGACGTGGTATACCTGCTCACCGAAACATTACAAAGCCAACACACACAACCATTCACACTCACACCTAGGGGCAATTTGTAACAGTCTAACGTGCATGTCTTTGGGACTCTGGGAAACTGAAGTATCTGGAAGAAACCCATGCAAACAATGGGAGAATAAGCAAACTCCACACAGGAATGTCCTCACTAAGCCACAGGACCCAGGACCTTCTTGCTGTGAGGAAAATGTGCTAATCCCTACACTACAATGCCGCCACTCTAGATTGTGCATTAAAATCCCAGGAGTCCAGCATAGGAATAATATACTGATTTGTATTTCTAATTGGATCTGCAGTCCTTGAACAAGACATGAAAAACCAGGCAACTCTGTTCACAGGACCACATTTATTTTTACCATGATACTAATAGGAAACCCATGATTCTTTTTATTTTTGTCATTTCCCTCCTGACTTTCTTTCTAATTTAGTCATATTTAATTTCCTCCCATCAGACATTCTTCCCTACGACAAGACTGATACCAAACAGGGAGGGCAAAGGTCACAACGGGCTTCCTTTAAAGTATTTGAAGTCAAATACTTTTTTCAAATTGCCACTCATTCATAGTCGAGAAAGGTTTAACACTCTTGGAGGAAATCACTAAGTACCCCTTTTTATGCATGAGCTCACAGACGCCCATGATTGTCTAGTCGTCTCCTTTCAGCTGCTCCCATTAGGGGTCGCCACAGCAGATTATCCTTCTCCAACTGCATCCCTCTCTGTCACACCAATCACCTGCATGTTCGCTCTGGTATTCCTTTTTAATTCTCTCTATTGTTGTCATGTCCAGAGAAAATCACAGCATCTTCATCTCCGCCACTTCCAGTTCCACCTCCTGTCCTTTTGCTAGTGTTACCATCTCCAAACCATACAGCAGAGCTGACCTCACTTCTGTCTTATAAACATTTCCACACACTCTTGCAGATACAATTCTATCACGCTTCCATCACCCTCCCTCTCATTCATCTACTTTATCTTACTTTCATTTCTCTTCTCTCCGGTTCTTGCCACCTCTCAAGACTCATCTCCACCTGTTCCCAGCTCATATCGGATCACAATGCCATCCGCAAATATCATAGTCCATGGAGACTCTTGTCTGATCTCATTAGGTCATCTGTTCATGACTACTGTGAACAAGAAAGGGCTCAGAACCCATTCTTGATGCAATCCCACCTCTACCTTCAACCAGACTGTTATTCCTTCCGCACACCTCACCGGGGTCACACTGTCCTCATACATATACTGTACCACCCTCACATACTTCATACTGCCACTCCTGACATTCTCATACAGTATCACAACTCCACTCTTGGCACTCTATCATGTTCTTCCTCCAAGTCCTTAAACACGCAGTGCAACATCTTCTAACCTTCCCTATGGGTGTTAGTTCCTGGACGCAAAAATGGAATTCCGTCATAATTAAATCACTAAAATTCTCTAGAGAAATATCTCGCACTGGCAACATATGTGTATATTTATTAAGCAGCAACCACCCAAGCTGAAAAATGAAGCTTACCCAGAAGTCTCTTAAAGTGCAATATCACTGAGATCTGCTAGGGGCAGGCTACAAAAGACTTCCAGTTCCATGGACTTCCATTCAAAAATTATCAATTTCTCACATAAAATAGTGAATCAATAGATTTTTAAAAAAATATAGACTTTAATAGAAGTCTTTTTGGTTCACTGACTAAATTCTATACTTATTTATTTTGTGATGTTTTAAAATGAAATCAATTAAAGTCTGTTATGAACATTTTAATTGAACTATTAGATTCACAAGTAGCATAGAATTACACAAAGTACATGAAATAAATGATAGATATATATATATATATATATATATATATATATATATATAGTAATACTAGTTTATTACAAAATTGTTTTTATTCACTAAATTGAATAAATCCTATAATTA
>JBCNYH010000024.1:25369771-25380148 GCA_039654325.1 Tandanus tandanus
TTCTACCCACAAGCCATCAGGCTACTGAACTGCTGATATACCGGACAATCTGCACACTCATTGTACACACTGTACATCCGCACACACTACCTCTGCACTACAACCTCTTTAGTGTTTTCCTTAGTGTTCTCTACTGGTATTTTTTTTCCACTAGTATTTTGTATATATATATTTTTTGACTCCATTCACTTATATAGTTTTATTCTTACTTGTATTTTATCTCAATGCTAAATTTATGTGCAATATTTGTTTCTAAGTGCAATTTTGAGGGGGCTCTGAGTCCAAGAATTTCATTGATGGTAGTGATGTTTCATTGTTACCTGTATATAACAAATAAACTTGAAACTTGAACAGCAGTGGACATTGTATAATTCCCGGAGCCACACAGTAATTGTATAATTTATCTCCCAGGCGAGGCAAAAGATTCAATCTTAACAGTTCAGTACATGAGAAGACAAGAAGAATAAATATGCAGATGTTTAGTTTGGTAGACAAACAGGGGTTAAAGTGCCATATCCCGAAGATAGCAAAGCTAATGTAAACAAAACTTTCAGACATTTAGCCACATAGAGTTTAAACACACAGACCAGCTAGCTGAAGAACAGAGCAGAAAGAAGCTGAGGGAACCAAAATGGAATGCTAGGTCAGATCAAGGTCACAGGAGTTAGTGGGAGCTTGTGCAAACCTAATGACAGGTGGAAAAGTTTGTGATAGAAATGATGAAGCATCCAGGAAAATAGATCTTTAACAATCACAGGTTTCAAATGTCATAGGAAAATGGAATAGCAGTGGCAGATAAACACATCAGTGTACGCTTAATTAGAAGTGCTCAAGAAATGGCATACTGAACTTGCATGCAATCTCTCAGTCTGCCTTCATCATCTTATTAATCACCAGAGCAAAATGCTGCAACCCACCTTAACATCAGCGTCAGTTAAAAGTCCAGAGCCCATGCAAACTGGATGCACTTAGCTCAGTGTAACTGAAACTGAACAACAAAGACGAGAAAATCTCTGTTTCTTCTGTGGTCTACCTGGTCATCCCAAAGCATGCTGCATAAATCAGAGCAAGAAATCAGGCAGTGGGTCACCTCCTGAGAGAGCACCTGCTGTCCTCCTTCATTCAGTCCATCTCAATTTCTCTTTTGCAAATCATTGACATTACCCATAAAGCTGGGGTTCTCAGGAAACATGTCTGCTCTCTGTTGCTGAAAGCACAAATCTACTGTTTTGATTCAAGTATTATTCTCATATACAGGTAACAATGTAACATTATTCCCTGCAATGAAATTCTTGGACTCAGTGCCCCCTCAATATTGCACACAAGAAACAAATATTGCACATAAAAATAACATTTACATAAAATATAAAGTAAAAATTAAAAACATATAAATAAAAGAAATAAAAATATAAACTAAAAAAATTATGTGCTATGTGCCTGCTGTGAAGAGGCAGCCTGTGACTACGAGGACTGTTAACCCTGTGAGCCCCATGGTGAGGACATTGATGGACTCACTGAGTGTATTTCAGAATACACAAACTTCTGCACTGACTCCGTTGTTCCAGCTCAGACCACTGTTACCCAAATAATAAACCATGGGTGACTAAAGACATCAAAGTCCTCCTTAACGACAAGAAGATGGCTTTCACGGTGGGCAAAAGATAGGAGCTGAGAAGGACCCAAGGATTACTGAGAGTCAAGATCAGAAAGGCTAAGGACAATTACAGGAGGAAGCTGGAGTGGAAACTCCAGCATAACATCATGAGAGAGGTTTGGAGTGGTATGAAGACAATCAATGGTTTCAGGCCATCCAACAGCGGAGGAGCAGAGGTCTATGAGGACAGGGCCAATGAGCTGAATTTGTTCTTTAACAGATTCGATACTGTAGCTACTGTTCAGACCTCTTCTAACTGGTCCGCAAGTCTAAAACCCCCTGCCAAGTCACTCTCTCTCCCTCCTCCTAATTGCACCTCTGCCTCCAGTGACAGACCTGACAGCCCTCCCCCACCTGTGAACTTCACCTATGACCGGGTTCAGAGACAGCTGAAAAGACTCCACTCAAGCAAGGTAGCAGGAAAGGATGGGGTGAGCCCCCATGTCCTTAAAGCCTATGCCCCCCAGCTCTGTGGAGTCTTCCATAATATCTACATGATGAGCCTGAGCCTGTAGAGGGTCCTAGTGCTGTGGAAGATGTCATGCCTTGTTCCTGTACCAAAGACACCACGCCCCAGAGGCCCCCAGGATTACAGACCCGTGGCACTGGGCCACTGGGACGTGGTGTCTTAGGATTACAGACCCAGGGGCCATACCTCTGGACTGGCAGACCAGGGTGGTAGTTCCCATCTTTAAAAAGGAGCAACTGAGGTTTTTTCCTATCGTGGAATCACACTCCTCAGCCTTCCTGGGGAAGTCTATGCAGGGGTACTGGAAAAGAGGATCCGACTGATAGTTAAACCTAGGATTCAGGAGGAGTAATGTGGTTTTCTTCCCGGCCGCACCACTCTTGACCATTCATAGGAGCACGTTCAGTGAGAGACTGATACCACCTAATAAGGACAATACTGAGCAATACCTCTCACCTGCTTCACAACCTGCTGACCAGTCACAGGAGCACGTTCAGTGAGAGGCTGGTAGCAGCAGGACTGGGGAGTGATCTGATTTGCCGAAGGCTGGTCGAGGGTGAGCTTTGTAAGCATCTGCGAGCAGGGTGTAAACATGATCCAGGAAGTTATGTCCTCGTGTTGGAAAGTACTGGTAGTACTTCAGCAGAACTTTCTATATGTTCGCCTTGTTAAAGTCACCAGCCACGATGAAAGCAGCCTGCGGGTGTAGCGCTTCCTGCTACACTACCTTATAGAGTTCGTCCAGCACCCGCGTGGTGTCGGTGTGGGGGGGAATATAAACAGTGGCACAGAACACTGCTGTAAACTCTCTGGGCAGATAAAAAGGTCTGCATTTGACCATGATGTGTTCAATATCAGGAGAGCACCCCAATGAAACTGTTTGTACATACACACACCACCGCTTGTTAGTCATAATGCACAAGCTACCTCCCCTGCACTTCCCAGATTCCTCTCTCCGGTCCTGGTGGTGAATGGAGAGGCCCTCAGGAACAATAGCCGAGTCAGTGACCATATCGCCGTAAAAATAAAGACATTGCAGCACATAATGTCCCGCTGGAAGTTCATCCTGGCACGTAGTTCATCCAGCTTGTTTTCCAAACGTTGGACGTTAGCTAGGAGAATGCTGGGAAGCAGAGTATGGTGTTGGCTGTTTCTCACCCTGACCAGAAGTCTGGCTCTTTCTCCCCTTTTCATCCGGCATTGTTTCTGCTCAGGTAGCCAAGGTAAGCCACCTCCAACTCTGGGCGCATGATGAAATGTTCATGTGATACTGCAGATCCACCATCTTGTTCCCATATTACCACAGCTCACTGTGCTTTTCCAGTGCGCAGTATAATGGATTGGGAAATCGAATCTTCATCTGTGGCTCCTTCTTGTATCATGAAGTACAGATCTCAGTTGGGGAGAGACCCCCAAGTACCAGCCTGAAGATTGGGTATGGTGAGCAATTCACAATCTGCTCAACCTATCAGGCTACAAGAAACTCAACTGTGGGTACATTGGCCATTTGAATATTCTCCATCAGATAAACCCAGTAACCTTCCTTCTGGCACTCCCCACTCACAATCACCTGTCATTTTCATATAGTTATAACTGGTTTACTCCTCAACTCTGGATGCAAGGGTGGGGGCCTTGAATACCTTGTGGACTGGAATGATTACAATACAGAGGATCAAGTATGGACCCTATAAAAGGATTTCCTCCCATAAGAGATCTGCTCCTGAAGCAAGCTCCTGAGGAAAGAGACAAGAGGACAGGAAGAATTGTACAGCTTATCGGTCACATCAAGGGTGGAAAAAGTAGAGTGCTGTGTCAGCTTAAACTACTGGCACAGGAGAGCACATAAAAATAATAACTGACATAATTTTAATAATTCAACTGAAAACGTGAAGGAGAACTGGGTAGTGACTGAGTTGTGGCATTTTTTTGTACTTTGTTAGAATTGGTTCATAGTTTTCCTGAGATAGTTTAAAGCTTTGCTGATTTTTAATATCCTTGTTTTCCTTCTAACACCTAATTTTCAAATCTTTGTCTTTTCTTTTGTGTACATGACATCAGGACTACGCTGATCTGCTGTTTTATAAATAATATCTCCCAAATTAGAGATAATTATTATATCTTGTTTAGGGAACATGGTGGGATAGTTGTTAACACTAGGTCCTGGGTTCAAGCCCTATGCTCAATAAGGGTGTTTTTGTGTGAAGTTTGCATGTGCTTGCATGGGTTTCTTCTGAGTACTCTTGTTTCCTTTCATAATCCAAAGACATGTACGTTGGGCTAATTGATTATTCCATATTGTCCCTAGGCAAGAATGGATGTTTGTCCTAGAGAACAGATTCTGCAGGGGGCTTGAAACCATCTCAGCTAAAAACATACATAGCAAGAGAAACCAAAAATTTGGCTCAATGCATCATCAGTGTGGAATGGGAAATGAGTGAATGAGTACCTTATCTAGTTTAGTATAAGCGCACAAAAAAACAAATACTTCTCCTAATGTAGACTGTTACAAAAATTTGTATGGATATATACTTTATGGTAAATTCTCTGTTCTTTTTTCCCCCCATATATAAACATATATCATCTATACAGTGAGTATTCCAGCAAGTGAGAATGAATCTGTGATCACTGATATCCCTGCGACTGGCGATATAGAGGGAGAACCCTGCTGTACCCACATGATGTAAGTCATTTTGCTTCATTTCCTCTTCTTCTCTGTTTTTCCTTAATTTTGTTCACCCTCCTTTTTCTCTTTTTAAGCATTTACTCTGCTGACCATATTAGTTTTTTATTTGTTCACTATTGAGGTGAAAGATAACAGAGCTGCTTTTGTGGGACAGTAAAGGTCAATTGAATGATGCCCCAGCTCATGTGCACATGTAATGCTTTAAATAAGACCACCATGGAATGGCAGAATCCAGCTTAATAAATAAGTTTTAATTACTGTATACTAATCTTAAAGACACCAAATATGCATTTTGTCTAACTTTCTGGAAAGTTCAGTGGTATCATTAAATGTACATGACAAAAGAACATTACAGTTTATACTTGACCTGTGGTTTGAGACATTGTACTATGGTTTCACAGAATCCCTAGGTTACACAATTTTCTGTAACATATATTTATGTTTTATATACAGAATGTACATTACCTTACATAAAATCCAAGAACAAACTTTCTGTACATTACAGGTCGTAAGGCAACAAAATAGGAAAAATGTCAAATATTTTTGCAAGCCACGTGCAAGGTTTGGCATTTAAAAAAAAGTCTTACTTAATTTTCCCAAATTGTTATTTATCACTCGATGCATGCTTTATATTTATCTTGAATGTGAAACATTCAAGATAAATATAAAGAAACTACAGATGTAATATATAATGATTTACTCAATGTTATGCCATGTGAATCAAAGCAATATAATGCAAACATATTGATGCTTGTTCATCATATGGGGGCTGTGGTGGCCCGGTGGTAGCGTGCTGGCTTACTGATTCGAATGTCGGGGTTTCAAGCCCCACTATCAAAGGTCAGCCATGTCTCTCACTGTTTGTGGTGAGAGAGGCATGCAAAAGAACCTTTGCTGACTTTTGTAAAGAGTAGGCCATTAGGTTGCCGTCAGAGTGTTTCTGCCCTGTGATGGCCTGGCGAGCTGTCCAGGGTGTACTCTGCCCTCGCCCAGAGTCTGCTGAGATGGGCACCAGCCTCTCCGTGACCCTAATTAGGATTAAATGGTTCAGAAAATGAATGGATGAATTCCATATGGTACAGAGTTTGATGTAATTTAGTCCTTCCTAACATTTAACAGTTAAAGGGAAATGAAAGGAAAGCCTTCCAAACTTTCCTGTTACAATACATTCAATAGATTGAATTAGCATATTTGAAAAGGCCACCATTTGGTGTCGTTTAACTCTTGAGAGTGCGAAAATATTCCAAAATACTCATCATTAGTTTTAAGTAGATCCATTAATAATTTGTGAATGCGTTGTTTGAAATTGCACTTGAGAGTGCGAAAATACTCCAAAATACTCATCGTTAGTTTTAAGTAGATCCATTAATAATTTGTGAATGCGTTGTTTGAAATTGCACTTATTTTCATTACGTATATCAATTGAAAACAATTCCAGATGGCTGGTCCAGATCACAAAAAGGATCATTTCTGCAATTCTAATCTTGAAAAATCACAAGACGAATTTCCACACGAGGCTGACCTAGTGTTGAGGCTATGTACTTAACTTGTTTTTGTGAACAAATTTGATATTTAAAACAGGAGCCAAATTATGTGAGACATCATGCAAATAGATCATATGAATAGGAAGAAAATCTGAAGCTAAGAAAAGTGGTATAGCATGCGGCTATCTGTTTGCAAAATACATGAGCCTTAAAGCACGCTTCTGGAGAACAAGCAATTTATTAATAAAAGTTATTGGAGCTCGTCCCCATGCAACGATTCCATAGGATAGACCCCCTAGGTATGATTGTGTGTGTGTGTGTGTGTGTGTGTGCGTGTGTGCGTGTGTGTGTGTGTGTGTTGGCCCTTTATCATTCATATGAATATCCATAAAATGCCTACCTAAACAAATAGACTTAAAAGGGCTGAGACGGCAAATGGATAATTATTTCATAGATTTGTCCAGAAAGTATTTATCCCCTACAGTACTCTTGTGTGCATAGGAAACTTCTTGTAATTGTAACTTGTTTTCCCGATATTATTATTAACCAAGCACCCAGTGCAAGGTTTTCATTGCTAAATGTCATCTGTTTGGGGTGTGGTGATACGTAGAAGACAGTGTCAGACATTGTCAGGTCATTCTTTTTCATGCATGTAAGTTAATTATAGCTAAAAAATTTGGTATGCTGTACAAATTGAGGAGGATTTAAAAGGAGGATTTAAAAATGACACTTGCTTGTGGGCAACTAAGAGCTAAAAAGTCCCTGTTCATCAGGCCAGTGAATATGGCATTGATTTCTGCCATATTGTTGCAGACAATTTTGTTGAAGTGTTCCTGGTCCCATGCAGTGATTTCCGTTACAGAAGCATAACTGTTTTGAATGCAGTTTTTTTGGCTGAAGGCCCGAAGATCACTGGCAATATTGTTTTTCAGCCATTTAGTTGAAAATGTTCCTCCAGCTGTTTCTTTTTAGTACCATCTACTTTTCAAGCCTTTTGTTGCCCTTGTGGTATGTGTTGCTACTGTCAAATACAACATAAGCTAATATTTTAATGAAAATGATATTTTCAACATTTGATATGTGTCTTATGATCTGTTGTAAATAAAATGTGGGCTTATGAGATTTGCATTCTGTTTTTTGTTTTTATATATATATTTTACACAGTGACCCAACTTTTTTGGAATTGGAGTTGTAGTACCTGACCACCTTTATTTAAACAATACAGTTTATACAAGTTCTTTGTGAGAGATAATGTACAGTAGGCCGGTCATTATTTTTGTGATAATGCTCATTATGATGTGCATTGTTTTATTTATTACATGACAGATTACAAAATAAATCAATTATTTGATACAAAAGTAAAAGCACTCCAACAGTTTGATAGATTTAAGGGCGGTGTGTAAAAAAATTACAGATCACTGAATACCATGATTGACCAATCAGAATTGGGTGTAATGAGCCATATAATTATTAACAAGAACGTATTTTTTTTTTTATTTGCTTGAAAATCTACTTTCTAACTGATCCAATAATATAGGTTATGAAATTAACATTCATTCATTCAGTCATTTTCTGAATCGTTTATCCTAATTAGGGTCACGGGGAGGCTGCCGCCCATCTCAGCCAACTCTGACTCTGGCAGAGTACACCCTGGACAGCTCTGAAATTAACATCTCACAGAAAATATGTAATTCCAAAAAAAGGGCAAATGAGAATTACATGGCATTTTAAACAGGATACAGGATGTGATTTTTATACAGGATGTGAAATTTGAATCCCCACCCCCCTGCCCCCTTAATATCTCTTATAATAAAGGTAAATTATTTGCTCATCTATAGGAATATTTTAATCTAAAATGTTGTTGAATATAGAAGACATAATTTTAATTAAAAATAGCAATATATTTCAAATTTTGCAAACACTTTAGCATTGTCACATGATGATGACCAGTACATATTCAAAATATTCAAAATGATTGTTGATATGATTGTCAAAATTTACTCAGTGCACTTACAAAATTTACTCAGTGCAACTTATAACAGCCAAGAGCAACAGTTCCGAAATAAATAAATAATTTAATTAATAACAGGATTACTGAGATAGTTAAAGGATCACATTCTTCGAAAAAAATTTAAAATACTTCAATGTAAAAGTACATTCAGTCAGGTGTCAAAAGATGACAAGCCTGCATAAAATCATCTATTCCTAGAGCAGTCCAATGATCGGAAGTGATTGAAAGTGTTTGCACAAAAAGCCAAGTCTTGGTTAAACTTTGCCAAGCTGCAACTTTTAAGATTCTGAGGCCAAATGGAAAAAGGTGTTATGGACAGTCCAAAATCAACTATTTGGGCTCAAAGGCAAATTGTGTATTTGATGGCAAGCCAATAAAGATTACCCTTTAAAGCATCCTGCTGTAGAAGTGTTTCTCTACAGCAGGGACTGGGGCACTTGTCAAGATAGAAAGAAAAAATAGATGAGGCAAAATACTATAAATTTCTTGAGGAGAACTTGCTGCCCTCTGCCAGGAAGTTATTAGTGAGAAGTTTCACCGTCTAACGTGACAGTGAGCGGACTTTTACCCAACAGTGTCTGAAGGAGAAAAAAGTGAATGTCCTTGTGTGGCCTAGTCTAAGCCCAGAGCCCAGACCATCACATTTATTTATTTATTTATTTATTTATTCATTTATTTATTTATTTATTTATTTATTCATTCATTCATTCATTCATTCATTTCTGCCTGCTCACAGTAGGTGATCAAAATGATGACTTTGACTGCATTTCATTCCAGAGGTCCAAGAACATAGTAGTAATTTTGCCAGGTCTATGTTTGCTCTAGTTGCTAGAATAGTTGCTAAACTATTCTAATGACTGAAATACATATGGCTATATATTTGGCTATGACATGTCAGCTTAACTTCACAAGACAAAAAAATAAAAGTAACCTATCTTTGATCCTAAGAGTTCTTTGCTGATTATGGGTCACTGCTTGCATTTTTTTGCATTTTCTTTTCTCTGTTTCCTCTGATGATCTGTGGCTGCTAATTAGCTGCTGGCATGGCCAGAAGGGCACTGATTCATAATCATTCCAAGTAAATGACATCTTGTTTGTGTGCCTGTGTGCTGTACAAGGAGCTTCTGGTTTTTATGTTCTGTCTCTCACCTTGTTAAAGATCTATGTCATCCATAATGTGATGTCCTTGTTTTGTTATAATCCATCTGCTTTTCATTCCAGAAATAGGATCTCCAAATCCAAAGTCAGGTTAGTACATGTTCTCATTGTCTGAAGGAATGCTTTGCCATCGAATGCTCCTTTTTAAAGTTTCTCATATATGTGTGTTTGTGTGTGTGTGTTGTATATTCATTCTGAATGTTGTGCCTTTTCCTGATATCATCGTGTAACAGTTAGGCTGTGATAAAGTTTGTCATAACTGCTCATAAGCCATTAATTGAGGGATTGATACATTTCATACTTTTACTTTTTCAAATTCAGACCTGCTATACAATGAGAGCCTATGTACCAGGCTGTCCTTTAGATCTTTGAGTTGATTCCCATGTTATAAAATTATATGCATAAAACTAAAGTTGGAATCCTTCAACCAACAACTTCATATTTTCTCTGTCTTTCTGTAGTCGATATTCTCGTCGCTGGAACCGTCTGTGCCGGCGTAAATGCCGGGCTGCTGTGAAGTCAAATGTCTTTTATTGGCTGGTGATTTTTTTTGTGTTCCTAAATACTCTAACCATTGCCTCAGAACACCACAGACAACCACAATGGCTGACTGAAGTACAAGGTGAGAAATAAAAAAAATGCTCTAATTTATTACAGCTAGACACTGAACACTATTGTGAACTGTATTTAACGAAATGATAATTAAGGAAGTTTATTGTATATTTAACATTTATTTCACATTAACATTTATTCCATGACCTCGAATCAAATACGAATTAATAACCCTCAAAGCCAAGCTGACCGATTAGAATATACAATTAAATTGAGTGAAAAAACGGTTTCATTCTATCCTCTGGAATGTAAGAAATATAGCATTTTTATTATTGTAATGAAATCCTTGCATACATACATTATATA
>JBCNYH010000024.1:25380248-25391362 GCA_039654325.1 Tandanus tandanus
GGGCGGATAGCGCTTTCCCTCCGAGTGTGTTAGGCCGCACCCAAATACGCATGCGCAGCAGTTCGAAAAGAGGCGGGTGGCAGCATCACATGTCACGGAGGGGGCATGTGCTTACTTACGCCCTTCCCTGGTCGGTGGTGGTCGTGTGATAGGGCAAAAAGTTGATGGGTGGGAATTGGATACGACTAAATTAGGGGAGAAATATGGGGGGGGGGGGGAAATTAATTAATTAATTTTTTTTTAAAAAGAAAAAAATCATTGGGATCTCACTTCCTCCCCTCAAGGACTTGCAAAGACATGCTGTCTGACCAGGGCTCAAAACATCACCAGAGTCCCCTTCCACCCCCACTATGGACTGTTCTCACTGCTGGCCTCTGGAAGAAGATTCCGCAGCCTACAGAGCAGGACAACCAGGCTCAACAATAGTCTCTTCCCACATGCCATAAGACTGATGAACGCATTAAAATATTCCTCCCTCCTCACCCACATACTCACACACACCTACAAAGGACTGCACCACTAAGGACCTCTGTGATGTGCCATATTACTGTGCATATTACTGTGCAATATATATCTATCTTTAATTTACCTTTTATACAAACGTTTTTATTTGTATATTTATTATTTTTTTATTCATATTTTTCTTATTTTTCCTGCTGTGCTCTGTGCCATTGCATCGAAATCTCATTTTGATGTAAACCTAGATGACAAATAAAGTTTGTCTGAGTCTTAGTCTAAGTCTAATATATGTTCTCACCATAAAATACAGGAAAGCCAGTTAACACAGAGAGCTTCCTTTGGCAGTCCAATGAAGTTGTGTTTTATTGAAAAAACTATCTAATCCTGTCTAATTCCTTGAAAAAAAAAAAGTTCTTACCATAAAATACTTACAGTCCATATTATGTTGCTTTTGTGGAAAGCTGGTTAGCATGTACCTAACTGTTTAACTGAAGGCTGGTGTTTGGTGGAAAAAACAGTCACATTCTTAAAAATTACCTCAAAAATACATTCTTGTTATGGAATTTATCTAGACCAAAAACATGGCTGTTCGTCGGGAAAAAAATCTAAACCTTGAATATATATACATATATACATATGTTTTTATCATGAAATACTTTACCTTGTCACCTTTTTTTCCCATGGTGGTGTTGAGTTCACTGTAGTTGAGCTGATATCCTAGGACTAGTTTAACCAATCCGAGCACAGAATTGCTAATGTCTAGTAATAAATTCCACCCTTGGCAAAAACTCCTTATATACTTAAACAATTTCCTATTGTCTGATACCTATTTATTTCTTTTTTTCCAGATATTGCCAACAAGGTTCTCCTAGCTCTCTTCACTGGAGAAATGTTCTTGAAGATGTACAGTTTGGGCTTGCAGGCATATTTTGTCTCTCTTTTTAATCGCTTTGATGGTTTTGTGGTGTGTGGTGGGATATTAGAGACCATTCTGGTGGAGACGAAAATGATGTCCCCTCTAGGCATCTCAGTGCTGCGTTGTGTGCGCCTGCTGCGCATCTTCAAAATTACGAGGTGTGTGGGAAGTGTGCAAAATGTAACTTAGGATGTGCAAAATAACATTTTAGAAAAATCAGTTTTTCAATTAGTTTCTTTATAAGCTAGCTTGACTTACGGTGTATATACAACCACTGGCGCAAATAAATCAAAAGTTTGGTGGTTATTTGTTTGTTTGTTTTTGTTTTTTTAAATAAACAAATCACAAAAATGACACAATTAAGCAATTTTTACACACATATCTCAAACAAATTAAATGTAATTATTTTAATTAATGGCATTCTTATTAAGGGGGGGGGGCAGAATTACTTAATGTTAAGGGAAATAATATGGAATTCTCAAACAATCAAAAAATACTTTGTTGCTTTTTCTCTGGCTTGTTCTTTGGACTTCACCAACTGGACCACTAATGAACATATAGAGGATGAACCTAAAAAACCTTCCACATTTTAAATGTAAATTAAAAAATAAATCTTCACCCTTTAAATGATGGCCGTTATTATCTATATATACTTGGAATCCTTTTATCTATATATACTTGGAATTTTTAAAGGCTGCCGTGGCTTGACGGGTCATGCCGGGTGCAACATATTCAGATGTCCTGCTGAATAGTCTGTAGTGTTTACCGTAGCTCCATCTTGCTGAAAACAAAGTTGCTTAAACCAAACAATGTTTTGTTTCAGCCATAATTATGTGTGCAAACAATAAATTGAGTATTTAAACGTTTTTTTATTTATTTATTATTTTATTTACCTTTTATAATGTGGGGGGGTTTTTGGGTCACCATTCATTTTCTGAAATGCTTAATCCTAATTAGGGCTTTCAGTTTGCCAGGCAGAAACATGGCGACGGCAGTGCTCTTTTACGAAAGTCAGCAATGGTTCTTTTACATGCCTCTCACCATAGACAGTGAGGGACATGGCTGGCATTCGATAACCCAGTTATGACAAATGAGTGTTATTTGTAAATGCATATTATTTTATATCCATACATGTAGCATTTAATTTATATTAACTGGGTTTAAATCAGTGGAATAACATCAGACTAGTTGGATGTTGCAAGTTCCTGATTTCCCAAATTCCGAGTTGTTGGACCATCCAATTGCATTCTCATCACAACTTTGACTGCGTAAAGTAATTCAGAGTGATGGAAACCTTGGATTGCAGCATAACTTCAGGTGAAGGAAAAAACAAGCCTGGTGAGAGAAAAATTGTTTATAATAGCACCATATAGTATCACACATACATACCAGTCAAAAGTCTGGACACTTCCACTCATTCTAACTTAAATAGCAGTACAGTATTTTTTTTAAACAGTAAAGTAGTTTTGATTACATATATACATTTTTATAACAAATAGTTATGCCATGAACACCAAAAGCAAAGGAGTTGTCTGATTTTTCAAAGAGGGTGTATTGTGGGATAAAACTGAGGATGGGTTTACCCAGTGTCAGACTGCACAGAACCTTGGGATTCCTCTTGCCACACTCAAAAGATATACACAAGCAAAGGCAAGAAATCAACAGCATCCCACTCAAGTTGACCTGGGCCCTCTGACAGGTGTCTTCAGACTGTTAAGCAGACTATAAAAAATAATTTATATGGTAAGGCAATTGATATTGCAGAGAACCTTCAAAAATAATGGTGTGTATTTAGTTTTGCTGTGTCCCCAAAAATATTTCCTCAGTATTCTCATTAACCATTATTACATATTATACCAACTTTCTCAAATAGCAGTGGACAGATCAGCTTTGCAGGATAGAGCCTTGTCATATACTTGTCATGTCATATTTCCTTTAAATTTTTTTTTAAAAGTTTTCATCTTACTGAGTTGATTGCATTTTCCTAGAGAGAAGCGTTAACACTCTTTGCTTTGTGTGGACATAATGCATTGTCTTCCTGATGTATTTTTTTTAAGCAATAGAATTAGAAAAGCGGGCAAAATTTTGAATATACATCGCTGCACTGTCTGTTGTGGTAATCATTAGCATATATTCTTGTCCTTTACCTGACCTATAACCCCATATCAGTAATTACTGCTTTTCCTTAGGCAGTATTATTTATACGTAGTACAGCACCTAGCAAAAGTTCCACATCATCTCCTTGGCCTGTGCAGATTTGTGATTAATCATTGAACATTCATTTCATTAAATTATCTTTTTCTCTCCATGATGGCCTCTCTTCAGCCCACAGTAACCTTTTTATTTTTTGCTTTAGGTGTTAGTGCTGTTTTTACTTTGATTAATATAAATCCCATTTTCTTTCAGTTCTGACACAAAGATTAAATCCTGTTTCTGCTCATTTTCTGCTTGTTTTTCATTTGTTTAATTGTTTTTTCTATTTTCAGGGTACATTGCTTTGAATTTGCTATTCTGACACTTTAAGATCTTACTTGGTCTATCTCTGTGTTATTTTTGATGACCTTACAAATTTGTTTATACTTACACCATATTTAAAACACACTTGACTAATAACCACCAACATCATTTGCCATATTCTGTGTTGGATTTCCTTTTTGAAGGAGGTCTATTACCCTTTTCATTGTTCAACTGAACTCTTTTCTTGGGGCTTTGATACTTGTTAATTATCCAAGTCCAATAGTTTGTTAAGGTCTGTAAGCCAAGCACCCGCTTAGAGTGCAGACTAATTTGTATTTTTAGAGTTGCGTCGATATTTGTTTTAGAAATGTAAATTACAAGTTGATTCCATATTATTTTCCTCAACATCAGGTGATTCACTATTCTTCTCTATATTAATTGGAAATAATTTATGGCACTAATTAAAAATAATCTAGCTATTAAATAAAAAGTGTTATCTGTAATTAGTTTATTTGATATGAAATAAATAAATAAATAAATAAATAAATAAATAGAAATCCAAATGTGGTGATTACATAATTTGTGCCATGGTTTGTACACTTATTAATAAGATTATTTATGCACATACAACACCTGTTCACCTTGGCATTCATTCAATGTTCCAATTGACTGACTAGATTGGACACATCAAAATTCATTCATCAGTTGAAGTTTGAAATAAGACCAGGCGATGTTTGTCCAATCTTTACCAGTCTCATTTTTGTGAGCCTGTTCCCACTCTAGCCCAGATCACTATTCTACTGTTCTGACAGGAGATGAACATGAAATGGCTTTTAAGTGTTGTAAACCAGACACCTCAAGGTTAGAAGTGTTCATCAAGCTGAAATTACAGTTGTAAAGGCTGGTTATTAAAGACATAGTGGTATTCCTGTTAGCTTGGGCCAGTCCGTCCATTCTGTCTGACCTCCCTTATCAACAAGAAGTGCCAATACATTTTGTTTTTCTTCACCATTAAAAAAAACAAGCAAAAAAAACTTTACTGTGTAGACTCTGTGTTTAGAGAGCCATGGTGGAGTAGTGGTTAGCATGTCCACCTCAAAGCAAAAAGTCTTGGGCTTGAGTCCCAGGCTTGATGAGGGTATTACTGTGTGGAGTTGGCATGGGTTTTCCCCAGGTACTCTGAGTTCCTCCTACGGTCCAAGAGCATGCACATTAGGCTAATTGGCTCTTTCAAATTGCCCCTTGGTAAGAGTGCGTATGGTTGTGTGTGTTGGCCTTTGAATGGTCTGGCGAACTGTTCAGGGTGTATTCTTTGCCTAGAGTCAGCTGAAATAGGCTTCAGTCTCCACGTGACCCGGATAGGACTTGATAATAGGAAATGAGTGAGTAAAATAATTTTCTACAAGTACTCTTGGAACAACTTACTATATTATCGCTACACACTCAAGTGCATTGACATGAGTGGTTAAGATTGGATAATTACATGAATGAGTAGGTGTACAGGTGTTTCTAATAAAAGGGTTTGTGTGTTAATCATGTGGTTTATATTCACTTTAATTATCTATTAATAATAATATTAACATACAGCAAATACATGTTAATTTTATAAACTGTCTTTCTAAGTGTGGCTGTGTACTAACCGTCTTCTGCACTGGAACTCAGGTACTGGAACTCTCTCAGCAACCTGGTAGCATCTTTGCTGAACTCTGTTCGTTCCATCGCCTCCCTGCTACTGCTACTCTTCCTTTTCATCATCATTTTTAGTTTACTTGGCATGCAACTGTTTGGTGGGAAGTTCAACTTTGACGAGACACGTCGGAGCACGTTTGACAACTTCCCCCAGTCTTTACTCACAGTCTTCCAGGTACCTTTCAGGAAATAAAGTGAATGAATGTCACATACAAATAGTGATAATTTCAAGCAACATTTTGAGATTTAAATATATGACTATGAAAATACCACTCCCTCAACCAGCAATATTTATTGTTTATGTACATTTTGAAGGTTTGTAAGAGAGGGGGTTCTTTATGCTGTTGTTTAGGGAGAAAATTTTCTTTCCCCGCCAAACAACTTGGTAGCTATGTACACACCGAAGGAGACAGGAGATATAAAATAAACATCATACTGTACATAAAGAAATAAATATAAAATACATATTTATATGCTGGCATGCAGCTCATCCAAGATTGCTTTTCTTATGCATTTTTGCTCATAGGTCCTCAATCCTTGATCTTCAATACTTGATGCACAAATAACAGAATTAAGATCGCTGGCAAAAATGGCAGACCAGAAAAATTTCCAGTGTCAGTGAGGATCAAGGATTGAGGAAATGACAAATGTTTGAAATGTACTCTTGATATACATTAGCAATGAGCACAGGAGCAATACTTCACACTGAGCATGTGCAAACAAAGTATTTGAACTTTCTCAATACCGGGTTCGGCAAGGTCATACTCTAGTACTTGGGAATAAGGACTTATCAAGTTTGAATTGGGAATATAAACTGCCAGGACTAGAGGACCCTTTTGATAATTCAGCCGTTAGAACAGCAGGATAATTAATGCTGTAAGTTTCCAGTTCAGTCCTCAGTCCATGTTCTATGGATGAAGCTCAGTGTATGTTCTTTTCTAGGCAAGTTTGCTACAATTTTGAAGACATGCTTAGGATTACCGCCTTGCTGCAAAACCCAACTGCAACACATTTTTTATTAACTGGTTGACATCTTGCTGATGCTTAATGCTGCATTGCTTACCTATTATTGTGGCCACTAGGTGTCAGGTGGTACATACAACTTGCAACAGTTTTTTACCTAACAATGGAATGTCGTGGTATCAACCAAGTGTTGAAAGAGAAATTGATGTATTTAATGTTGGTTGTGTTCATGTTTTCACATTTGGACCTGACATATTTGTGGGCATATTAGGTGTTCCACTGTAGATATCTAAAATATTATGTGACTGCATATGTTGCATCAACAAAACAGGAACTGTTTTATAAATAATAGATGATGGATGTCACATTTTTTCTTATTCATGTATTACTAGTAAAATAGTGGTTTCATAACCAATTATTTGCTCTCTGGATGCTGCCATTGTAGTAGATAAAAGTGAAAAGTCACCAAGTGGGACAAATTGAGGTTCTTTAGCAAGCCCAAGTTCACCAGTGGTAAGGGACCACATGTTGAAAGCCAACTTCCGCTTGTCAATTCATATTTTCCATAATTCCCAGAGATAATGAATGCTGCACTAGTGTTTCCTGATTATCCTCCACTCGTGATTCACCAGTATGACTTTTTCTCCAGAAAACCACTGCATAACATGATGCTGCCACCCTATACTTCATAGCTGGGATAGTGTTCTTTGGACTTGAACCTGGACCCTTTTCCTTCATAAATAGATTGGATAATTATGGCAAAAGCATTGATGGTTTATATCATCTGATCAGTTCTCTAATGGGCAAAGTCTTTGTCCTGTTGATCCCCTGCAAACAGTCAGTCTTTTTTATGCTGGTCTTGAAGAAGGAGCTTCTTCCTGAAAACCCATGGTGATATTAGTCTCTCCTAATGGTGAATGTACATACCTGCTATGGTACATGATGCCTACAACTCCTTCAGCAGTTCATTGTTATCTTTAGCTTGACCAGTGTTTGTTGTGAGAGATAATTTTTGCCTTCCTCATAAATGAAGCAAAGTTTGTGTGGTCCCAAGATTTTAATATTTATATACATATTGTTTATATGCATTGGTTATACAGTATATGCTTATGATATTAAGGGCAATAAAGCAGTGTCCTTTAAACACAGCCAGAAGTGCACTCCCAAATAGGTCCTTGTTATGAGAATACCCCATTCAATTCAATTCAATTCAGTTTTATTTGTATAGCGCATTTTACAATTGACATTGTCATTGACAATTGAAAGGCATTGGCACCAAAGCTTATACTGTAAAAGTTTGTAGATAACTTTTGACCTACTGGAATTTTAATATACAGTAGTGTGCAGTGAAGATTATATATACACCACCACTTTTGTCTAAAAGGGCTCCTAATAAAAAGAAGTAAAAAATTACTTCTCTGTCATTTTTTTGGTGAAAATGTTTTGAACAATGCTATTGTAGGCAATGAGAACCAAAACAATAATTCCGACAAGTATATTGAGGTAAAAGTATGGCTAATAAACAAAAACACTGAAAATACCAAATTTTCAAAAAAATGTAAAAAAAGAAATAAAAAATTGTGACTTTTGCATAGCATGAATGAACTTCAAACCATATGGAATAGTTTAGCGAGTGAAGAAATAAAAAAATATGTGAACACTATGCCTGAAAGGTTAAATGCTGTAATCAAAGTAAAGGGTGGCCACACTAAATATTGACTTTTTTCTCAAAAAAAGAGACTGTTATTTTTGTTAGTACTATATATTGTTGTTTGCTTACTTATTCTCATCAATATGATCCAATATTACATGAAATAAATACTTGAATAGCACCTGGTTTCTGATTTATCTTCATTTTGTTCAGTGTATAATCATCACTGCATCACTGTATTTTTTAATTTCTTCACTCGCTAAACAATTCCATATGGTTTCATTCAGTTCATTCAGCTATGCAAAAGTCCAAAAAATAAAATTTGCGACACTGAAATATTTCTGAAAAATTGGTATTTTTAGTGTTTTTGTTTATTAGCCATACATTTACCTCAATATACTTGTCGGATTTTTTTTTTTTTTGGTTCTCATTGCCTACAATAGCATTATTCAATACATTTTCACCAAAAAATTATAGAGGAGTAATTTTTTACTTCTTTTTATTAGGAGCCCTGTTAAATAAAAGTGGTGGTGTATAATCTCCACTGCACACTACTGTATGTATTTAAATATTTGGTAATAGTCAAATTCTGGAAAAGTTTTTTTTTTTCATGTTTTTATTACTTACTACTTAATACTAACCTCATATATTTCTTTGCCTGTCAGATTTTGACCGGAGAGGACTGGAACTCAGTAATGTATGATGGTATTATGGCCTATGGTGGACCATCATTTCCTGGAATGCTTGTGTGCATCTACTTCATCATTCTTTTCATTTGTGGAAATTGTATCCTTTACAGCAAGGAATGCTGACATTGAAATATCACACCTTGTAACAACATTTCACTGTATAAAATGACAACTGAGTGCAAGAACAAAACTAGCTTATACACAACCAGCTATATGCAGGCATAACATAAATAAATAAATGAATAAATAAATAAATAAAGATGGAGTCATTTTTTTTTAGCTCCTACCCATGGGGAGCCATTGGAATGGGTTCTGTGCATCCGTCTGTCGTCACAGTTTCCGGATATGTACTTGCCGCGCGCTGAAGCTTTGGCTTTTAAAGTTGGCATGGTTGTTCACTACTATGAGTGCTAGGCTGAGTTTGTGTGTGAGTGACCTTGACCTACTTTTAAAGGTCACAGAGACAAAACTGTATATTAGGTTTCTGGACATTTACTTGCCATCCAGTGTGTGATCAAATGATGTGAAAATCTGCTGGTTTATAATCCTGATCTTCTGTGCTAAACAGACATCCTCCTGAATGTATTCTTAGCCATTGCTGTTGACAACCTTGCAGATGCAGAAAGTCTGACATCCGCTCAAAAAGAGGAAGAAGAAGAGAAGGAGAGGCGGAAGCTGGCTAGGTAATGTATGCTCCCCTTGGAGAATTATGTCTAGTAAATCAGATTGCATTATTACAAATTTGAGTTGCACTTATTAGTTAAGACTGCCCGTCACAGATGCAAGGTCTTCTTTGGTTTTACTGAAATGCTCTTTTTCCTCTGTCCACTTTCAATCATCCAAAATTAATAGTGTTATTTTTTGTCATTTTATCCAACTTTGTATTTGTATACGCAGCCAAGTAGTGGCTTGTGCATGCACAATAGCGTTCATACATTCATCCATTCAGGTAACTAAGCATATTTTCATGACTTTGCAGTGGAGAAATTGTCAAAATTATCAACACCTCACCATTTGAATTTAACTAAAGCTAAGAAAAGACACAAGTAAACAAGTTCAAGGAATTAAATATAAGTAATTCAGTAGAAATCAGCACTAATGCTAGCCTCAGCTTGTTATTTCTCTGTAAGAAATTGGCTAACCACTACGCCACTGTGCCTCCCTTTAGCAACATTGTTACAGTCTAGAGCCAGCATGAAGTACAGTCACCTCATGTTCAGAGTTCAGTAAATCAGACCATAAGCTGCAGATATAAATAAATGAACACACACACACACACACACACACACACACACACACACACACACACACATACACCCACAAACACACACATTTAGTATTTTGAATTTTTGTACAGGTAATAACTAAATTAATGTGTGGTGGATATAGTTTATTTGGTTTTCAAATTGTTTTTGCGTAGCAGGAGAGCCACTAAAAGTAGCAGGAACCTCTGTCCTCAAAATGTCATCATTACCATTGACCAACTTTTAAAAAAATGGCACAGAATAAGACTCTGAATTGAGGATCCATCATGAGAAATTGACGATCACACATGACACTGCACTGGCTTGTTCAGCTAATGTATTGTAATGTATTGGAAGGTTTCCTCCCACAGTTCAAAGACATGCACATTAGGCTAATTGGCTGTTCTAACTTGCTCCTAGGTGTGAGTGTGAATGGTTGTGTGTGTGTTTGCCCTGTGATGGTCTGGCGAGCTGTTCAGGGTGTTAATACCCAATAATTCATACAGCTCTTATAGTGTATGTGACATAAATGTGGTTCCGCAGTCTGTGAGAATATACCTTGGTATAACCACCTGGGGGATCACCTCAAAGCCACTGCAGCTCTTCATGCAGAAATGTTGTACAACAGCACTGCTTCAGGATATCGTGTAGCATAGTCCAGTAGGACTAACACAAAGCAGTATCTACATGCAAATCTTCCTAAAGGCCCAATGTGATCCATTCCAATTCATTAGAATGTAATCTTAATCAAAGAGAGCGGATGCAGTTGTGCTTTTGGAGTGGTCAGTGGATTAACTAGCTGGCATTCTTGCATGCCGCACACCACTGATGAACATCAGAGTGATTGTCTGCCAAAAGAAACAGGCCGTGAGACGGTTTAGTGTTTCATCCTGCCCCAAGTGTCCAGCCATAGAATTACAATGTGTTGCAGGGAAAAGCATTTCCCTGCAGCTCTTTGGGACCAACAATTGGATTCAATTCAATTCAATTCAGTTTTATTTGTATAGCGCTTTTTACAATTGACATTGTCACAAAGCAGCTTTACA
>JBCNYH010000024.1:25418641-25428921 GCA_039654325.1 Tandanus tandanus
GGCTGAGATGGGCGCCAGCCTCCCCGCGACCCTAATTAGGATTAAGCGGTTCAGAAAATGAATGAATGAATGAAAACTCCCACTTATGTATGTCTCAGCCCTCTACAGTACAATCTGAAGACAAACATGAATATATTAGTGTGTCCGATGCTTTTGCACTGATCATGTCAGAGAGGCAGTGGTGACTCACCTGAAATCAATGATACCAAAGCAGAAACAGTACAGAGAAAAAGCTCAGGACAACTTAATTAAAGCTCATGTATAATTTTATACATTTTTTAAACATTAGCAGGGGTTTTGAAGGCTTTCCATTTTAAATTAGATTTCATTAGATCTTATTATTAGCACATGGTTGCTGATTGCCCGCTTAAATTACTTAATGATTGTTAAAGTAGGTAGGGTGTAACACCCGATTTATGAATGTTGGTTTACTTTTTGGGGAAAGTTACTATATATTTAAATCTTTTTTTTTCTATTTGTTACCTGAGGTTATTTGCTCATTGGTGAACACTACAAGATCCAAGTAATCAAAATAGTTTTACATAACATGACTTAATTTTAACATTGGTTCTACTGTAATCTAATTGATCTTTTCTAAATATGCTCCAGTTCCACTGTTTTTTAATACTGCTGCTTGTCTTTTCATGCCACTGTCAGATGTTTTAAAAGAAATGTTACTTGTGATTTACAGATCAATATTGAGGACAATGATGAGAATCCATATCCAGTCAACGACTTCCCAGGTACCAGGAAACCTGTTTTAAAATGAAAAAATAATGTATCTGATGTCTAAATCCTGAATGGTAAGGTGAATAAAAACATTAATTCATTCATTTGCAGAACCGCTTAATCCTACTAGGGTCGCTGGGTGGCTGGATCCTATCTCAGCCAACACTGGGCGAAGGCAGGGTACACCATGAACAGCTTGCCAGTCCATAGTAGAGCCGACACACACACAATCAATCACACCAACACTCTCAGCTAGGGGCAATTTAAAACAGCCAATTAGCCTAATGAGCATGCCTTTGGACTGTGGGAAGAAGCCAAAGTACCCTGAAGAAATCCACAAAAGCACAAGGAGACCATAACAACTCCACACAGAAATGCCCTGGACACAAACCCAGGACTTTCTTGCTGCGAGGTGGATGTGCTAACCACTGTAACACCATGCCGCCTTTTAACCAAATTCTGCTTTTCACAAATTAGATTTTTTTTTCTCTTACTGTTGAAGTGGGACAGAAATATTTTTTAATTAATTATTTATTCATTTGCTGAACTATCTAATCCTACATGGGTTGTGGGGATGCTGGAGCCCATCTCAGCCAACTCTGGGAGAAAGCAGGGTACGCCCTGAGCAGCTCACCAGTCTATCGCAGGGCCAACACACAGAATTATTCACACTCACACCTAGGGGCAGTCTGCAGTAGCCAGTCAGCCTATTATGCATGCCTTTGGACTGTGGCAGGAAACCGGATTACCTATAGGAAACCTGCAAGCGCAGGGAGAACAAGCAAACTCCACACAGAAACACCCTCCCCAAGCCTGGGACCCCAACCCAGGACCTTACTGAATTCTACTTATTTGTAATATGGACCACCAGATTGGATTCTTTCTTTAATTATCCTATGACCTGATGATGACCTGATATCTCACTTATCCTCTTGAGTACCACTCTTTGGCTTGGGGCAGAAAAATCCATTTAACACTAAGAAAGACAATATCTCATGCGATGTGAACAAAAGAACACGAGCCAGCAGAGGAGGGGAGAGAATACACACCGTTACTTAATTTTATAACATACAAGAAGGGCTTGGTTAAAGTATGCAAACCAGCATTAAGGTCACTTAAGCTAAATTAAAGTTTAATCCTTGGGGTCTGCAAGCAAGTGTAGTGGTTTGGTTATCAATACCCAAACAGTATTACACACTAGTATAATTGCAAGTGTCTCTATGACAAGTGTGTATCAACTATATTACTAGGATAATTTTCTATTGGTCTTCAAAGCGATAATTCCCAGAGGAAGAGATTTACTGGGTAGAAAGATTTTTCAACCAGGCTTCCAAATTTCAATCGCTGTCTCCAGTCAATTTAAGTTCCTACCCTCACCTATGGTCATGAGCATTGGGTAGTGACCAAAAGAACAAGGTTGCGAAGACAATTGGCTGAAATGAGCTTTCTTCACAGGGTGGCAGGGCTCTACCTTAGAGAAAGGTTAAGAAGTTCTGTCATCCAAGAGGAGCTCGGAGTAGAACCACTGCTCCTCTGCATTCAGAGGAGCCAGTTGAGGTGGCCCGGGAATCTAATTAGAATGCCTGCCGAACACTTCCCTGGTGTGGTGTTTCAGCATGTCCAACCGGGAAGAGACCCCGGGGTCGACCCAGAACATGCTGGAGGGACTACGTCTCTCGGCTGGTCTGGGAACGCCTTGGCGTCCCCCAGGAAGAGCTGGAGGAAGTGGCTGGGGAGAGGGACGTCTGGACCTCACTGCTTAGGCTGCTGCCCCCGCGACCCGACCCCAGAACAAGCGGATGAAGATGAAGATGAAGCTTCCAAATTTTGGGAGCTGTAATAGTGGGACTTAGAAAATAATTATGGCTATTTGCCCAAATCAGAAACCTTTCCAAAAATTATTTCATGCTCAAATGTCATTACCAATGGCATTGCTCCACTTTGTATTGGGTCTTGAGCAGGTTTTTGATTGAGGCAAAAAAAAAAAAAAAAAAACCTTATAACATGGTTGTCATAGAAAGAAATTTCAATTCTTGCCTTTTTAAGGCTGTTCTTTTTCACACCTTAGGAGAGGAGGATGATGAGGAGCCAGACATGCCAGTGGGTCCAAGGCCGAGGCCTCTTTCAGACATTCATCTGAAGGAGAAAGCTGTTCCGATGCCTGAAGCTAGAGCTTTCTTCATCTTTGGTCATACAAACAAGTAAGGATCATCAACTAAATTAAGTCAACAGGAGCACTCAGAGCACAAACCTCCATCGAGCCATAACAATTAAGCAAACAGCAGGTTGACACTTTAAATTTAATGTACTATCATGTTAAATTTAAATTGCTGCCAAATGTGCAATCTAAATCAGATCTGGATGAAACTTCTGGCCTGACATCAAAGTTTTAAATCAGTTGTGTTTTTACAGAAATATGACTTTCACAAATGCCTATTATAAGAAGTATGGATTATTGGAAATAAATTGTAATAATTTTTGTGGTCATGAGTGCATGGATTCTTAAAAAAATTTAACAGGGAACATCCTTTGGTGAACACCTACAGATCATGAAACTTTCAAATTTCTCTGTCAGAAACGGTTAACAGGAGGTTGCTATATATATATATATAAGTCCCCAGTGCATGAAACACCACCAAGCAGTTGACACCATAAAGACCAAAAAGCTCTTGAAACAGGTCAGAGACAAGAACTCATGGTCTGTGAGTTTTTCAAGGGTTTGTATATTTTTTTAAACAACTTTTCCACAACTTTCTCCCTGACCTGTTTGGAGAGCTTCTTGGTTTTCATGGTGCCACTTGCTTGGTGGTGACTCTTGTTTAGTGGTGTTGTTCACTGGGTTGTATACATACCAAAAATACAGGTATATACATACCAAAAACATGTGACACATGTGGCACATAGATGGACCTTATTTAACTAATTATATGACTTCTGAAGGTAATTGGCAGCACCAGAATTTTATTTTTTTTTAGTTAGCGGTTAGGGTTTAAGGTTAGGGTTAGGGTAGCCATCTAGCAATGACCTGATATACAATAGCAACCTCCTAGTGGCCATGTATCAACATCCTAGCAACCACCTGGAATGCCAGAGTAACCATCTGCCAACATCGTATTGACTATTTAGCAATTTTAAATAGTCCGTAAATAGAATATAATTCAGCTCCATCAGATACCCTAGCAGCTGCCAAGCAACACCCTGGCAAATACCTTGTATGACATAGTAACCACCTAGCAACTTATCAACATTTAGCAATTTAAAATAGTCTGTAGCAGTCTAAAAGAAGTCATCCAAGCATATTTTTACAACTTTTTAGTATTACTGAGGGACTTGCTTATGTCCTTCTTATTAGATTTCTATTGTATTTATATTTTATTATTATTATTATTTTATAATTCTGCAATGTGCAACACTGTTGTTATTTAGTCTATACTTTTTTTTTTATATACCAACAACCTAGCAACCACATGGTGAACGCCTGGGTTAGCAACAACATAGCCACAGCATAAAGATAAGAACAATAATGATTTTATTTTGTATATTTCCTCATTCCACCAAAATTAATTTCTGGTTACACTAGTACCAGCACAAAACAAAGTACTTTTAAATCAGTCTAAAAACAGGACTTGATTTTACCCAGTGTTTCAGAACATGGTCAAACCGGAGAACATCTAGGCTACAATACCTACCTTAGATAATTATTGACCACATTGTGCAGGAATGCCATTTAAGGACCTAACACACTCCTTTATACATCATCTCCACAGTAAATTTTCACAACAAGGTAGAGTGAAATAACAATCACTGACATACCTTCTTTTTCTTTTTAGGTTTCGAGTTTTGTGTCACAGGATTGTCAACCACAACATTTTCACCAATCTCATCCTATTCTTTATCTTGTTAAGTAGTATTTCTCTGGCTGCAGAGGACCCGGTAAATAGTGACTCATTCAGGAACAAGGTACATGGATACTTGAAAATGTTCATGGTCAGGCATTTTTTTTTATTTTAACTGCTGATATGAACTTGTGTATTTTATGCTTACAGATTCTAGGTTATGCAGATCATGTTTTCACGGGTCTCTTTACCATAGAGATCATATTAAAGGTAAAATAACTTCTTAACTTGCTGGCACCATGTCATATCTTTCTGATCCTTTCATATTTGCTATGTCTTTCTATAACTCAATCTTTATTCTTACATTTTGTGAACATATGTCTACTCTTATTTTCATTCGCTTTGGACTTGCTCGTTTGCAGATGACAGCATATGGAGCATTCCTCCATAGGGGTTCTTTTTGTCGTAACTACTTTAACATTTTGGATCTCGTGGTGGTCAGTGTCTCGCTGATCTCTTCTGGAATTCAGTGAGTAAAAGCTAATTTAATTAACCACAATGATATCTTGACCAAAATTTACATAATATGTATTGTACAGAGGTTAGTAACATTGTGACTGTCAAAGGTTTATTTTCAAACCAAGCAGAAGTATCGAAATCACAGTTTATGTTAAAAGTGAGGCAGGCAGACGTCAAACAAACAGGCAAACAGAACATTAATCAGGCAAACTGACAGTTGGAATCAGGCAGGTAGGGATCTTGCACGCAGGAAAAAGTACACGATAGGCAAAGATCAAGAATAGGTAGGAAAAATCAGGTCATAAACACAAATCTAAATATGTATAAATATGAATACATAATAAATAAATATATTCCTCATTATCATGTCTGAACAAAGGGAAACCATGACAGTGGCTACCAGCCTCTATCTGTCTGCATGGCCTACCATCTGCTATTTGATTTAAATCCTTATCTAAATAAAAAGGTTTATAGAAGACAAAAGTTTGCATAATAATGATTAAAGGACTGATTACTTTGGGGCTTTTAGACCCAAGCCTATTGGCTCATCAGGCTGGTGCTTAACTCCTCCTGGATGGAATGCCATTGCAGGTTACCTTTCCAGTAATTTTTTCTGGTACCCATTTATACTGCTGGGTGGACAGAAGCACACTTGTGGTTAAGACCTTGCCCAGGGGCCTTAGCACGGGGGGGTGGGGGGGGGGGGGTGTCTAATGAGGATTCAAACCCACGACCTCCTGATCATGAGCCCAGCACCCTAACCACTACGCCACCGGCCCACTCTAATTACTTTGCAGGACATTTAAAATGGGGGCAGTGGTGGCCCTGTGGTAGGATGCTGGCTTTCTGATCCGAAGGTCGGGGGGTTCAAGCCCCACTGTCACCGAATTGTCACTGCTGTCCCCCCAGTGCAGCTAACTGGGTTATCAAAGGCCAGCCATGTCTCTCACTGTCTGTGGTGAGAGGCTTGTAAAAGAACCATTGCCATTAATCGTAACGAGTAGGCCATTGAGTTGCCATCAGTATTTTTCTGCCCTGCTGTCCAGGGTGTACTCTACCCTCGCCAGAGTCAGCTGAGATGCCAGCCTCCCCACGACCCTAATTAGGATTAAGCGGTTCAGAAAATGAACAGAAATTAATGACATTTAAAGCACAATTATGTAAATAAATGAATGCCACTTGAGTCATTCACTTAAAGTGGTACCATAAAGTGTGACATTCAGAATCCTAGAGTAAAAGTCCTAAAGTTTTAATGAAGTCCTGCTTATTTCCCTCTATATTGACCATAAATTAATGAATCAAAGACAGTGAGAGAACTACTTCATGCACATAACTGCACTTTTATTAGTAACAAACAGGAATAAATCCATTTGTAACACCAAATTCATATTCGAATGCATTCACGTATGGACACAAAATTCATCCCATTTGTTTTTGGTGAATAAATTAATTACGGCATGACTGCGTGTGAAGTAAATACACTTCAGGAGGTCACCCAACTGTACAGTGAACATTGTAATATGGAACCTCACCCCTCACAGGAAAAATGCTTCAGTTCTGTAAGTAACTTGCGTGGACACCACTGGTAATGCGTGGAACCGTAAATTGATGTGCGATTCTCTGTCCACAAAGTAAGAAAAACACAGGAATTTTTACTTTGGATATACATTTTAATGGAAGATCATTATTGCAAGCTCTACTATTTGCACTTTGAGCTGATACTTCAGTGATAGTATGGCATGAAACTAACTAAACAATGTCACAATTTTTGTCCACATACTGCAACCAATTTTGCAGAAAAATTTATTTATTTTTTTTCCCTGCTGGATGTATCATAATTATTTTGTCTGACATGTTGCATGTGTCCATGTGTATGTTTTGGGCAGGAATTGCCCTTTTAATTATTTATAGTTTTTGGAAAACATTAGGTCAAAATATGAATAATTAAATTTGACCCAGTTTCAGAGAATGACCCAATTACAAAATGTGTACCAATCTCTATAGTACCAGTCAGGTTAAAAATATGAATAATCATACAGAATCCACATTTTGTATGCTGTTTTTATATGATCAAATCTTGATAATGTCAGCTTAACTTTACATCTTTATGTGCCCTACAGGTCGAGTGCCATTAATGTTGTTAAGATTTTGAGAGTTCTTAGAGTTCTCAGACCCCTGAGAGCCATTAACAGAGCCAAGGGCCTCAAAGTGAGTCAGTCTTTCTCTCTGTCTCTCTCTCTCTCTCTCTCTCTCTCTCTCTCTATTTTCTGCTCTTAAACACACACACACACACACACACACACACACACACACACACACACACACACAAAAAATCCGCTAGCTTTTTTCCATTATTAATTTTCATGACACACTAAAACAACCATTCAATTATATTTAATATATTTCTTAAAATATATATCATGAATTCTGTTACATGTTCTATATCTCTGTAAATTCACAGCATGTAGTCCAGTGTGTATTTGTAGCAATCCGCACCATTGGGAACATTGTTATTGTCACCACTCTGCTGCAGTTTATGTTTGCTTGTATTGGAGTGCAACTCTTTAAGGTGAGAATGTACATACACTTGTGAATTATTGTGTACACATATAAAATAGATATTTAATAAAAGTACTTTATATTATTGACCACCAATACGTCTCAACTGCTTTAAGTAAAATTATTTTACAAATAATATATTATTAATTATAATAATAGAATTATAAAATATTTCTTATAATAAAATTATAAAAATGTATTTTTAAAAAATGATTTTCTGTGTTGTGACTTTCAGGGAAAGTTCTACTTTTGTACAGACTCTTCTAAACAGACTGAGACAGAATGCAGGTAACAATCTGAAAATGTACAACCAACCAAAACTTTTAAAGTAAAAATACTTTAATTGCTCAGTCTTTACCCATCCTCTCAGGCCTGGGAGAATCACAGAAGCACACACTTGGACATTTAGCACTGTTTCTCATCCATCCATCCATTTTTTGATCCACAGTATGGATGTGCACTGTCCTTGTCCCATGCTGCATGCCTTTGTACTGGGGGCCTGGATGAGTGACACATTTTGACAACATCAAAACATCATTACACACAAAAGTCGTGTACAATAGACATTATGGTTTAACACTGTCACATTGTTCAGATAGTTTTGTGTAACCATCCAAATGATGACCTTTATGCAACGTCACAATAATGCTGTAAAACACAGTGTGTTAACTGGACAGTTGCATTCATATAAAATGTGTTGTATTTCAGTCAGGTGTGTAAGTCAAAATTAATGTTGTTCATATTAAAGTGATACAATTGTTGCAAGACAAAAAAATCCTCATATGATATTCGTGTGACACTTGGTAAATGAATGACCACTGTACGTGTTACATGACATATGTACACGTAACCTGACACTGTCACAAAAATGTAGTATAATACATGATTGGTTAAGGAAAACCCATAGGTTTAAGGTAGCACAATATTATGACTACTGTGAGAAAATTTTATTATCCTGAGCACATTATTGTAACAGCACAGAAGACCCAAAAAGAATCTGAAATTTTTATGTTTATCATAACACAGCCACAGAGTCATAGTGTCATAGGGCATCACACAACAGAACTGACAACAATACCCAGACCAGAATTTAGCAAAATTAAGCTACTGGCCAAGAGGACTAGTGAAATTAGTGAAACTACTAGTCCTCTTTCATATTTACTTTTCATGAACACTATATCCTCTTTACCTACTGGATTTGTCAGTTCACACCAGCAGGATGACTTGCTAGATAGTTTCACTCGTTCTACAGATTTTTGACTCGCCACGGGCCAGTGGACTGGTGTTAATTTCCACCCCTGCAAGACAGAAAAAAACGTGTTCAAAACTCTATAAAAAGTGTCTATGACTGGCCTTTTTTAGCACACAACAGATGAGTTTCATTCAACACACCCACAACAGTCCTTTTTTATGTTGAACTGCTCTACACCTGTTGTGTAATGTATGTGACAGTGGCTTAACACAAGACATGATTCAAGGTTCAAGTTCTTTATTTGCCATTTATACACAGACAGTCTGGGCACAGAAGAATTCTATGTGATTAAATGGAAAGTCAGTTTAAAAAAGCTTGATGTGATCTGGACTGCATGAATTAGTTTGAAGTAATTTCCAGTAATTTCCAGTCTTTCCATTCACAACACCTGGGCCTTTGCCTTAAAAGCAGAGAGATAACAAAGGGGGAGTGTTTGCCAAATTTACCCAAATAATCCTCTCTTAGCTCCCGTTGGAACCTGATACACACCTTCATGGTATAACATGCACAACAAACCTTGATGACCCACACACCAAACCATTTCCTGGCATGACCCCAACAACAAACACCAGTAAACTGGCCATGCTTGATGGTGTGGAAACAAGGCAGCAAATAAGCCATATGAGACATTAAGTGTCTGGTTGACTAAAAAGCCTTTTTGAGCATGAAAACTAATGTCATCAATGTGCGAAGCCATTTTGATGTCTACTGCAAGGACTGTGAAAGGTAGGCGGATCAGCTTTGCCATTTACAAAATGAGAACAATTAAATTATGGCTGAAAAAATACAAATACTCTGGATATAAAATTCTAGGACTAGACTTGGCAATCTTTGCCCACTTTTACTTACAAAAGCACTCCAAATCTATCAGATTGCAAGGACAGCTGTGCTCAAGCCCTTTTCTAGTCACCCAAAGATTATCAGCTGGATTCAGGTCTGAGCTCTGGCTGGCCCATTCCATTGTTGACCTGGAGGGATGTTTTTGGGTCATTGTTGTGCTGTTCTTCAATTGAACCACACAGATCACTGGGCCCACCAAAGATGGAAAAGCTCTGAAATGGCACATCCTGGTTCCACCCCTCTACTCCACAGAAATCCAGCATTTCAACAGGGTGCATATCTCTCCATATCCACTACATGTGCTAAACAAAAATAGGGGACTGGCATATAACCTTTGAACAAAAAACAATAAGATTGAACTTCATTACAATAGAAAATCACTTATGTGTCCCAAAGACAATACAAATGCATAAAAGTGAGATGAGATGAGGTCCCCTTGTGACTGCTTGATTGCTGTTAGTCTCCATTTTCTGTTGGCACTGTGTCTGATAGACATTTCATGATTCTAATAAGAACGATATGCAAAAATCTCCCAGAATATATAT
>JBCNYH010000024.1:25429021-25439107 GCA_039654325.1 Tandanus tandanus
TGGAGCTGAACGAACCTACCAATCACGGTGGGGTATATGGCTCTCGGGGGCGGGACATCGGCCGGGTTTGATGCAAGAGAAACATTTCTCAATGAGTGAAAGTTACAGCAGCGTTGCCATGGAGAGTTTTCTTCCGTGCCTGGCTGGCTGGCTGCCTTGTTTCTATTGGGCACATGCGGACATTCGTCCCAACGCGCTGCGCTCACAACACTTCAAAAAAAGTGTTTTTAAGTTGCTGCCCAGCGGGACATTTTACGTATATAAATACATATATTTATACACACACGTCAGTGGCACTTAGAGAGTTAATATGAGGTCTCTCTCTCTGATAAAATAAATCAAAGTGATGCGTACGTGGCGGGATAAAAGAAAAGTAAGGAACTCAATGCAGCCTAATGTAGAGTCTGCAGTCACATAGCGACACCTGTTCATCGGCAATAACAGTCCCCGGTAACCCGGACCAATCATAGGGTCGCCTTTTCCTGTAACAACAGCCCGGCGGATAACAGTCCGTGAGCAGTCACCTTTTTTGCGCTCGCTATCCCGGTACTTTCTACCATCTACAAATGCCATGGTGTTCATGTCATCATGAAAGACATGAACATCGAGCATAAAAACAACGGAGACTGCTACCGGGCTTTTATCCGCCGACCGCCGTGCTGCGGTTACAAGAAAAAGGAAGCGGAAATGACGTTCTCCGTGCGTCGGCTAAACGCTTCATTGAAACTTCAAGGCAAGAGAAGCCATGTTCAGAAGAACAGTTCATGTTCTTCAATGTTCCATTTATGTTCAGAACAATTCATTTTCAGAAGAAGGTTAAAGGTTAAAGAACTGTTCATACAGACATCAGAATCTGAATACAGCAGATATAGAAGACTGAAGAAACCTCATTTAGTCACTGACCAGAGAAATCTAATTATTATTATTAAGATTATTATTTTCATTATTTTTATTTTATTTATTACTGATTGATTGATTTTCTTATTAATTCTTAATTTGTTTATTTATTTTTTTATCTTATTTTGTGTTAAAAAAATAAAAAGATTTGAGAAGATTGAAAATTTAAAAACAAAGCTTTTCTTGGGGAAAACCTGATGCGGCCCAGCCTCACCCAGACTCTGCCTCCAGTGGCCCCCGGGTAAATTGAGTTTGAGAACTCTGGTGTAGAGAGTGGACAGTTTCCGGTACCTAGGTGTTTACATCACGCAGGACCTGACATGGTCCTGTCATGTTAACACCCTGGTGAAGAAGGCTAGCGGTGCTGGACCAAGGCCAGGGAGATAACAAAGGACCTCAGCCATCCCAACAATGGACTCTTCTCTCTGTTGCGGTCAGGGAAACGTTTCCGTTCCTTGAAAGCAAACACTAAGTGAATGAGGAGGAGCTTCTTACCCGGAGGCCATTCGGGCCCTCAACCAGAACACTAGTACCTGGACTTTGTAGACCTACCCTACACATGAACATTACATTCTACCTCACCTGATTGTTGCACACACAATTTGCACTTTCAGTACACCTTTGCACTACTTTGCGCACACAATAACCACACTCACCTAGACATCTTGTGTGCACACTGCACCGGCACTTTACATACGTATTACTTATAAAATTGCCACTACATTTATATTTTATTTTATTTTATATATTGTTATATTTTATTTTATATTTTTTATTTTATATTTATAGTCGACCTTTAACTATGTCCTTCAAATAGTTATAGTTATTGTTATTTTTCTTCTTGATATTGATAGTTTTTATTCTTCAAATTTAGGACAGTCGTAACAAGCATTTCACTACATATTCTATTGTGTATGATTTTGTGCGTGACAAATAAATTTGAATTTAACCAGCTTTTGGATGGCTGGGGCCACGATTTTCAGTTCTTGGTGGACTGGGAGGGTTATGGTCCAGAGGAAAGGTGTTTGGTTCCTGATTGTGGACTTGTCATAAACTTTCTGAGGACTTTCTTTTGTCTTCTGGAATCATGTGCTTTTGTTTGTCCCCTTTGGCTTTCCACAGACTCATTATTGCGCTCACCTGTTTCTTGTTGCATGTCTATATAAGCCCATCATTTCTTCACTAGCATTACCAGAGTTTTCGCACCAGGATCGATGATATTAGTAAACATCGCCACTTTTTATTTCTCTTTAAATTGTATGGCTTTTTCTTAACACTTGATCTCAGATTTTTCCACTTTCTTTGAATCTTTGTGTTGCTGCCAAGATGTCACACATGGTAAAGTTTTTTGTCATTGTAAAAAGAAAAAACTAACAAGACGTAAAAGAGGTGAATGGGAGATCCATAAGCTGGGGTGGATTCGCTGGGAAGCCTTCAGCCAAAATGACTTTTTTTTTCAAAGCAGACTGTGTATGTTGAATGCGATAGTGTTAGTCAATCCGAAAAGTCACGTTCGCTCTAGTGAGTATTCGCTTATGTTAAGATTAATGGTTATTGCTAGTGTCAATCACTGTGGGACCTGATGAGGCACTAGTTATTAATACTCCCTAGTGAGTGAGTTGTAATAAACTCTGTGCCCTTGGTCCAAAGTAGTGCTGGAGGCTTTAAATGTACATCGTGTAAGCGTTGGGGAAAAACAAGCAGTCAAACGCTAGCTTTTGGCTAAAAATAACTTTTGCATGACGGTGCAGTTCAAATCTTTTCCGTTTAAAATCATGCTTTTCAACGAAATTATCAACAAAGGTTTGCACATAGTAGCTTCAAAACACCATTTAATTGACTAGTTCCACCCATAGAACTTTCTTTAATTAACAAAGTTATACATATGTACTATAGCACATAGAAGACGTGGGTTAACACATACAGTTAGTAGTAAATAGAGGAGGCAATTGCTGGCTGGAGTGTTTAGAAACTTGTCAACCATTTTTAATTTTGTTTGTTTGTTTTTTTTTTAAGAAAAATAAAAAGAAACTTAGTGTACATTTTAGCTCTGCACATGACTGATGATCTTCCCACTTTCCCAGGATAACCCATTCACTAATTGTTAGCAGTTACATCCATCCAGTTTGAAGAAACACGGTTAGGCTAATCACTACAGTGCCCTTCCTACTTTAAAACTAGTATTCAAAGTAAAAAATAATCCAAAACGAAAAGCCTTGTGATGATTTACAGTTTAGGTACAAAACAATCTATAGTTAAACACGAGGATAAGCTTAAGCAAAACTCCAAGCTCTAAATTAAACATATTTTATATTCGCTTTAAGATTCCATTTAGTTCATCATTGGGATAACAAATCTCTAGCTGAAGGCAAGGATACCCCAAAGCCAAGACTTACAATAAAACAAACATGTCACCTTCAAACATAGTGATCCCAGCGAGCCCCCTTCATATTGTTGGTTTCTTACTTTAGTGTATCCTAAATTGAAACAAAAGAGAAAGATGATTGTGTGCAGTTGCACTTGATTATGGAATCCCCTTTTCTAGCTATCCCTTGCTTATCAATTTCCTTTCCTCTCAGGCCTGGAAAAAAACTGGGGCACACACATGGATGTTCAGCAGTGTCTTTCATACACACTACTTTTCATACTCACTACTTTCCACCAAAAAATCGCACAGATTGGTGGTCCGGGGCCTTTGCGTGCCATCCTGGAACCTGGAGAAGGCCCAGGAGAGGCCTTTGGCATAATAGAACTCAGCAGCAACACAGGACTCGGCCTTGGACCCACCTCTGAAATGCACAAAAACACAGAGCAACCTCCCAGCACAGAGGCAAACAGGAGAGCTGTCACTAGTTCTATGACAGGCTCAACAGAAGGCTCAGCAGTGGGCACATTAGCACAGTCTTGAACACAACATGATTTATTACATTACAGAAGACCCTTCTTGAGCAATGGTTACTTATCTAACCAGGGTTCAACATTTTGTGAAGTCATAGTCTCTTAAAAGTTCATCATTAAACAAGAATTCATTGTATAATAAAGGTTTAATGTTATTCACAGAGTCATAATACAAAACAGTAACATCTTCAGATACATTGATTGTACCGTCAGTCTATGGCATGAGCTCTGAAGGGTTGGCCATACAGTTGACCTCAGGCATGAGCTATGGAGAGGAGACCACCCTGTCGGCCTCGGAAAAGAACACCGAAGAGAAGGCCACCTTGTTTAACTTGTGAAATAAAAAATGTTAAGATACATGTTGTATTATATAGCTGGTATTAATGTATGTGCTGTCATGAATCTCTCACTCTCTCTCTCACACACTGTGTGTGTGTGTGTGTTTATAGGGGGACTTATATACTGTATAAAGATGGTAACGTTGGAAAGCCAGAAAGAGATCGCCGTGAATGGGAAAACAGTGATTTCAACTTTGATGATGTTCTTCAAGGCATGATGGCCTTGTTTGCTGTGTCCACTTTTGAAGGATGGCCTGCGTATGTTAATATCACAAGTTCACATGCATACACACCCTTCCACCCACACATTGAATACATTGAGGTTTTAATATGAGTTTACTATAAAGTTATTTTCATTTATGTTTTCATTTATTTTACATCATTGTCCTTCTTTCCTTCAGCCTCCTGTATAGAGCAATAGACTCCAATTCTGAAGATGCCGGCCCTATATACAACTATCGTGTGGTCATCTCTGTCTTCTTTATCATCTACATCATCATTATCGCCTTCTTCATGATGAACATCTTTGTTGGTTTTGTCATTGTTACATTCCAGGAGCAAGGAGAGCAAGAGTACAAGAACTGTGAGCTGGATAAGAACCAGGTACTGAGGTTCGAATAAAATGCTATGTATGATAAGAAATGTGTAGCATGGTGGCATAGTGGTTAGCATGTCTGCCTCACAGCAAAAATATCCTGGGTTTAAGCCTTGGGCTTGGATAGGTCGTCTTTGTGAGTTTGCATGTTCTCCTCGCGCTTGCGTTGGTTTCCAACAGGTACTCCGGATTTCCTTCCACAGTCGAAAGACATGCACATTAGGCTAACAATATTCTCGATTGCTCCTAGGTGTGGGTCTAAGTGTAAATGGTTGTGTGTGTCAGCCGTGTGATGGATTGGCAAGCTGTTCAGGGTGTACCTTGCCTTCGCCCAGAGTCGGCTGAGATAGGTTCCAGCCTCACCGCGACTCTCATAGGAGTGCAGTGGTGCTTGAAAGTTTGTAAACCCTTAAGAATTTTATACATTTCTGCATAAGTGAGCAAGGCACCTAACCCCCAACTGTTTTCTGGGCGCCACAATGTGTGTGGCAGCCCACTGCTCTGAGTGTGTGTGTGTGTTTGTGTGTGCTCACTGCTTAAGTGTGTGCGCTCACTTTGGATGGGTTAAATGCAGAGGAAATAATTTCCCTTGCAGGCTTAGTACAGTATGTCAAAATCATAAAATCAAAGATAAGCCCTGATACACCTTTCGCAGATTGCACTTGCCTTGCACAAGATGGCATCATAAAATCAAGATGACAGTCTCGTGTTTTGAAATTGGTCTGATTGTACTACATTATGCAGTCTTAATGTAATTTGAAACCAGATAATATTGTATATATAATTATTATATTATAAACTTTTGTAAACTGGTGGCTTGGAACTTTAATTGGCTAGCCACATGTGATCACAGGAAAATTATCTTGTTATAAAAAAAGAATAAATAGAAGTAATGTTTTTTCCTAATGTGTGTGTGTGTGTGTGTGTGTGTGTGTGTGTGTGTGTGTGTGTGTGTGTGTCTATCTATCCATGCATGTGTGTACATCTGTCTGTGTGTTCTTCTCATGGTGCAGCGACCGTGTGTGGAGTATGCTCTAAAGGCACGGCCTCTACGCAGGTACATTCCAAAGAATCCATACCAGTATAAGGTGTGGTATGTGGTCAACTCCACCTACTTTGAATATCTGATGTTCACCCTAATCCTTCTTAACACTATCTGCTTGGCAATGCAGGTTAGTATATCCCCTTAAGCACTACTAGAAGATATGATTTAAATACAATTATGCTTGCTTTTTTGTTCCATTGTTTTGCTACAAAATTATAATTTAGAGTAAACGTTGTGTCTATTTGCAGCATCATGGTCAGTCACCATCCTTCAACAAAGCCATGAACATTCTCAACATGCTCTTTACTGGTCTGTTCACTGTGGAGATGATCCTCAAACTTATTGCATTCAAACCCAGGGTATGGCCTGCTTCCTAATCACACCTACTGAATGAAAAAAAGTGTGTATGTATATCTAACTATTTTGGACAAATATACACTCATTAAAAAGCAAAGGGAAACAAAGGATTTGTGTTATATTTGCAACTCCCATGATTAATTAACTGGGAAATCATAATAAGAAACAAAACCAAAAGCAGAAAACCAAAGAACTAGACACACAGGGGGTGGCATGGTGGCATAGTGTTTAGCACATCCGCCTCACCGCGAGATCTTGGGATCGGGTCCCGGGCTCTGCGCAGATTGTCTACACCGGTGCTGCGGCCATCTGCACATGCGCACTGCCTGCCAAGCCTTCTTGGGGGTATTGTAGTTCTTCCATCATCAGAAACCCGGGAGTGACTGCTGCACTGCTTTACTGCACTGTATATGGATCTCCGTGGATACTGTGCTGGATACGGAGGGAGATCCACGAAGAAGGAATACTGTGTAAAATGTAAATAAAACAGGACACAATGATTTGGAATCTCAGTAACTCATATGCTGTTCACAATAGAACATAGAATATATATTAAATGTTGAAAGTGGGACAGTTTAGTATTTATTGAAAGATTATTCATCATTTTCTGAACGGCTTAATCCTAATTAGGGTCACGGGGAGGCTGGTGACCATCTCTGGGCGAGGGCAGAGTACACCCTGGGCAGCTCGTATGGCCATCGCAGGGCAGAAACATTCAATGGTTCTCTTTTACATGCCTCTCACCATAGACAGTGAGAGACATGGCTGGCCTTTGATTACCCTGTTAGCTGCACTGGGGGAACAGCAGTGACAACCCGGTGAAAGTGGGGCTTGAACCCCCGGTTTTCGGATGAGTAATTCAGCACCCTACCACCGGGCCACCACTGCCCCTTATTGAAAGATAATCATTATTTACTGTACATTCAATTCAGGCATCACTGCATTAAAATTAGGCATAATTCTGTCATGAAAATTACTGCATAGGCTCAGGAACATTTCCAGAAATCATTGTCTGTGAACACAGCTTGTCATGCCATCCAAAAATACAGGTTAACGCTCTGCCGTGTAAAGAAGAAGCCATATGTGATCATAAACCAGAAGCACTGTCTTCTCTGGTCCACAGCTCATTTAAACTGAACTGAGAAAAAGTGGAAAACTGCTCTGTGATCAAAGGTATTACAATTGAATTTGATTTTATAAGCTATAAACACTGTGTCCACTGGACTAAAGAGACAAGGGACCATCTCGCCTGTTATCAGCGCTAAGTTTAAAAGCCTGCATCACAGTGTTCACAGCCCATGACTTCTGGAAGTGTTCCTGAGCCTATGCAATGATTTCCATGAACAAATCATGGCTGTTTTTAATGCACTGTTGTCTGAGGGCCTGAAGATCACGGGTATCCAATTATTGATTTTTTTTCCCTTGTCCCTTGCGCACAGAGATTTCTCCAGATCCCTGGAATCTTTTAATTTTATTTATTTATTTATATTTATGTATTTATTAATTTGTTCATTTATTTTTTGGTTTTTACCCCATTTTTCTCTCTAATATAGTTGTATCCATTTCCCACCCATCAAGTATTGCCTTCCCTATCACACGACTACCACCAACCAGGGAGGGGCGTAAACATGCACATGCCCCCTCCGTGACATGCAATGCCCGCCACCTGCCTTTTTTCGAACTGCTGCGCATGCCACCTTTTCGCCACCTTGTTACAAACAGTGCAAGATAAGGATTTGTGTGTTTTATATGTTAAAGACTTTTTACTATATTAATCTGTTCAAGGCCAATCTGCTAGTATTATGTATGATTATTGTTACCTGTCTAATTAAACCTTTATCCTTTATAGGGTTATTTTAGTGATCCTTGGAATGTTTTTGACTTTCTCATCGTAATTGGCAGCATTATAGATGTCATTCTGAGTGAAATAAATGTAAGTACATCACCCCCATCTTTCCCTGCACCCATACCCTCTTTCTCTATCCTATTATCGGGAAATTATGAATGAAGGCAAATAAGGAAAAAATAGTTTAATTTGTACCAAATCTGATTTTCGGAAAATTAAATAGACCAACTATAAAAGAGATAAATTTTACAAATTTATAAACATTTTCTGTGTCTAAGGGAATGCAAACATATTATAACAAGTGACTTTTATTGCCTCTAACCTGCTTAGTTTTGTTTATTATCTAGTTTCCTTACACAGATTTTCATTACATTTATTTCTGCACCCACCACCCCTCCACCTTAGAGTTAAAGATAGCAGTCTCTGTTTTAAATGTTCTGTCTGTATACAGCATCTCCCTTCTACTACTTCCTTTTTACTGGCTTACTTTTGTTCTGTTTTTAGTGTGTGGGCATGTGTGTATTTACATATTTAATTGATTTTTTTTAACAACATATTGGGTAATTTTTGGTACAACTAAAAATAGTAGTTAAACCTAAAAATATACATTTTAAATGTACATTCTACATTTGTAAGGTCAGGTTTTCAGTCCATAATCTGCTATTCGAACATCGGTACCATGAGGTACTCAGCTACACCAAATCCTCCATACAGTTAAAGCATGTTTTTGTTCAGGTTTTTATAAATGTATTTTAATAATAAAGAACTGAAATCTCTCATTTGTATATGCTTTAATAGCTTTGTCCAAAGGTAAACTGAGCTGAGCTCACATGCACCTTTTGTGCTTTACTTATACTCTATGTATACCTGAGTATCAAACCTATACAGTGGTTCTTGAAAGTTTACTCATATATAGTAAACTCAATATATATACTCAATACCTTTAGAACTTTTTGTATTTCTAGCAAATAAAGAGAACCAAGTTAAACAAATTAGAAAAAAAATATTATGTTTGTTCATTTATTTATTCACGAAAATTATCCAATATTAGGTACACCACCCCTTACAACTAAATGCTTAGTAACTGTTGATCAGTCCTGCAAATCAGCTTGAATGAATGTAAGCCCATTCCTCTGTACAGCGCAGCTTTTACTTTGGAGCGCTGGTGGGTTTTCTGAAATGTACTGCTTGCTCCAGGTTGTTCCATGCTTTTCTTGATTTGATTAATATCAGGACTTTGAATTTGCCAGTCCAAAACATTAACTTTAACCATTCCTTGGTAGAACAATTTATGCCTCTAGGGTTGTTATCTTTCTGCATGACCCACTTTCTCTTAAGATTCAGTTCAGAGACAGATATCCTGATATTTTCCTGTAGAATTTGCTGGTATATTTCAGAATTCATTGTTTTATCAATGATTACAAGCTTCCCTGGACCAGATGTTGCAAGTCAGGACTAGACCATGATATTGTCACCATCATTTTTCACAGATGGTATAATTTTCTAATGTTAGAATGCAGCGGTATCATTCTTTCAAACATAACGACTCTCATTTACACCAAAAAAGTTATATTTGTTATACTCCTGGGTTGTCCACATCTATTTAGCAAACTGTAGAAAGGCGGCAATGTTCTTTCTTGAGATCAGTGGCTTTTACCTTGCAACCTTCCTATGCACACCATTGTTGATTAGTATTCTTCTAGTGATGTGACCATTAACATTAGGGAATGTAAGAAAGGCTTTTAGATGCTTAGAAGCTACTATGGGTTCCTTTGTTATATCAAAGACCATTACATGTGCATTGCTCTTATAGTGGTCTTTGTGACTGTGGATTGGTGTCCAAATTCTTTAGAGATGGTCCTGTAACCTTTTCCAGCCTAATGAACAGTAATTTTTTTTTCTGAACTTCTAACAAATCTATTTTTCTGTGTTGTGAAGATTTGAACTTTAACAGATCCCTGTTCTTTAAATAAAACAGGGCACCTACCTGATTGCCATCCAGTCCATAAAATGGAAACTAAAAGACTTTCAAATCATTCATTCATTCATTCATTCATCTTCTTCTGCTTCTTCCGGGGTCGGGTCGCGGGGGCAGCAGCCTAAGCAGTGA
>JBCNYH010000024.1:25538948-25549569 GCA_039654325.1 Tandanus tandanus
ATTGTAAGGGGTGTGTGGGGGTGTATGTGTTGACTAATTCGCTTAAGCAACTCGCGTGGCGTCACTGGCGCAGCATTCTGGCATTGTTACGTTATTTCACCGTTTGATAATTATCAGGATAAACTTATAGTAGGCTTCATTCACGGGGGGCCCCAGGAGGGCGGGGGCTCTAGGCAACCGCCTACTTCTGCCTAATGGTAGCTCCGCCTCTGAGTAGAAGCATGCAATGGTGATCTCCTCATATCAAACAATTTTTTGAAACAAATGCCAACAACAGTGGTGGGTGTACCACAACAGAAAATGTCAATGACCTGATCTCAATAACCTGTCATGTGCCCTTGAGCATCAATTACAGCTTGACAACGATGGCTCATGCTGTTTACAGGTCGACTTATTGTCTTCTGACACATGGCATCCCATTCCTCTTGAAGGATGGCCCTCAGGTCATTGTGGTTCAGGGGTACAGAGTTACCAGCCTCTACATGTTGACTCAGCTGATCCCATGGGTTTTCTATGGGATACAGGTCTGGAGAAACTGCAGGCCACTCCATTTGTGGTATCCCAGTCTCCAGCAGCCATTCCCTAATGATACGACCTCAATGAGCTGGAGCATTGTTATCCATGAAGATGAAATTTGGCCTGTGTTGTTCATGTAGGGGCACAAAGACTAGATTAATGATGTTATTCAGGTAGTATGGGCTTGTCACTGTACCATTCACAAAGTGTAGGGCAGTTCTGTATAGACTAGACACACCTGCCCAGACTGTAACACCACCACCACCAAGGGCTTGTCTGGTGACAGTTTTGGCTGATGCATAGCGCTCTCCTTGATGTCACCTACATCGATGACAACAATCATTTCTGCTCAGCGTAAATCGACTTTCATCAGAGAACAGTACTGAGGCCAACTGGTCCCCAGTCCAGCGCACATGCTCCCTGGCCTGATGGTGTGGTCAGGTACCCTTGCAGGTAGCACGCAGACCACGCTGATGTAAACGGTTTCGAATGGTCTGACGTGACACTTGGGTGCCTCTCACCTCCCTTAAATGTGCCTGGAGTTGAGTGGCATTCATCATCCGGTTCCGCAGGGCACTGTTCACAATGAAGCGGTCATCAGCGTGGGATGTGGCGAAAGGATGTCCACTTTTATGCCTTTCTGTAACTCTTCCAGTCCCTCTGTATCTCTGTTGCAACCTGCTGATGACGCTCTGTGACACTCTTCCCTCTGAGAACATTCTGTTTCAAGCCTTACAATGGCGAGGTACTGTTGATCAACTGTTAGGTGTCATCTTGGTCTTATGATGTCAAAAAGTGAACAGCATGATGAAGAGGACTGTTTAAATACCAATTGTAATTGAATCAGACAATGTATTGGATGATCCATGGATCAAACACTTGTTGTAAATTTTGCCCTTCAGCTCCTTGTTAGAGAACAGCAAAATGTGCAAAAAGCACTGAAACACTGAACAGTTGGACATGTGCATTCAAAAGTTTCGAGAAGGTCAAATTATGTTCACCTGTAAAGGTTATAGTGCATTTTCATCTTGAAATTTCACCTAAAAGCTGAATATCCCTAACTTTTTATGAGTAGTGTATGTGGAAGTAGATGTATAGTGTTTGATTTATTTATTTCCACACAACATTTTTACAATATCTGTTGAAATCAGTGTGTAACAGTGTTTTTCCACTGCTGATGCAGAGCTATAAGAAGTAATTTTATAAAAAATAATTTGTTTTGCTTTAACAATTTTACGTTTCCTGGGTAGAATGGTGACTTCTTACACTAATAGTCTGACAAAATTGGAAAATTCCCTGATCAGTGCCTTACTTATACTTTGTAGCTTTGCTCTACTGCAGCAAAATGACTATATTAATACTTAAAGTAACATTTTTTTCTGACAATGTGTTGTTGCAGTGGGGTACGATGCAGACAGCAGGCATGGTTGCTCAGTCTCCTACAAAAAAAAAGTAAGCACATTTGCTGCATTTTTGCAACAAGAAACAGGCTCAGCTAATAAAATCCCTAAAAAGGGAATCATTAATGGGTTTGCATTATTGGCAGCAAACATGAACCAAATCCAAAAGCTTACAGCAGTGATGCATCCGCAGACTGACCTAGGAGCTGTTTCATTCCTGTTATTTTTACCAAGAGTTTTCCTAATGGGTCTTCTTTAGAGCTCTGCAGTGCCAGAAATGTGTAGTCCCATCAATTGACCAAGAAAAGAAAAATCCAGATTTACATGTGAAAGTGCTTGAGCTAAAAGTTGATAATGAAATGTGTTACCTGGTTTCTTTTCAACTGCCCCAAGTGAATCAAATTAAACCTTATATGTTCTGTGATAACTTTACCTGACTCTCTTTATCTAAAACTTAATGTGGTAGTACTTAAACTTTTTATCAGTTTTATGAGTGCTGTGCATTGCTGTCCAGGGTGCACTGTCAGGATCTCTTAAAGACCTATTGCTTTTTGTGGTATAACACACTTTTTTTTTGTCCTTGAATTGTTAACTCTGGGTAATAAATGAGACAAAAGAGCTGTAAGAAACTGGACAACATTAATGATTTGCCTATATGTACTTGTTGGATTTTTCATTCTCGATTTATTCCCCCTATCCTGTTATAATAAGCTCCATTCTTCTGGGAAGGATTTCCACTAAATTTTGGGGCACGCATGCAGTATGAAGTAACAGATTAAGAATTGGAAATGTACAGAAAAAAATTGTAGAAATATGGTGTATTTTGAATCTAAATAAGGTAGTATTCAGGTGGGAAAGTAAAATTGTTGATTTTATTTCAACATACATGTATGTGAGGAAGCAAACATTTCACCCTCTTTAGTAAATTACTGACAGATAAAGGTGATATAAATCATCAAAGCCACAAAGAAAAGTTTTCCAATTATTTATGAAACAAAAATAACAATAGATATAATATTCTTCTGTAGAGAAAGTAAGTACACTCTTGGCCTGGTCTGATGTATTCCAACATGTGACACACAAAACTCATTTACATAATTTAAATCAACAAAAAGCAGGACAGTCATATGCGACAAATAAATACGCACTTATATTTATCAAACCTTCAAGTACATAAAATTAGAATTGGATCTGCAGTTGAAGCATACCAGGAAAAAGCCTTTGCTCTTATCAATGTATATAGGCAAAGACCATGATTTATGAAATAATGTGCTCTGAACAGGCAAATCAAAGAGATATTTGGCCACAATCAGAGTACACATGTGAACAGGAGAAGAATCTAATACAAACTATAAAGCATGGTGATGGATAATGTTGTGATTTTGGAGTTAACAGATGAGCAGTACAGACATACTGATCCCAGAGGGGAGTACTTAGATGAATGGATGGATGGATGGATGGACGGACGGATTTTTATTTTTTAATAAATATTTGAAAAATCGAATTTATTCTTGTAGCTTTTTTAAAGTTTATCAACTTTATCTGTAGGTACTATATTAGGAGGGTGGAATGTTTGCATGTTGACATACACTGCCCAGCCAAAAAAAGTCTTGCACTCTAATATTTTGTTGGATGCATATTTTGATGGAGCAAAAAAAGTCAAAACATCATTGAAGCAAATGGGCACATAATGACCTAGTCTTACCACAAGAATCATACATATTTATTACTAGTTAAAGCTATCACCAACAAATTAAGTTTTGTCTCTCCCTACCCAGGTGTTGATATTGGAACAGTTGGACTGCTACTCCAATGCAGCCAAGCAGGAACTGGCTGCTACACATGACATGACCATGGAGGAGATGGAAAATGTGTCAGACAGCACACTCAATGCCAATGGGCCTTATAGTCCAAACAGCACCATCCTGCCCTACATGCACTGCAGCAATGTGAGAACCTGCCAGGATCAAAAACAAGCCTGGGAAATAAAGGTTCGTGAGAAGGATATTGGAAGACTGCAAGTTGCTGATCAAGGTCAACTAAACAGTAAGCTACTAGTTGAGGAGGACATGGAGTGTGTAACAAGCTTATAAGGAGAACTTCAGCACAGAAGACATTTGTTTTACTGAACTGTCATCCTGTCAAAGGTTCCCCTGCTCTGTCTAAGAATGCTGGAGCATCTCTTAAGCCAGACATGTATCTTTAAATACATAGGTATTATAGGAGTTTAATGCAATTTGACTTAGCTTAAATGAAAACTTTTCTTTCTTTCTATTTTCTTTCTTTCTTTCTTTCTTTCTTTCTTTCAGTTTGTGTGAATGGCTGTGAGCAATTGTGTCTGTTATGTGAGTGTGTGAGTGAGAAGGAAAAATGTGTCTATATAAAAGTGCCTCACAGTTCTTAGAACCTTGACTGAGTAATGATGCAAAGATTAAAAAAAGACTTCAAAAACAGGAAATGCAGAACTCTGCTTGTCATACATATTTTTTGGTATTAAGGAATGATCAGCGTAAAATGCCATTTGCAAAGGCTCAGTGGAGGTTTAAGTTTACCCCCCGCGCGCCTCTTTTTTCCCCAGTGGACAATGCTACTGAAAAAAGGGACAGTACACTGGCAGGCTCTAGCCAGGCACCTCCACCAGGCTCACATTGGGTTTAAATAGTAATTACACTTTTCATTCTTTTTTCTCCCTGCCCTCTTTGGAGGTTTGTGCTTTAGAGGCTGGGCTGCAAATGTGTGTGGATGGGGCATGGAGAAATATGAGGTAGGGTTTGTTAGCAATTAGCAATCATATGGTTAAAGCTTTATGCTAATAATAGAAAGTGATGGAAGAGCTAGCGATATGCCCAAGTTTTCTGCATTAGAGAAATAATTTGATGTGGGAGACTTTTCACGAGAATAACCCTAATGTGATCAAATAATTAGCTAAGTAAGCAGTGTCCCAGGCTCGGTGAGTGCATTGCTCTGTAGAGTTTGTATGTTCTCCTTGTGCTTGCATGGGTTTCCTATGGGAGCTCCAGTGTCCTCTCATGGTCCAAAGGCATGCACATTGGGCTAATTGGCTGTTCCAAATTGCCCCCAAGTGTGGGTGTGAATAGTTGTGTGTGTGTTGTCTCTGCGATGGACTGGAAAGCTCTCCAGGGTGTAGCCTACCTTCACCTAGAGTCTGCTGAGATAGGATCCAGCCTCCCCATGACCGTAGTAGTAGAAAGTGATTTGGCAAATGAATGAATGAATAAACAGTCAGCTCAGAGCTCATAAAAGTGAAGCTCTGACTATGGGATTATATGCAAATCCTGGAGATTTATATGCAGATTGAAGAGAGACTGAGTTATTGAATGGTACAAACCATATTTTGTCCTTAGCTTAGGGGGTTATATAGGAAAGAAAAAGCCCACTATTAGCAGTTAATAGTGTTTATTACAATTTCTATAAAAGTTACAGTAATAAGTAATGTCAGTAGAGTAATAGCATAGATAGCTTTTTTTGCTCATTAACAGTCTAACACTAATATGTATAGTTATGGCACTATCAGCAAATCACTGATGACTACCAAAATATTGTCATTCCAATTTATTATCATGAGTATTCCAATCACCACACTGCTATTACTCTGTGTATTATGGAAAATTTGAAGGGAAATCCTCCACATTCATCAGAGCCTATATACAGTATGCAGGCAGTAGGTAAAGCTTTTCATCGGTAAGCAAGATAAAATTATATGAAGATAGACAGAAATCATTAAATTCCTATATTCATAAAACTATCATTATGTATAGCACATTTATTGTAATAAATCATTGATGTTTAGAATCCACACTATTAAGTTGCCCTTATAATTTTAAATGTGAGGGGTGGTGAAGCAAGTTGTCACCACAGGGCAGGGCAATAACATTGCTTCACTAATTTACATAAGGTGACGTGTCAATATTTGGGTGCCATGACACATTTGTTCATATAAAAATGTACGCCATGGTGAAACTAATAATATTTTCCCCATTATTTCAACAGTTTGGAAGAATGTGTTTTCAGCAAGACTGAGGTTATTTTCTTATAAAGAATGCAAGAATGGGGTTATATTCTTTGATTAATTTTAGTGTTTAATTGAAAGTAAACTGTGGTGTAATTACTCTTTAAAGTGTTTTTGTGTGAGCTCATGGAGGAGGCGCATGAAGCAGAGAGATTATTTTTAAAATTCAGGAAACATTGTACAGCCATTCCAAATCTCCAGGCTTGACTTTTATTTTATTAACTTTATCCAGTATTTCTCCAGGCTGTCCTCCTCTGTTTAACTTATCGTCAGGTGGCAGTTTGTTTCCAAATCTACCATAGATCTCAGTTTATACTTTTCTGTTTCCATGGGCATTGCATTGTTTTAGTTTTGTGCCCCTTTGCCATTTTTATTTGTGGACCATGTTCTTTTAAGCTTACTTGCTAGTACATGAGATAGTAGAAGAAAGTTATATGGTTAATCCTTTATTTTCTCTTTACAGCTCATCTTTATATCTCTGTTAATTATGCAGTGGAATGGATTTCACATAACTTTCGAAGGTTCAGGTCTGAAATACATTTTGTCTGTGCATGCTATATTCAATAATGGTATTTTAATAATGTTATATTTTCTTGGACTTGTGTTGTATTTTTGTAATGTAATTTATCCTGCTTTTAAGAGAACACAACCAGTGCCCACTCTGCGATCCTGTTTTTTCTAAGATAAATAAGATATGTAGTATCCTGCCTAAGGGCAACACATTAAATGTATTTATTTATTTATTTTTCTAGCAATGATGTGTGCTCATTGGGGAAGCACTGTGTTGTTGTGTTTTGTTAATCATTATCATAGAAAGAGTGATATACCACCTATACCATATTCTGAAAGCGGCTATGTAAAAATGCAAAGGCTTTGTTTTTATTGCTGCTCCTTGCTGGTTTATAGATAGTCTGAAGTTACTACTTAAGTACCCAGATGGCACGAACTGCCAAAAATGTTATTTGATACAGTGTGACTTTTAAAGTCAAATTGTTATTGCAGTTACTTTTAGACTAAAAAGCCTCTCCCAAAGCCAGGGAGAAAACCACTAAACTGATCATGACAATAATGGTGCACTTTGAGGAAAGACAGGAGAAACATATGTATTTATTCAGGGACTCATGGGTAGCCTATCATTTAAGATTTCTCCTTCCAGCATAGGTTAAACAACAGGGCTAAGTATATCATTAAAGCCATTATCATTATTATTATTATTATTATTATTATTATTATTAATAAATCATTGTTGTTGGTGGTGTTGGTGATACTATTATTAATGTTGTCTAAAACAATTTCACTTTTAGCAGTATATTCAATCACATTAACAAAGAAAGAATTGGTGATTTATTATGCAAATAAGGTGTCCAAGTGTACTAGGTAATATTGTTATAAGAGGATAATATGATGCCAGAGTGACTTATATGCTTATTAACATGCTGATGATTATGAAATTATAACAAACTTAGTATACGGGCTTTGTTATTCCATTCATATCACACTGAATTTAAAAAAATGTTTCATATAAGACCTCTAAAGTTTAAGCGCTGAATTAAACATTTAGTTTATTTACAATATTCTGTGTTCTAAAGGTACACTTTGGCAAAACTGTCTGTCTGTTTATAGCATTTTTATAGTATTTTTTTTTTTTTTTTTTACAGCTGTGTGGATGAATGTACTCTTGTCCACTGTAAGGTAATATTTATGGTAAAATCCTGATAAACATGTAGCCAGTGTTCACCTATTTCCTTTGTCAGTTTTGTGCCACTATGTGTTGACCACAGAGGAAAAGAACAATTCTTGTTGATGGTCCTTACATTACTCATTTTCTAACTTCCTATCCTATTATTAAACTTACTCAGAAATATACAAAACCACAAGTGGTGGTTAGACCCTTTAATCAAATTTCTGCCAACTTCTAGCACAGCCTTTTTTCTTCCATCAGACATAAAGCAAAATACCATGACAGCACTTCCCCCTGGAATAACGGGCCAGGAAAATTGCCATAGGTTAGGTCCAACAAGCATTTTATAATATTTATGACCTTGTTTCAATTGATTCTACAATTAACTGCTCTGAGTGTAAAACAGAGATCCAAGGACTAATAAGTCTGACACCTTGAACCCAACAGTTGTGGCATTCCGCTTCACCATCAATTGTGGAAGCTACTATGCATCACATGCTGCTGTATCAGTCTTGAAGAATAAACTGCTAACCAAGTGATGGAGAGAGTGCTGATAAACATTTTCATGCAACCTACTGCAATGGGTAACAACATTCTATAAGAGTAGCAAATAAGCATTTAGGCTCCATGTGTACTTTCTTTCGACTCCATGTGTACTGTGGAAGGAACACTGTTTTAGGCTTTGGTGGTCTCCAGTAGTAATAAACCCTTATTCATCTATTTTGCCCTCCCTGCACAGCCCTGAGGGAACCTAGTAAGATGTGTATTGAGTCCGGTAAAAAATAAATATGTGCATCCCATGGAAACTGTTGAATTACAGATACTACATTTAGTTGGTTTTCCAGAACAACCCAAAGGTCATGTGCAGTATCAAACCTGTGTGATGTCATGTCTGCAACTTGTTCTTTTCTCAATCCTTAGCACGCCTCTATTTCAAACCAGCAGCGCTTCAGATGCAGTGGGTTTCAGAAGCAGAGTGTTTACTCTGTCTGACTTTGTCATGTTTATGCAGTTCCACTTTCTGCTCAGTTTTACAGATAAAGCAGAGCAAGCAGTAAAAATAGCCCAGGCATATATTTTTAACAATGTGACCTGAAGAGCCGCTTCTGGGATGCTTCTGAAATGTACCATGGCCTGTGTAGTGAAAATACAAGCATTGTCTCTGATGTCCACGATCAGCTGCAGACACCATGCTGCAGATGTAACAAGAAATAGACAATACTGGTGAAAACCAGGCTTCAAAGTTATTAAGCAAGATTATTAGAAACAGGAATGCATCTACATGGATTTCTAGCAGTTCAAGCTTTATGGAATTTTGTTTCAGCTGATGAGCTGACATCCATGAGGAGATGTCTGCCAGACATGCTAAGATTTCAGAATGATAATTGATAAAATTTTGAGTTGAAAGTTTCTATATGCATTCACCTGTGTCACCTTTCATGCAACTAAGTACAACACCACCATCTTGCTGAACCACCAATTTAAAAATTCACGAGGATGAACAGGAAAGCATTGTTATTTATGGTATCAAATGGTCAATAAATATGAGGATTTATTACTGATTTATTGCTGATCTATTGACTTCTTCCACAAGGACAGTTTTGTGGCATGTGCTGGTTCGAAGATAAACTGATTAAGATCTCTTAAATTAATCTGGGTAAGACAGACATAATCTGGGTGAAGCACATATCTTTGCTGACTTGAACAGAGTCTGTATATGACCAGAGATTATAGAGTTAGCTACAATGTAAGTGATCTTGCAAGGTATTCTTGAGCACTATTAACTTGATAGCATCCAGTGGGCAGGTGGTAAGTTTTCAGAACAAAATATTTACATGAATATCGAGAGTTTTACTTTCTAGACTCATATGTGGGTGATATAGAAGAAAAGAAGTCAGGGTGTTGTAGGGTTTTTAGTTTACTCAAATCTAGGGAGGAACCCTAAAGTGGAAGAAAGGTATGAACAGCTAATGACATTCAAGGGGATCAGGGTGAAGGATAAAAGGTAATGATCTGTAAAGAGTAGTGTAGTGACACTGATGTCTAAAGCCAGGGAATGTCAGCTATGTCTAGAACTTTTCTTTCCCCTGTAATTTAGAGAGCAGTTGTTGAAAGTTAAACAATTACACTCATTTCATTACACTCATACAACTTACCAAGAAATACCTGCAAGCAGCAATTCCAGGGTCCGTGTATTAATATGCTAGTTCCTTGTGGGACATAAAATGACAAAGAGCTCAGTTAGAGGACTTTACATAGAAGGTTTCTGTTGATCTGGCCAGTGGTTCAGAAGCACAAACTAAATATCCAAAAAATTGAAACCATTGTGTAAGCTAATCCAAGTTTGTCATGTCAAAAGTCTAAGAGATCATTATAAAACCTTTTTTTCAATTATGTCAGCACAGCTAAAAACTGTTGTTCTGATTAAAGAAGCAATGAAACTGTTGCTTGGCTGTTGCAGCAAATGTTGCTGTTGAATATCTGGAAAATCAGAATTTGTGGGTTTGATTACAGACTCAAAATCACCAGGAAAAATAACTTTCTTCTGAAATTCATCATCTCATGTTTGTCCTGAGAAATGAAGGGTATTGCATATGAGAAAATGTCAAGGAGTCTTGTCCAACGGTGTCTACTATTCCATTCTCAGGACAGCGCAAACTGGTTCTAATTAGGATAGAAAGAGAGGCCTGAGGCCCGGTGCTCAGTTGAGCAAGAGGACAAGGACATCAGAATCTCTAGTTTGAGAAATAGATGTCCTTAATTCACAGCTATATTAAATAGTACATGCAAAACACCAGTCTCAACTTCAACAGTGAAAAGGCAACTCCTGGAGTTGCAAAGAAAAAACATATCTGAGATTGGTCAGTAAAAGATAGATTTATTAATCCTCTGAGGGAAATTTGATTGTTCATTCATCATCATTCATTTTCTGAACCGCTTAATCCTAATTAGGATCGCGGGGAGGCTGGCGCCCATCTCAGCCGACTCTGGGCG
>JBCNYH010000024.1:25554012-25565117 GCA_039654325.1 Tandanus tandanus
TATCTTTATTTGAGGGCAATTTATTATTATTATTATTATTATTATTATTATTATTATTATTATTACATTTATTATTATTATAACTGTTGTTATTATTATTACAATTTAGCCTGATCCATGAGGATAACAGTTAAGCTTCATAAAAAAAATAACAGACTGAGTGTGCTCATGGGAATATTTAAAAGACAATTCTAATGAGCCATGCACATGCAATGTGTATTTAATTTATTCTCTAAAGATTCTTAAAGGACCCAGCCATCTAGTATAACAATATATAGATTCCTGAGAGACTGCAGGCAGTAGTGAGGCAACTCTGCTGAGACAGTTTCTTAGTTACTCAGACCAGATGTATGTAAATAAAAAAAGTAACATCTGTTCTGAAGAGCTGTGCATATTCCCCATGATGCTCAGTAAACCTGTGATGTTATTATGTATCTGCTGAGGAAGCTTCCGTCCAAATTTCTTTTCTCCAGACAACTGGCCCAGTTTTATTTGTTCATGTGACTGAAATATCATTCTTTTGCGAGGGTTTTTCATGGATTAATTATTCATTTATAGTGCCAGTTTCTCTTCTGAAGATACTGATGAGAAGTATACAGAATTGATGGAATTATATTATATTATATTATATTATATTATATTATATTAGATTAGATTAGATTAGATTAGATTAGATTAGATTTGTTATGTTATATTATCCGATTGCTGATCCCAAGGTCGGGGGTTCAAGCTCCACTATCAACGGGTTGTCACTGCTGTCACCCCAGTGCAGCTAACTGGGTTATCAAATGCCAGCCATGTCTCTCACTGTCTATGGTGAGAGGCATGTAAAAGAACCATTGCTGATTTTCATTAAGAGTAGGCTGCATTGCCGTCAGCGTGTTTCTGCCCTGCGATGGCCTGATGAGCTGTTCAGGGTGTACTCTGTCGGCTGAGATGGGCGCCAGCCTCCCCGCGACCCTAATTAGGATTAAGCGGTTCAGAAAATTAATGAATGAATGAATGTTATATTACCATTCATATATTATATGATATGATATATTATATTATTTTATATTATATTACTATTTACATATAATATTAACACCCACTGGCATGGCTCTATACGCTTTTGTAATAAACTGGTATCTTAACTTTTTAAATCACTTAAAGAGCATGTTATTTTTAATGGCACAGTAGTCCATAATAATTGTAGGTTCGCATATAAAAGTTAACCTAATAGAATCAAATAAGTAACTTTTTATTCGAAAAGGTTTAAAGCATGGGAGTTATACCCAACCACAATAGATTTTTTCCAAAGTGTTGTTTTATTGAATATATGTAATAACAGTATATGGAGTCTCTTTGCCAGAACCTACAACAATCCAGAATTTACTTTGAGTAGCCTACAGAAAGAAATGCCAGAGCACTTAGCTTTATTTTCAAGTCACCCCCCCCAACACCAAATGTGTCATGGAATTATACCATAATTCCATCATAAGTGGTGGCAGGGTGGAATAATGATTAGCACATGTGCCTCACAGCAAGGTGGTTATGGGTTCGGCATGGACATTTCTGTGTGGAATTTGCATGTTTTCCCCAAGCTTGCATAGATTTCCTCCTGGTACTTTGGTGTCCTCTTAGTTGTGAGTGTGAATGGTCTGGCGAGCTGTTTCTGGATGTAACCCACTTTCGCCCTGAGTCGGCTAAGATAGGCTCCATCATCACCCTGACCTGAGTAGGATAAATGAGTTTGGCAAATGAATGAATAAATGAATGAATGAATGAATGAATGAATGAATGAATGAATGAATGAATATTCAACTATTCACACTCACCCTTAGAGGCAATTTGGAATAGCCAATTAGCCTAATGAGAATGTTTTTAGACTGACAGAAACCCATTCAAGGACAGGGAGGAAATGATAACTCCACACAGAAATGCCCTTGCTTGCCCTCAGGATATGAACCCAGGACCTTCTTGCTGTGAGGCAGATGTGCTATCACCATGCTGCCTCATGAATTATTATATTATGTTATGTTATTTTATGTTTCTTCTGTTTTGGTGTTTAAATTATTAACCTGTTATAAAAATCTATTCCCATAATCTGTCTGTCTGCTTTGTTCGAATGATCTCTATATTATCATAATCATAAAAGCATTTCAACTTTGCCATGAATCTGGTTTGGAAATTGCTGCTAAATGGTATTGGTGCCACCTACTGTTTGCTGAGTAATATACACATTTGTAAAACAAGACTAGCCATTTGGCAATGACAAATTAAGTACAGTTTAGTTTTGTTTTTCTTTTTAAGTATTTGGACAGTGTCATAATGTTTGTAAACGTGTTGCTGTAAACCACCATAGTGGATCTGAAACAAAGCAGTCATGATGCAATTAATGTGTAAACCTTTAGCTGAAATTTAAAATTTTAAACTAAATTGTTGCATTTACCTTAAGGACTGACATACACACATAGTCCATTTTCACAGGATTGACAGCAGTTTCATGGCCAGTTATGGCCAGGTGATGCATCTGCATTTGGCAGCTGTTTATGGGAACCCTCAATATGTGTTTGAAAGACGTTTGCTTTTTTTAGAAATTTGCTATACTGTATTAATCCCAGGGGGGCACTGTGGCATAGTGGTTAGCATGTCCACATCACAGCAAGAAGGCCTGGGTTCGATTCCTAGCTCAGGCGTTTCTGTGTGGAGTTTGCATGTTCTCCCCTTGCTTGCATGGGTTTCCTCCAGGTACTCCGTTTTCCTCCCACAGTCCAAAAACATGCACAGTAGGCTAATTGGCTGTTCCAAATCACCCCTAGGTGTGAGTGTGAGTTTGAATGGTTGTGTAAGTGTTGGCCCTGTGATGGCCTGGCGAGCTGTCCGGGGTGTACCCTGCTCTTGCCCAGAGTCAGCTGAGATGGGCACCAGCCTCCCCCCAACCCTAATTGGGATTAAGCAGCTTAGAAAATGAATGAATGAATGAATGTATTAATCCCACAAGGGAAATTATTGTCTCTGCATTTAACCCATCCACGTAAACAGTGAGCACACACACTTGGGGCAGTAGGCTGACACATACATTGGGGTGCCGGGAGAGCAGTTGGGGTTTAGCTGCCTTGCTCAAGGGCATGTCAGCCATTAATGGGAAGGAAGGGAAGGTGCATATTTTTCCTGCTGGTTCAGGAATCGAACCAGCGACCTTTCGGTCCCGAAGCCGCTTCTCTAACCATGTTAAGAAGGCCATCATTAGGCTTAATAAACTTTAGGCTTAGGAAAATTTAGGCTGTGGGCTTTCCGCAACATGTCCAACCTAGATAATATTTTAAAAGAAATATAGTCAGTATGGTAATTCCAAGAGAGGGTTAAATCTAGCATTACTCCTAATACTTGATAGACCCTAGTAAATATTTTATTTATTTATATTATATGTGTTTGCCCTGCAATGTTCTGGTGAGCTGTTCAGGATGTACCCCTCCTTCGCCCAATGTCAGCTGAGATGGACTTCAGCCTCCCTGCAACCCTAAAAGGATTAAGCGGCTGAGCAAAAATGAGTATAAGTCCTATATATCCACATATATGTATGTGGTGACAGTGGCAAGAAAGAACTGCCCTAGATGACAAGATGAGAAAGCTGATTTTACTACTGCAATTACTTCTCATTATTGTCTTGACTTCCTGGCACTAAGTAAGACTTGGATTTCCCCACACAACTCAGCTACACCAGCAGCTCTTTCCTCTGATTATACTTTCTCTCAAACTCCACAAGCAACTGTGTGGGCAGTGGTGGCTCAGTGGTTAAGGCTCTAGATTACTGCTCCAATGGTTGGTGGTTCAAGCCCCAGTACAACCATGCTGCCATTGTTGGGTCCTTGAGCAAGACCCTTAACCCCCAGTTGCTCAGTTGTATAAAAATGATGAATGTAACTCACACTGTATAAGGGTGTCTACCAAATACTGTAAATGTAATGTTAGTTGGTGCCTCACACCTCTGTCTCATCTTGTTTTTTGAATCTTATGCAGTAACAGTTTTCTCTCCAATCAACCTCCTTATCATTATCATCTAGTGCTCTCCTGGACTCCTAGTACACTTTTTTTGAAGAAATGGACACACTCCTCAGTTTTTCCCTACTGTCAACACCCCTCTGATCCTCCTGGGAGACTTTAATTTGACAAGCTTCAGTCCGCTTGCCTTCTCCCCTTATCCATTCCTTTTCTCTAACATTTAACAACTGCTCTCTCACACACAAAGGAGGGAATCTCCTGGATCTTATTTTCAGCTGTCCCTCCCCAGTTACAGGCATTATAGCTACCTTACTCCACATCTCTGATCACCCCTTGGTATACTGTACCATCACCCTTTTCAATCTAAAACCAGCTTTCAGTAATCTTCCCCCATTTAGCAAAACCTCCAGACTGTATCCCCTTTATTGGTTGCTTCCTGCACCATATCTAATCTTCTTGACCCTGTCTCCTTTTCTTCCCTACCATTAGAGTTTGCTACTGACATTTTCCTCTCCTCAATTTCTGCATCTATGGATCTCCACTGACCACTATCTACCAAACCCAATAAGACTTCTTGGCCTGCTTTTTGGCTCTTGGATGTGCGAGAAGCAATTGTAGACAACTAAGAGCAGCACAGAATTAACAACTGAACAAGATCAGGCTTTTTACCATGCTCTCCTATCCACATTCTTATCTGATATGACTTCTGCTGACAGCCTTCTGAAAGGAAAAGTTGAACGTTGCTGTCAAAGATCAACCTACTAGCTCTCACCCTGACCTCTGAAGACTTTGCTAACTTCTTCAATGGGAAGATTAAACAAATCTCTCAGACATTCACTCCCTCCCAAACTCAAATCCTACACATCAAAGATTCCCTTTCCCCTTCACTGGCACAGTCTGCCAGTCTCAAAACTGAAGAGGTCCTGTAAGTCATCTCATCATGCATTCCTACCACCTGCCCACTAGATCTAATCCCTTCCACAGTGCTCCACACCATCTCTCAAGACCTTCTCCAGTATAATACCACTATCATTAATAACTCCATATCATCTGGTCATGTAGCAACAGCATTCACAAGAGCCAAAGCTCTACCTATCCTGAAGGAACCCTCTTTGCATCCATAAGACAACTCCAGACCGGTATCACTTCTCTCTTTTCTTTCTAAAATTCTTGAATGCACTATTTATAACCAATAACCTTTAAGACAAACCACTAGTTATAAAAACAACCTCCAAGACCCTAGTCAGTCTAGCGTCAAAGCAGTATATTCCACAGAGACTGCCCTTTTGACTGTCACAGGGAAACTACATGCAGCAAGATCACCCAAGGTGTCATCAGTCCTCATCCTCATCGACCTTTCAGCAGCATTTGATACAGTCAACAACAAAACTCACTGGAGTTCACAGGAGCTTTGAAATATGTGGTTCAGCCTGGCAATGGCTTGCCTCCTACCTGGAAGGTCACTCATCTAAGGTTACATGGAGGAGATCTACATCTGCTCCATGCAGACTCTATATTAGCATCCCTCAGGGCTCAGTACTTGTTCCACTTCTGTTCTCCCTTTATACAAGGTCCCTCAGTGATGTCATATCCTCACATTGGTTCTCATACCCTGGGCACAGGGAAAGAGACAAGCGTTTTTTCCATGTCCTGGCAATTATTAAAAGCCAGAGCAAGCATGCTGAAAAACTCTCCAGAAAAAAGGCGAGCTAAATGGTTCAGCAACATCTCCAGAGCAGATTTGGATGTAAAGATTTTGCAGTGACCATTTTATTTTAACCAGTAAGTTCACATGTAAAGCTAATATTTTGTGTCTTGTTTTGTTCATAATAATGAAAAAGCTACTCATTAGAAAGAATTATATTGAAAACAAAGCACAGACTGAGAGAAGGCATGTGTTGTTATCTAGTTCGGCTGGGTAGAAGCAACAAGTCGAGAGCATGCTGAGTGAAGCCCCAACTGTTAGCATCTCCTTTTTTTCTAACGGCACACAATGTGCAGCGGTTTTATGTACTAATATTTTTTCAAGAACATTCCAGACTGCCCGGTGTTCAGTCTGCACTCGTTTGTGATACATGTTTTTAAGGGTCAATTCCTTAACACAAAGTTAATTTCTGAAGGTATATATGCCTCTCTCTGTAATGCCATGCCTTGTTATATTGTGCTTTTGTATATTACTGTTGGTTTCTATAATTGCGACATGATAGTGGTAGTATTAAGAGGTGGATTAAGTCCGTTAAGTCCCCACTGAAGGCCCAGGTTCCAAATGTACCACTTTTGGTTTCCAAAAAGGGTGTATTGTGGGTCAATCTGAGAGTTAACTTAGCCAGCATCAAATTGCAAAAACAAAACTTGGGTTTTCTCATGCCACAGTCAACAAAGTGATTGGACAATTTATTTATTTTTTTCAGTCCTACTTCAGCGTTATTGTACATTGGGAACATATTTATGAGTATTTATGAGTATGATTCTCTGCATTTGTTTTATGTTTATTACTTTATGTTATTCAATTTAATTTAAAGGTCACAATCCAACAGAGCTGCTGATGACAATTTCATTGTAATGCTTTTACAATTACAATAAAGCTATCTTATCTTACCAGCAAAAGCAAGGAATCAACAAAATCCTGCTCAGGTCGACCTGGGCCATCTGACAAGTGTCTTTGGACTGTTAAGCGGACTGTTGAAAATAATCCCTGTTGTAAATTAACTGATGTTGCAGAGAAACTCCAGGTGAGTTGGAGTACCTCTGTGAGGTTTCTCCATCAACTTGGCAATATAAATGTACATGTATGTATAAATCTGTCAAAAATAATGGTATCTACTTACTTTTGAAATGTCTCTGTATATTTGGGATCAGAAGCTTTGACATCAGACCATTCATTCATTCATTTTCTGAACCACCTAATCCTAATTAGGGTTGCAGGGTGGCTGGCGCCCATCTCAGCTGACTCTGGGCGAGGGCAGGGTACACCCTGGACAGCTTGCCAGGCCATTGCAGGGCAGAAACATGCTGATGGCAACTCAATGGCCTACTCTTAACGAATGACAGCAGTGGTTCTTTTACATGTCTCTCAGCACAGACAGTGAGAGACATGGCTGGCCTTTGATAACCCAGTTAGCTGTACTGGGTGTACAGCAGTGACAACTCAGTGATAGTGGGGCTTGATCAGTAAGCTAGCACCCTACAACTGGGCCACCACTGCACCCACATCAGACCATTAATACCAGAATTCTAGAGGCCAAAACAAACAGATTAAAATAGCTCATCTGAAAGCTGAGTCAAAAATCACACCCATTTTATTGAAATACAAGAAATGCCATGTATGAATGATTTAATATGCTGTCATTCTCTGAGACTTGATTTAATTCCTCTGTTTCGAATGCCAGTGTTCAATTAAACGGCTACAAGATCTTTAGACTCTGCAGACTGGGGAAAAGGGTCAGGGGCATCTGTGCCTATGTAAAAAAAAAAATAGTAATTAAATGAGCTTTTTGGAACATCAGAATCAGGAGTGCAGCAGTTTTGGCTTATAGTGCAGCATAAAAAATTAAGTTATTATTGGAATGTGTTGCATACAGACCACTTCAGTTGTCTTTCTGAGGGAGGACATCCTTTTAGCTGATCTTAACTGTCATGTGCTTCCCAAAAACTCAGACATTGATGGCAGAGCTTAACTCTCTTTTTGTGCCTCCATAAATGGTACCCAACTGAATGATAAACCCATTCAAGTTAATAAGACATAGAAATCACTATTGAATGTAGTTTCAATTCAACAGCTGGTAAAATCAAATGGGGTGCTGGAACTCCAGGAACTATTCTGCAGAGAAATTTTCTATTGACATCTCACTCATTCCTTGGGACACTGTGAATCTATTACCATCTTTTGATGAAAATGTGAAAGCATTTAATGTTTTTTTTTACCTGTCAGGAAAGTCATGCTCTTGTCGGGATGGTCATGTTAAAGCCTATGTCTAAGCCCTTTCTAGCAAGAGAAATTAAAGAGATGATATCTAGGTGTGACAGTCCTCACAAAAGGGCAAAGAAAAGTAGATCCTCAGATGTGTGGAAAGCTTTCAAGTATTGCCCTGACATCATGGTGCCAGGACAACAACCTGCTGCTCAATGTCAGCAAGACCAAGAAGCTCATCGTAGACTACAGGAGACTGCAGGACAGGTACAGGAGCATCCAGACTCGCACCAGCAGATCCAGCGACATTTTCAACCCACAAGCCATCAGGCTACTCAACTGCTGATATACTGGACAAAAAGCCAGGATGAAGTTTGTTTTTGTTCTATATCTGAAAATCATCAAATTGTCACTTACTTCCTTTTGGTGTTGTAGGGCAGCATACTGATCTTAGGAAGGCAATGGTCATCCATCCTTGAAATGTGTCCAACCCAGAAAAGTTCTGATTTTTGCCGCATAGATTCAATGCTTGTGACTCCTACACATTCAAGGACCTCTATGTTGTAAACAAATTCATTCCAATAAATGCTAAGTATAGTACGGAGACATTGCTGGTGGAAACGTTTAAGAAGTTCAACATGGATGCAGGAGGTGACCCACGCGTAGGACCCATATAGCAGAGTGGCAAGTACAATGGCTCTATAGACACTAATCTTGGTTTCCTTCTTCAGATGTTTGTTGTTCCACACACGTTTGAACAGTCTGCCAAATGCACTGCTCACTTTTGCCAGCCTGTTATCAATTTCCTCATCAACCCGAGCATCAGACAAGATTGCAACCAAGGTAAGTAGACTGTTGAACTGATTTTAGTACTGTTCATCCAATGGTGGTGTGGGGTGAGCAATACTCTTCCTTGGGTGCAAGTTGGTGGAAAACCATCTTTTACAGGCTGACTCCTAATCCAAAGAGCAGAGCAACCTCAGCAAAGCAGGATGTAATGTGCTGCAAGGTGCTTTCTGTATGGGCTAAAAGGGTAGCATCAGCTGCGAAAACCAGGTCTTGAATCAAGAACTCTAGGGTCTTTGTATAAGCTTGTAGATGTCTAGAGGTGGAAGAGACTGCAGTCGAGGCAGTACCTGATGTAAATTCCATCAGATTCACAAAGGTTGTCTGTGACTTGTTTTAGCATCATACTAAAGAAGATGGTGAAGAGTGTCGGTGCCAGAACACAACCCTGTTTATCTCCATTGGTGATGAGGAATGGTTCAGAGAGATCACTGTTCAGACAAACCACGTTGATCTGCATGCAACTGGATGACCATTTTGAGGAACTTCGGGGGTCAACCAAGCCTCTTCATGACCTTCCATAAACCAATCTGCCTCACAGTATCAAACTCTTTTGGCATTTCCACAAAAGTGACATAAAGACCCTTATTTTTCCCTCGGCACTTCTCTTCCAACTGGCTTTTCGGTAGATGGTCATCAGCAATGGTTGGTACTAGCCTGTCAAAGAGTATCCTTGCCAGGATTTTTTCTGTGATTAAAAGTAAGGTGATGCCCTGGTAGTAGGAGCAGTCTGCTTTTTCCTTATTGTTTTTATACTGGGTAATGATGACTGCATCACAAAGATCCTGTGAAGGTTTACCCTTTTCCCAGCAGCAGATGAAGAACTTACGAAATTTGGTGAAAAGCGGGTCCTCCATGCTTTCAAATCTCAGGTGGAATGCCATCAACTCCTGCTGCCTTGTCCCTTTTCAAATTTTCTATGGCTTTGGTTTCATCTAGGGTGAGTGGTTCATCTAACTTCACTTTCATTGATTGTTGGGGAATAAGAAGGATTGCTGAGTCCTGGACAGTGCGGTTTGCATTGTTCAGACCAGCAATTCAGTATAGAAAATCTGAGCTGTGCAGAGGGCTTTGGATCAGGTTTGAGGGGCCATACATTGCTTTCAAAGCATCGTAAAACCCTATAGCATCACCAGTATTGGCAGAAAGCTGGGTTCTTTCCAGAAGGTTGATTCACCACTTGTTCTGTATCTCCAGTAACTTACTCTGAAGGTGACCTCACTCTTAACAAAATGCGACTTTTTTCACAGGACAGGATAGGTCTTGGATCATTTCATTACTCTTGTAAAACCCGTCTCTGATCTTATTTTATAGTGTACCAAAGAACCTTTTCAGATATCTGCACGATTACAGTTTTCATTTGATTTCACAAAGTGTCTGGGGAAGATACTACAGGGTCTATGGCTTCCTCCAACTTTGCTGTTTGGAATTCACTTTCCTGTTGAGTTGGCTCGAGACTGCTAATGTTGAACTTCTTCCTATAAGGCCCTCCTTTCTTTGGTTTAGATTTGAAGAGGAGGTTGAGCAAACCAGGCGGTGATATGTATGGCATTCAGCCCTCGGCATCACTATGGTGTGTAGGACGTCTTTGAGATCTCATTGATGCACTAGGACATAATCAAGCAGGTGCCGAGGTTTGGACCGAGGGTGCATCTTGGTTGTTTTCATGCTATCTCTTTGCTGAAAGACTGTGTTTGTGATGACTAGTGGTAGCTCTCAGCAAAACCCCAGTACTAGGTGTCCGTTGTCACTGCATTTTCCAACCGCATGCTCCCCGAGAACTCCCTTACAGGTTTCCGAATCTCAAACAACTCTGGCATTGAAGTCACCAAGAATGATAACTTTGTCGTCTGCAGAGGTGCTGTGGGGGAGATTGTGCAGATCAGAATAGAACATATCCTTATTGACAGCATCTGCTTGAAGAGTTGGGGAGTAATCACTAATGAATGTAACATGTTCTTGGGAACTCCCTGGAAGGCGCATTGAAATAATGTGGTCAGGGTGACCTGTGGGTAGAGTTTCCAGTTGGGATGCAAAAGAGTTCCTGACCATGAAGCCAACACCTGAGATACGTCTCTCTGAAGGTTTGCCTGACCAATAGAGGGTGTATCCAGCCTCCGGATTCCTACTTCCGGCGCTGTCGAAGTCAGCCGCTGTCACGACTGCTCCTACTGCTTTTTTTTTCTTTGTTTTTGTTTTTCAACTTAATTTTTAATTCATGGAACCGGCAAAATTTTCAACATGGAGTGCATTCATTACGATAGAGATACTCTTATTTCTATTGGTGTACTGTAAGGAAAATTCTATGTTGGGAAAATCCCTTCCTCTCCTCTGTCTCTCACTCTCTCCCTTCTCTCCAAGACAC
>JBCNYH010000024.1:25572157-25583211 GCA_039654325.1 Tandanus tandanus
TCCAAGAATTTCATTGCCGGTAGTGATGTTTCATTGTTACCTGTATATGACAAATAAACTTGAAACTTGAAACTTGACCTTGGCATAGTGACCTTGAACATATAAAGTTTGTCTGGGCCATTGCTCGGCTCATGCACAGGCCTGCTTTCTGAACTTTTGCAAAGGCACTCCCTATGACCTAAACCTGTGCGTGGGTTAACTAATTTGCATATGTGACCTTTGACCTTGGCACAGTGACCTTGAACATATAAAGTTTGTCCAGGCAATTGCTTGGCTCATATGCATGATAACTTTCTGAAATTTTGCACAGGCACTTCCTATGACCTAAACCTGTGCGTAGGGTGGTTTATAAAATGTTGATTGTCCAAAACTGGTCATATGGGGGATGGCTTTTGTTCTCCATGCACTTGAGGCGTCCTGGCCGAGGGGTTACGACATTCTATAGAATGGCTATTTTTGTAATTTACCTCAAACGGTAACATGACCATAGATGAACATACTGCACAAGTTTTCTGGCAGTTAAATGCTAACCCTCTGAAATGCTTGTTGAATACTTATTGACTTGTATCATGTTTCTAGGCAAGCAAATCAACATTAGGAATCAGATTACATATTACATTATTATTATTATTATTATTATTATTATTATTATTATTATTATTATTATTATTAAATTATAGTGGATACATCAAACTGCAGCTTAATTAAACTACAGTTCCAAAAAGCCAGCAGTGTGAATTAAACACTACTCCCTACAGATGACTACAACCAAATCTATGCACCCCATCTCAGAGTATAGTGTTGAACATTACTTTCAAATGTGGTTTGATTCTGTGGAGTCAGTTATAAATTGCAGTAGTTTAAATTAATGAAACTCCATCCTGTAAAAATTGATATATTAGAACCTTATTCATAACTTACCAGAGACAGGAGTATCAGTAACTGTATATTACTATTGTTTACAACTACCAATAACTTAAATAGCAATGCCTTTAAACCTTTTTCATTGCACAGTGCTACTATTTGCACTTCTGGTGGATGGGGCAGAGGTGGCTCAGTGGTTAAGTTTCTGGATTATTAAGCCAAAGGTTGGTGGTTCAAGCCCCAGTACCACAAAGCTGCCATTATTGGGTCATTGAGCAAGGCCCTTAACCCTCAGTTGTGTAAAAAATTATTAATGTAAGTCACTCTGGATAAGGGTGTCTGCTAAATGCTGTAAATGAAAAAATGGATGCTGAACTGCATTTTATTGCTGAGTACCTGTACCATGCAATGTAATTCAATTTTATTACTTACAATATATGACAGACACAACGGATAAAATTATGCAGATGTAGGTCTGGAAATTCAGGTAATGTCATCAGAATGGAAAAAATGTGTCTCAATCTATGGCATGGCTGTTGGAGTTTCCTGTCAGCCCATGCATGCCCATTCTACTCAAGCCTGACCCCTTTCATTCATTCATTTTCTGAACCGCTTAATCATAATTAGGGTCGCGGGGAGGCTGGCGCCCATCTCAGCTGACTCTGGGCGAATTGCAGGCCATTGCAGGGTAACCACTTTCATCAACAAGTCATTTCAAGAACAGCCACTATCTGCATTTAAGCAGTATTATGTATAATCTCTACCAACACCAAAATTTGTGCCAAAGTTACTGAAATGGCATTTTTTTCTGTTGTTTGATGTGAACATTAACTGCAGTTCTTGACCTGTACTTGCATGTCTGTATGCATTGCGCTGCTGTCACATGATTGGCTGATTGAACAATTGCAGAAATTAACATTTGTACGGACATCACTAATAATGTTATTTTTTTATTTTTTTTTAAGATTTTTTAGGTTTTGGCCAAATTCCCACCTCAAGTACAATTTAAAACCACACAAAAACAGTTCTAAGTAGGCCAAATTGTTCAGGCATAATATATATAAAGATGTATTTTTCTTCCTTTTCTCAGTCATAATGGGAAAACAAAAACATTCCTGATTTGCAGTATAAAGTCCCCTCTGAAAGGTTTGGAATGGCAAGGCAATTCTTTTCTATACACAATATTCCCAATATTTACATATTCCCAATATTTACATCTAGATGTGACAAACCACTTTAAAGATCACACTTTTAATGGCAAACAACACAATGTTTAGGTGAGGAAAAAAATAGGAAGTTAAAGTAAAAAAACACATTTTTTATTTCATTTTCTCCCATTCCTGCAAAAAACAAGTTTTTGCAACCAACAAGTTACTTTTCTCTTTGTGATGCTTTTTTAGGCTTGTGGTACAGCTTCTTTCAAGTCTTGTGTGTTTTGGAGGTTTCTCCCTTCAGCCTCCTCTTCAGGAGGTGGAATGTATCTCAGTGTGGTTAAAGTTTCTGTGTCTGTTTACAATAATAACAATAACAAAACTGCTTGACCAAAGTAACGATCTTACGCATATGCGATAACGGAAGTGCAGCACCCATTCATCGGAAGTGGTACAAAACTGAGATCAAGTGTCCTGCACTTTTACTCACCTCAACATGGCGATGTTTACTAATATCATCGCACCCACACATCGTCATTGACATTTGTGTACAGGAACAAATGGTTTCAGAAAGACATTATGGCCAGTTCCATTTTACTTCCAGGAGATAATGTAATGTTTATTTAATATGCCTGGTAAGTGAATGGGCACCTTTAAGATCTGGAGGTTGACTTGACCAGTCTTGAACCTTCCACTTGTTCCCCTGATGAAGTCTTTTCTTGTGTTGCACTGTGTTGTGGGTTGTTGTCTTGCTGCAAGATGAAATTCCTCTCACTTAGATTGAAGTTATTTCTCTGTAAAATGTCAGACATGATGTTTATGCAATTTTTTAAAATGTATTCAGAAGCCCAAGACACTCCCTCTGACCACTGTGCTTGTGAACTCTACATCTTCCACCCTGATCCTGAACACTGGAACACTGCAGTGCTGTGTGCTCAGCCAGGCCTTCTTCAGCCTTTTCATTACCAACTGTTCTGCTATCCACTCCACAAACACACTCATGAAGTTTGCGGACCACACTAACGTAGTGGGTCTCATATCGGATAACGATGAGACCCATACAGAGAGGAGGTCCAGCACCTGATAAAGTGGTGTCCAACTAATAATCTAATTCTGAACACCAGCAAGACCAAGGAGGTCATAGTGGACTACAGGAGGACCAGGAAGACAGAGCATGCTCCTCTTTGCATTCATGGGGAGATGGTGGAGCGTGTGGACAGTATTAAGTTCCTGGGCGTCCACATTTCGTCTGACCTGTCCTGGTCTATCAACACCTCACACCTGGTGAAGAAGGCCCAACAACAGCTTTTCTTTCTCAGAATGTTAAAACGTACTGGACTCTCCTCTCAGCTGCTCAAGAACTTCTACAGCGCTACAATAGAAAGTATACTCTGTCTCAGTGCAATGGTGTGGTACGGCAGCTGCACTGCAAAGGACAGAAAGGACTTGGCCCGGACGGTGAGAACTGCTCAGTGGGCTGCTGTTTACCAGATCTGGACACAATATATGCTGTCCGGGTCCAGAAGAAGGCCAGCTGCATGAAGAAGCAGGGTCCAAAAGAAGGCCAAGCGGATCCCACCCACCCGGGAAATGTACTGTTTGCACCGCTTCCTTTAGGAAAGCAGTACAGAAACATTAAGACCAGCATAACCAGACTCAAAAACACTCTCCGCCCCTGCTGATTCTCACACAGACATTATCGCTCTGTAAAAGGACATTGAATCCACAAACTCTATGACTGTCTTGCACTGCCGCACTTTACTTGATTTACATTTACACCCTAGTTTATATCCACTCTGCTGCTGCTATTTTTCTATTTATCTATTTCATCTCATAGTGCCTTCAATGTACATACTGTATATCCCAGTGCTCAGTTTTTATTCACAGGTGATTAGAGTGTAGAGTGTTTAGAGTTTATATTTCTATTTTATATTTAACAGTTTCTTTTTTTTGTGTATATAATTACTTGTGTTTATATTACGCTCTTTACGGTGTTAATTGCAGTTTATGGCCTTGATTTTACCTTTTAAAGCTGAGAGTCTCATACAAAAGTTCTTTATGTGTGAACATAATGACAATAAAGACTCTTGAATCTTGAATCATATGTTGTTAACCATGAGCAGATTTTCTCTATGCTTTGGCCTTTTCATGACTTTGGTTCAAGTTAATACTGGTTCAAGAACTCCTCATCCTTGTATTTCTTTCTGAATTCCATTTACAAATTCAAGTTGTATGGCATATTTCTATTATATTTCAGTTGTTAAAATCTGTTTTTAGCAGTGATACAGGTAATACCTTTTCTCCTAACCTGTGAAGAATGTTGGTGATGTTACTGACTGTTCTTGTGTTTTTCTTTAAAGCTCTCACAATGTTTCTGTCATCAACCTCTGTTCCTTGGACGACTAAGTCGATGTCTGATCTCCAGTACATCAGCAGTCTTCAGCTCTCTAGATGTCATGTTTATCTTTTTTAACAATAATTTCTGAACAAAGTAGAGTTAATTGTTTAAACAATTGGTGACAAGAATTGTGAGTCGGTCACTGTCACAAGTGTGGCGTTGAGACATTTGCAGAAAGTAAAACATAATTTAAATCTTTAACTCTACAAAGAAAGCAAACTGAGAATTATAAAAAAAAAGTTAAGCAAAACTCAAAAAACAATCTGCATAACATAAAACTATCTGGAAAAACAAAAGTCAAAGTCAAAACCGTAACTAGCAATAATGCCTAGCAAGAAGGAGACAAAACCAGCATCCTTAAATACACTGTTTAATCAGTGGAATGTGAGCCAGGTGTGCTGAGAAAGTGACAGTCATGTGTTCAAAGCCATGTGACTGGAAGTAGTGCAGTGTTTGCTGGGAAATGTAGTGAGAGTCTGGAAAGGAGCAGAAACAGCCTGGGGCTGTTTGAGTTATTTTTTATCATGTGGAAAATAGGTAGGTACAACTAAAGGTGTTTGTTCTAAGTTGCTGAGCACATCTAAATGTAAATATCAGAAAGTTAAAGGTAAGATTCTCATTCTATGGTCTTGAACTCAAACAGCGATATTCTTACTGTTTTTTTAAAAACAATAGAATTTTGGTTAGAATAGGGTTCCAATACTTTCAGAGGAGCTCTATATCTGTTATACACATACATTTATGTGCATACATATGTACACACAAACACACACATTAAATTAATAATTTAAATTAATAAAAATGATTTTGTTTTAGTGGTTAGCACATCTCCCTCACAGCAAGAAGGTCATGGGTTTGCATCCCGGGCTCAGCGAAGGTGTTTCTCTGTGAAGTCAGCCTGTTTTCCCTGTACTTGTGTGGGTTTCCTCTTGATACTCCGGTTTCCTCCCACAGTCCAAAGACATGCACATTAGGCTAATTGGCTGTTCCAGATTGCCTCTAGATATGTGTCTGTGTGTGAATGGTTGTGTGCGTTGGTCCTGCAATGTCTGGCATGTACCCTGCCTTCACCCACTTTTGGCTGAGAAAGGCTCCAACCTCCCCGCCACCCTTATAGGATTAAATGGTTGAGAAAATGAATGAGTGAGCAATTTAAAAATGTTTATATTCTTTGCGCAAGTTTTTTTCTTTCTCATACTCATTGTTCTCCATTATTTTTATTATCTATTATTGAATTATTGAGTGTTCCGGTTTGGATCATACAGCACAGCTGCAAGTGTATCCTCATTTTGCAGGAGATTCTGATCATGTATCCATGGGAAGTAATTTCTAATCTGGAATGAAACCTGGGTTTAATATCAAGAGGGATTAAAAAAAATGGACTGGCTTGGCAGGCATGTCGACATTACTCTTGCCAGTATTCCAGCTCACGTGACATTCTGGTGTGCGCTCAGGTGAAAATGTACATTGGCCGATATTATCTTAATATCACTCTAAATTCGTGCCTGTGCATGGAAGTTGTAGCTTTGACTTCACATGCTTTTGTCTGTCAAAACTGGGTCTAGTATAAACAATAATATAGTTTGAGTTCAAAATGAAACACAACGCTGACTTTATGGACTGGGAAGAGCTGAATTTGAACAATATTTTTGGTGAGTACGCAGACGTTGCTAGTGAGCTTGATAGTAGTAATAGAGATACAGACACTGGGCCATTCAAGAACAGGGACCTTACCAAGGTTTGTAACTCAGTGTCCCCCAACAGCTCTCGCACTTCAGTCACCAAATACCAGTACCAGTGGCCTAAATGCCATTGTTTACATCTGGTGTTTTGGATCTGTTCAACACTCCGTAGTAATTCAGCACTAGTACACAGATCACAGTACGAGGCTACTGCCTTAGTCATACAGTTCACTGGATTTAACGACTACTAACATGGAATTACCGTGTATGGACTTTTATTAACATTTGTTCTAAATACTGACTGAGTTCCATTACATAATGATGAAGAGAAGAGTGTTTATTAATGTCAGTAATTTACCATCAGGCTCTTGCGTTTGCTCTCGTGACTGCCCTCAGCTACAAATGCCGAGTTTGTCATAATACTTTATTATTTTATACTTTCTCGAGAGACTACGATGAAACTTTAAGTTTACACATAGCAGTCATCTCACTGAAAAATTCCATTGACAAAATTAACTGTAATACCAAAGCAAAAAGGTTTTATCCTTACCCTACCACTAAATGCTTATGAGTCAGAACAGCGGACAGCACTTCCTCCAACTCAGTAATCTAATAGATATATCAGAGTTATGTAAATACATTTATTTAGCCTTGCTATTTCCCTATCACACTCAAAACTTTCTCAGTAGAAAGCGCTAATTCACAACACACTCTGCATGTTGGCTTCCCTGTCTGATCATGAAACATGCCTAATGTGGTGGTAATTTTATAGGTTTTTAGCACAATACAATTATTTCTGTTTTACGGCATGAGTCTACTTACCTTTTACGGCGAAAAAAGTAAAATACTCCTGAAATCCCAGAATGAATTTAGTCAATGCTCTCTGCTGCTCAAAATCTCGGACTGTGTCATCATCGAATGGAAGTTTGAGGTATGAGTGAGATTTTATTAAGGTTACCAGTCCCTCTCTATATTAATCCCAGATGTAACTAACTCCAAATTTATACACATTATTAGATTGATATGTGGACTGTAACCAAAGTAACAGTTTCCTGATGGGAAAAGATCTTGTTGTTTGAGGTAAAGTTATCATCCTTACACAGTCCTATTAGGAAGAACATAGAAGACTTTCCAGAATGTTCCACAAGCTATCAGCTTCTGAGGCTGATTAAAGTTATGTTTTGAAAATTTCTTCTTGTTAATATAAATATTAGATTAAGAATGACTTCTTTTTCCAGCAGCAGTATTTCATTATTGTTTTCCCTTTTTTTTTGTCATAATTGTATAAGTAACATTAAAAAAGACCAGGCTGCATGAATATTTGTGCACTAAACAAATAAAAATGCAAATACAGATAATGGCATTGCGTTAGACCCCCAATATGCATGTATTTGGTTTCCTCACCCCATTGCTTTTCTCCCTCAGACACGTCTGGTATTTTTCATCCACAGTTAAAAGATTGCATCATACAAAATACTCATTTTGAATTACTTCAACCATGGGGTCTGAGTTCTACAGAAACTGTGGTCTGAACAAGTCATTTGAGAGCTCATCAGTGAGCTCAACGGACCAAGTCCACTTTTAAGTCCACTTGTACTGTGAACACCAAAAGTACTGAGGTAATTTGCAGCTAATTCCCTTTCAGGACCACTAAGAAGACTGAGTATGGTTTATTTAAAAATAAATATATGTGAAAACACCCAAATAGTACATAACAGTGCACACACACTTTTAAAAACTAGGTATGGAAGCAGGAATGCAAAGAGATAGACCATTGTCATCACATAAGAGTATATAGGATCAATATTATTTCTATGCAACTGATGAAATCTGTTTCTCCTCAGGGTCAGCTTCAGCCTCAGCATCTCCCATCAGTGGCTGCCTTTTCTTTAGCTCACGCTGGTACTTGGCCATAAGGGAAGCATAGATGCATCCATAAGCAGCTGCAGCAACCATCATGATACACACAATGCCACACACAACACCGGCAATCACCACAGTGCCTATGGCACGACGGACACTTATGGGCCGGTAACGCTGCTTAGCACAATCCAGCGGCTCTGATTCACTCTGTACCACAGTGCTCTCAGGCAACGGAGCAGCGGTTGTGCGTGCACATGGGATAGGTCCACCTTTTGTTCCTCCACCCCCACCTCCATTCTCATTATCCAACTCGAGGCAGTAGCTGAACATTTCTACAGGAACACTCCGGATGTCACGCCCTCTGAGATCCTTGGGAAGAGTACACTCAACAGCATCCACGTAGCCGCCTGAAAAGAGACAAAGACTAAGGGTAGCATCCATCTATTAATTCATTCATTCACTCATACATTCATTTGCCCAAACGTTTAATTCTACCCAAGTCGTAGAGAGGCTGAAACCTATCTGAGAGCAGCAGAGAGATTATATTATGACACTCCACAGTAATCAACAACCTGCAGTAATCTGAAATACAGTTCCATTCCCTCAACAACCATTAACAGTGCCACATGTGTATGTATGATGAGTAGTGTTTAATTGTAGATCTAAAATCCATATCCAAAACATAAGTCTAGCCAAACATAATCACAAATATGTACTGAACTGTAGTACAGTTGTGCTCAAAAGTTTGTGAAACCTTAACAATTTTATGCATTTTTGCCTAAATATAGCTTAAAAAATCATCAGATTTTCACAGATTTTCCTAAAAGTAGATAAAGAGATATTTTATCATTATGATCATTAAATTATTGAGGAAAATATTCCAATATTACATACCTGTGAGTGGCAAATGTGTGTGAAATTTGAAGGTGAAATTATTCAGTGTGTTTTGAATAAATGGGATAATAGTCAGGTGTGAGTGGGCACCCTGTTTGATTTAAAGAACATGAATCTATCAAAGTGTCAACACATGTTTGTGAGAGTGTATCATGGCACGAACAAAGGAGATTTCTGAGGACCCCATAAAAAGGGTTGTTGATGCTCATTAGGCTGGAAAAGGTTACAAAAATTTTTCTTTAAAGAGTTTGGATCCACAGACAGATTGTGTACAAATGGTGGAAATTTAAGATCATTGTTACTGTCTCCAGGAGTGGTTGACCATCATCATCATCATAGTTTCCCTCGTGTCCTGCGCTTGGCCTTAGGGTGCGACTGCCGATGAAAGCAAGTGTCCAACAGTCGATTCAACTCAGCATTATCCATTATCGTTCTCCTTGCTTGGGTCCTATCCAATTATGATCCCTCTAAGTGCAAGCCGTGTAATAGTCAGCAAGGTCACAAAGGACCCCAGGGTAACTTCTAAGCAACTGAAGGGCTCCCTTGCATTGGCTAATATTAATGTTAATGAGTCCACAATCAGGAGAACACTGAACTACAATGGTGTGCATGGTAGGCTTGCAAGGTAAAAGCCACTGCTCTCCAAAAAGAACATTGCTGCTTCTCTGCAGTTTGTTTAAGATCACATGGACAAATCAGAAAGCTATTGGAAAAATGTCTTGTGGACGGATGAGACCAAAATAGAACATTTTAGTTTGAATAAGACGTTTTATGTCTGGAGAACGGAAGACACTGAATTCCAGCATAAGAACCTTATCCCATATGTGAAACATGGTGGTGGTAGCATCATGGAGGGGCCTGTTTTGCTGCATCTGGGGCAGGATGGCTTACCATCATTGATGGAACAATGAATTCTAAATTTTCCCAGCAAATAGTAAAGGAAAATGTCGGGTCATCTGTCCATGAACTGAATCTCAAGAGAAAGTGGGTCATGCAGCAAGACGATGATCCTAAGCACACAAGTCATACTACCAAAAAATGGTTGAAGAAGAATAAACTTAATGGCTTGGAATGGCCAAGTCAAAGTCCTGACCTTAATCCAATTGAGATGTTGTGGAAGGACCTGAGGCAAGCAGTCCATGCAAGTAAAACCACCAACATCTCAGAGTTGAAGCTGTTCTTTTCGGAGGAATGGGCTCAAATTCCTTCAAGCCAATGTGCAGGACTGATCAACAGTTACTGTAAATGTTAGTCACAGTTATTGCTGCAAAAGAGGGTCACATCAGATACTGAAATCAAAGGTTCACATACTTTTGCCACTCACAGATATGTAATATTGGAACATTTTCCTCAATAAATAAATTGACCAAGTAAAATATTTTTGTCTCATTTATTTAACATGGTTCTTTTAATCTACATTTAGGGCTTGTGTGAAAATCTGATGATGTTTTAGGTCCTATTTATCCAAAAATGTATAAACTATTTAAAAGAGAAGACAGCACTCGTTAAAAGTTAATCTCATTTGAATATCAAAATAAATTTTTTTCAGTGGGCAAAATCTGAGGCTGATAGCTTCTGTTTTAACTATTTTATGGGCAGTTATTTGATGATGATGATGTCATCGAGGCCCAAGTTAACATGTACAAGTGTAGGATTTTAATATATACATGCCATTTATTGGCAGATTTGTGTTGAAGGTGTTAAAAGGTTTGGATTAAAATCATTATCTGTACAGTGAGAAACTATATATACAGCAGGATTAATATATTTAAGCACAAACTCCTGAAATACTGAAATAAATTATGTTTGAAGCCATACTCCTCCATGTTAACTTGGGCCTTGATGATGTCATCATTCTGAAACTCAGTTTTTAAATATCCACCCATAAAAACTTTAAAATTGCAGCTATTGGTCTAAGATTTTGCACAGAGACAGATTTTAGGATAGAGGGTTTTTTAGATTAGCTTTTAAAAGTGCTGTGTTCTCCTTTAACAGTTCAGAAACTTTCAAACACCACTGTAAGTAACTTTTTGTGAAGTTATATAATCTCATTTAGGGTAGACTTACATTTGTCCTTTAAAAAAAAGTTTTCATAGATTGTAATATAAACTGCTTGCATTTATATTTGCATTTATATTTCATTTATATTTCAGTTTATATATTTTTTTGTATCCTATATTTTATTTTATATTCTATTTTATT
>JBCNYH010000024.1:25648705-25660492 GCA_039654325.1 Tandanus tandanus
AATAAATTTGATTTCCATTGATAATTTTTGTGTGATTTTGTTGTCAGCACATTCAACTATGTAAAGAACAAAGTATTGAATATGAATATTTCATTCATTCAGATATAGGATGTGCTATTTTAGTGTTCCCTTTATTTTTTTGAGCAGTATATATATTGTTAAAAAACGTTTAGTACAGAAATATTTGCCATGATTAACAAAAATTTATGCTTTTATTTTTAGTTTCTTCTTTTCAGGAGCTAAAAAGAGAACAGTCATAAAATACATTTTTATTGTTTTGTAATTTTATTGTTTTATTATTAGTATTATAGACATTTTATAAAAGTATAATCCTGATCCCTAAAATGTATTTAGTTGAGGTTCATAGCTTTTAAACATTTGTGCAGCCCTGTAATTGAGAAATACTGTTATTTAGTATACAAATAATCAATTTATCATTAGTTCTAAATGAATGTGCTGGATTTCCTTGAAACGAACTTCATTTATTATCCAGATATTTTCTGAAATGCCCTGAATACTGAAATATTGATTATCATGTTGCGTCATGTCTCACCGCTCTCAGAAGAGTACACCACTGTAGTCAGGCTGTATGGTCCCTCTCCTTTGTTGTTGTAACCTTTTACTTTAACTTGTATCTCAGTGTTGGGTATAATGCCATCCTTGTAGACATAGCGTCTCGCCTCTGGGTCAGCTACTGTTGACCACTTCCATTCATAGTCCTCATGGGCCTTAAAACCTACTACATAGCCAAAGTTTTTACCAAAAAAATACTGGGGCTTCATGGGCTGGAAAAGACATCAGAACATGATGTAAATGTTAATTTGAAAAAACTGCTGAATATTATTACCATATCAAGGGATATTAAAGAAATTACATGCTTTGTTTTTTGCAGAAGAATATTTAGACTTACTGTCCAGGTCACTATGAGCTCTCCGTTAAAAGCTACATAACCATTTACATCAGTAGGAGACATGGTGGGAACTGAAAATAAATGAAGCTGGTTAACCTTATTTCAACAGCAGATGAAAATAGTCTAAACAATATAAAGAAATTAATAATGCTTCATGAAATAACACAAATCTGCTCATGCCAACTTACTGGCATCCCAGGTTTTAATTTTGATGGAGGGCACACTGCACTCGCCTGCTCCCAGATCATTGATGGCATATACACGAAATTCATACTCCATCCAAGGATACAGCTCAGTGACCTTGGCTGTCTCAGAATTCCCATCCAGTAACACAGGAGCTAAACAGGACAGACCCTAAATCAATGTGTCCGGCAGAATGCTCTTTTTTTTTAGGAACACTTTTCTGTCATTATTTTAAAGGTTTCAGACTGTCTGTATAACAGACACCACTAGTATTGCACTAGTAGGCAAGAAGACTACGGCACATATCCTGTCGTTGTTTTGGCACATGGCTTGTGTGTCTCCCTAAAAATTAACGTTACAATACTTTGAAATGTTAGGCAAAAGTTTTCAATTTGAGACACTTGATAAAAGCCAACAAGAGAGACAGAGATCAACAGTGTATTTATCATCCCAGTGTATGAAACTATGAAACACTTGAAAACTAGATGACCTGGGATGTTTTGGCTCTGAAATGTTCTAGTGGATGTCACTTTTAATCATGCAGATGGAACTAAGTTCCACTACAGTATGTGAACTATGACATTCACATTGCCACTGTTCATGCACATGTACAAAGCTATGTATCAAATATTGGTCTATAAACTTTTATTGTGTCAACCACTAGTGGACTTACATGTCACTGCAGTTTTCCAATCCTCTGGGTCCAGAGAGTAGAAGTCTCTGGTTTGAATAATGTGCTGGATAAGTGGACTACCATGATCTGACCCCAGCCTCCAAGCCAACTTTACTGATGTGTCTCTAATCTCCTCTACACGCACCCCTCCAGGAGGACCAGGCCTACCTAATACACAAAGATATATTCTCAATCACTATTATAAGTCATTGTTTTCTGTTAGACTTATGAATACGGCATTAAAGAAAACGTGTCACCATTTAGGCATGCGCACTAGGGACTGGTCATTCTTCATCAGAAATCTCACCTCTCTTCACCATAACTCAAGTGAGAGTAAATGACTGGCAAATGCAGAGTCAGTCATATACAGTACATGCAGCTCTTTTTAAGACCCTGCCCTGTAGAAAACAAATCATTCTCCATCCATTATGTGATTGTGCCTGTTTTACTGAGCCTTTCTGTGATTTAATGGGATGATCTGGTCAAAGCATTTGCCTTCCAAGAGTAGAGCAGCACACATTTGGCTTTCTCAAAGCCATATTCCAATTTGTAAATCCCAAACCTATAAAAGTTTTGATTCAAAGCATTGTCTGGTGGAAAAAGTTAATTATTCTTTGTTGTTTTAGCATGGATGGCAAAAAGAACTCTAAGATTGACTCTGATTGTAAAGCTCTCTCTTCCTAATGACGGATGTGAAATTTTCTCATGGCCTAAGCAAAGTTCACTTTCGTGACCGAACTAAGTATGTGCAACTGGTGACTAAATGCCTTTAAAGATCACCAGTGGATTCACATTCATATACTCATGCCAACATAAAAGAAGTTTAGCAAAGCTAATGCACCAATGGTTTTGGGGGAGGAAACAGCTGAGTTTTGAGAATTTTTTTTTTAACTTTTTTTTTAACTTAATTAGTAAAACACAAAGTATGCATGAGTGACGTCAATCCAAATTGCAGGCAAAATGACCACAACTATTGTGCTGGTAAGATGTGAGTTGTGGTTGTAATTTTCTTTTTTACCTGTCAAGCAAGCACTTTGAGGGTCATTTATTCTTGCTGGAACTGCATATAAACATAGTTTTTTGCCATTGTATTTATTGCCAAAAACAACTGTAAGGCTATTCTTTTTTTTATTTTACGGATTCGCTGATGCCGAAATTGGAAAAAACGTCGTTTTTATTTCCGCCGGTCTTAACTTCCTGAGTACGCATTGATTTTTAAAACCGGAACTTTTTTGCATCAAGCCTGTCCTTTTGTCTCCGTATCACAGCAGCCATTGTGCTAGTGCATGTACAAACATCTGGCGCACGACACGGAATTGATACTATCAGAATTGATACTATCGACATGTGTAACGGAGCTGGTCAATACATGCATTTGGTTTCATTTTTCTCAGATTTTATTCTACATGCAGACATTCTCCATCCTGAGCTGATGGCAGCAGCATCAAAAGCTACCTGGGGGTCGAGTCACTTTTAATAACACCCTCAGAGGCAAGGTGAAGGGGGAGGTCTATGAAAGTATTTTTAGCACAACCTTCTTTTTGAATGGAAAAACGTTGTGACAGTATGTGTTACTGGTCTGTTTAAAGCAGTAGTTTTAACAATATGCAGTATAAAAAGTATGCCATGCCATTATGTATGCCATCAGCTCAGGACAGACTACTGAAAATATATATTTTACCCTTTCGTGTATTCTTGTTCTGTTGTGTTGTTAAAGAAAAGATAAAATACCTGTTCTTAAAATTATTTTTTTCCTGTCTCCTGCCTTAGGTTTACACCATAGAAATCCACCAAAAAAAAGAAAAAACCAATGGCCTAACCTTAGTGAAATCTGACAACGTTTCTTCATATTAACACGTTCTGTGACTCGCTGCAGGAGATAGAGGCAGGCCCCACAGCAGTGTGTGTACGTGTGTGTGTGCTGACTATATCCCCTGCTATGTCCATAGAATAGCATGCAGATCCTGATTCCTGGTGTGATTGGTGTTCTTCCACCTGTGAGCTACACCTGCAATTATTTAAACCAGTGTACCTGCACTTTAATATAACCAACTTGTGAATTCTAATTTACAGATTAGAAAGGCACAAATTTCAGTCAGACTTGATGTTTCTGGGAAAGTTATGTGAAAGTTATCAATATTACCACTGATTAATACACATGCACCAACTCTTGCACTGATTTGAATTCCAATGGCTTTCAAGTTTAAGGTGAATCATGATCATGATTTATCCTTAAGTTACCCTGGGAGGATTTATCTGCCATATTGGTCGCTAATCTGAATACAATTTTGATAAGTATACATGGCTTGAGTACATCTGCAAATTTTATGACAGTAGCCAAACAGTACACACAGTAAGTTCATATAAAAATTGGATATGTAACTTCACCACACATTACACAGGTACCTAACAATCCTTAAAAAATACATCTAAAAAGTTAATGTTAAAAATCTCATGACACCATTTTTCATGTTTATTTCTTTAAAATCGGCATGTTTTATCGAATCAAAGCAAATATAACGTTACACAGCAAAGTGCAATTGCATGGAAACTTTGAATTGCGTGCCATTGGAAAATTGATAACTCCTGCACTGAAAGTGCACTGAAGAAGATGGAAATGACGTCATTGGCAGAAGTCCATTCTCGTGAAACCGCACTTGCAGTTGCAGTTTGATTGTTTACTGTTGCAGTTTTGACGTTTTCCTCTTTATTGTCGACGGCATGCCAGATCGTCGTGTGGCAGGATTTTGCTCAAACACCAGAGAGGGTGGTTATAGTTTATTTAAGCCTAGCTCACATGTAAGCAGTCATGGCCGAATGTACAATCAAATTTTAGTTCAAGGGAAACTGAATACATTTTCGGAGGTAGTCGGTCGAATTTGAGGTAAATGGTCCGTTTTTGCGGTCTTGGAAAAAGTTTTAGACCTGCTCAAAATTTCGTTCGAATTCAGAGTGGGTCAAATACAAAGAAAAGACCATGAAATTATGACACGACACGCTAATCCACCCCTTTTTTACAAAGAAATACCCCCGAAATGATGCACAGGGCACGCAAATCCACCCCTTCTATACAGAGGCGGCCAGCAGGAGTCCTGTGTATCTTTATTTACACTTTTGTTTTCAAAAAAAAACTATTTCCAACACGCAACGTGCCTCTTGCCATCTCACACACATATTATAAAAATATAATATTATTTCTAAATATAAATGGTCGTTCCAGTGTCAGTGTACTTACTGCTCAAGATGCTTTTCACAACAGACCTGTTCATCTCAGATCTGTTCCATTTGTGCTAGGATCTGATTCTTTGGGATGTATTACAGGGGACATATGGGAAATATATATAGGCTATGCAGTAATCTATTGATGTATTTTTTTTAATTTACTTTTCCTGGAATAACTAGTTCAACTTGGATTTCCCACATAATCTCTACTCTGATATAATACGGGATATTCCCTTATCAGCGCGAGTCGGAAAGCTGATCTAGTCTGTTATGCGCATCCAAAATAAATAAGAAATCCCCAGGTTTAATTAATAAAAACCTCTAACAGGTAATTATGCTCACATGGACGCATCATAGAGGAAGGCGCAGGTTTTTCACACACGTCTCACACACACGTCCGCACTTCAGCTTCAAACAGTAATATAATACAAAATAGTGCAGGCTGAAATAGTGGCTGTCCCATAAGCCAAAGCTAAGCAGCTCATGCTGGAATATACAACTAATTCAACCGGACCCACTGGACTCGAGACAATCAAATGGAGGGTACATGTAAAATATACAGAGAAAAAAAGCGTAAAAAGTCATTAAGAAAGAAAGCACTTGAATTTGTTTTATTTACATTTTGAGGGCAGGTTCAATACAATACATGACACACAGCCAGTGCAGAGTCACGGATCCTCAATGCTAATCTATATTGAAGGTTTTTGAAGACCGCGCATTTTTTCGGCCAGCCAAAACCGAAAACAACCAAAAAAACAGTTGCACTATTTCACCCTATTTCGCGGCCATATCGCTTACGTGTGAGTACACCCTTAGATTCCCTGAAGACCCACTGTTTGTCGTGACAAAAACAGGTTTGCCGAACAAAAGACAAACAGCCGGTCTTGTGTGTATAATCTATGCCGCCAGCCCTTTAAATATCTTTGTTTGACTGGTGCATGAACATTTCAATAACTTTAAAGCAGGTAAGGTTCTTCCAAATGTATTTAAAACTATCAAGAATGTGGTTAAATATGTACGTTACACATAGTCATTTTTAATTTGCCCCCTAACAGTCAGAACCTAATACGAAGCCATTTTCTACAGCCTAGCTATTGATGCTATATCTAACGTTATCTTTTGTAATATGCTGCCTGCGGAAACTATACAGGGTTATACTACTTACAGCATTTTAGCTACAGCACAGATAACAAAAATATATTTCTACATCTCTCATTTATATCAGGAAATGTCAGGCACCTGGTCTGTCCCTGCTCTAAGCCTTGAAATTGTTGTTAAAAAAAACTTAAACAAATCTAATGTTAATTTTAAATATGTGTATACATTTCTACATCGCGCGTGTGTGTGTGTGTGTGTGTGTGTGTGTGTGTGTGTGTGTGTGTGTGTGCATGTGTGCGTATGTGTGGCTATTTGATATAAGACAATGACACAATTGATGTCTTAATAAATGCCCTGGTTACATAAATTCATTACAGGATTTGTTTTTACATTATTTAGCATATGTACAATTTTGTGGATGCAGCCAATTATAAATCCTTTAAATGTTTTAACCTTTCGTCACTAATAGCCAGCCGTGTTTTTTCATAGCCGGTTATCTCTTCTATATGACCAGCTAAGCAGCTATCTAGCCAGGTAGCCTGGCTCCCAGGTCTAGATAGGCTGCCAAGCAGAAATACACTCTGCCAATGACGTCACAGGAAAATGGCAGATATTTTGATTGTGCACTCAGCAGATGGCAAGAAACACCAATCGTGACACAACATTGCTGTGTTTATATCACATCTGGGATGTTAATGATATTATCTAAATCTTTTATTTTATGTATACTTTAAATTTTTTTGTTTCAAGTTTGTGTATTTTGTGGTGTCATGAGCTCTTTAATTGAATATACCTTTTAACAAGATTAATTGAAATCATTTTTTTTCTTTGAGAATCATCATTTAGAACCAACCTTTGACATAGATGTTAGCAGAAACAGTAGCATTATCAACAATGGTTTGTGCTGTGCAGGTGTAGTGTCCTGCATGTTTGACCTGAATGTTTTTAATCAGCAGCTGTCCACTGTCCTCATGATCCTATACACAAATCATAAATATGTAAAATAATTTTTAAACAATGAGACATTGCAAATAATACACAGAATTCATAATGATTAACAAATAAAAAATAAAATGTTTTTTTTTTTCCACTGCAAAGCATTGTGGTGCATGACAAGGGCTTTCATTCTTACCATCAACAGCTCATAGTGCTCATAGTCATCATCAAAGTCAATAATGTACGAGTCCACTGACCAGAAGAAGGTAATATCAAAACTGGGGTCATATGAGGCAGAGCACTGAAGGATTGTATCCTCACCCACAGTAACCTCCACATCCGATGGAGCAACAGTGATCTTAGTCGCCGCTGAGAAAAAGTCACATATACACAAGTTCAACAATGTTATCACAAATAAATGACAATTTAAATGAAGACTAAACAAAATAAAATAAGGAGTGGTCCCCATAGTTCTCAATGGGTTTGAGTGGGTTTTGTCCAGTTGCTCTGGTTCGCTTCCACAGTCCACAAATGTGAAAATTAGACTAATTGGCTATTACAAATTGCCCCTAGATGTGAACAGATGTTGGTCCAAGGGAATAGGTTCTGCAGGGGGCTTGCAAACCTCTCAGGTATACATATCCACTGCAAGAGAAATCAGTTAAAATGGCCCAATGCATCATGAATGTGTGGCGAACCAATGAACCAAATATAAATTCATTCATTTGCCAAAAAGCTTAAAACTATTATGATTAAGGCCTCAGACCAAGGTGTCATCGGCAAACTTTTACGCCGATATTGGAAAGATAGTGGCCCTCTCGCACCGCCTGGGGCCTTCCAAAGAGAAAATTTAAAGCCCACTCCCACAAAGGAATGTTCAGTCCCAGGTCTCTGACAGTGGTAGCCAGTATATGTATAATTTTTCAGGTTGAAGGCTGAACAAGAGTTAATAAAGAGCAATCTGACATGCAGGTGTTTAGAACCTTCTCAGCATCCCCAGTAGAACTATTTTGCTGGTAAGCTGGTAACTGTAATTGGTCAAGTCACTTGAAACGTGGACTATCAGTGTTAACATGGAAATGCACATAGAAAGTGTTTAATTCCACTGCTAGACAAAGCTTTGCTTTCACCTCTAGTCGAAAGCCTTTGCCACATGCATCTTCTGCCTTGCTGAAACATCATAACTGGAGCCCACCATCTCTCAGACACTTTTACCCACCCACAACTTCTGGTATATGTAAATTTTCTAGATTTATTTTAATAGAGAAATGGGTGTACAGCAACTTATTTCTTCATGTGTCTGATTGGCTAAATCCACTTTCATTTTGATTTGGTCACTGGCCAGTCCCCACCCACATGCGAATTCCTTTAATGCCTGACAGTTAACACCTGGGAAGGGCTTGGGATAGATCAGAATAATGTCAAACTGCTGCTTATGCAACTTCACATGACATGGTTTGTGGAGAGTGCTAAATGATCATAAATCACATGCATCACAGAAGTCCATGATTGGAAAGTTCCCAGTGGTTTTCAGTTTTACCACTTGGAAGCCCAATTGAATTAATTATTATTAACTGGAAAAACCTTTTTCAGAAACATAGCATAGTATTTATTTAGTACCTCAGTACTTCCAATGTCAGTATTTCATGAAGCCTTAATATGTACAGACATGGTCAATGGTAAGTAGTGAAATGTTCGAATATCCGCTGTAAACTTGTCATCCAAAACAAGCATATGGTTAATAAAATACTGTTTCGATTATAATAAACACAAATTTGACTTGGAATGTTTATTACATTAGAAGCTACCTAAATTCCCTCATGCAGTTCTAAGAAAATAAAAGATGAAACAACTACACATGCACAGTCACTGACCTTTGATAATAAGTTCCCCTGTGCTGTTGGCCTTTCCACGGTCATTCTCAGCATAACATGTGTATAAACCATCATCAGCCTTAGTCACATTCAAAATTTCCAGGCTCCCATCATCCCAAACAAGTATACTGTTAACAAACCACAGAAGAGAATTACTTTCATTTAGGAGAGAATTACTAGCAAACAGCATATTATTTTATACTTACCCCATTTCCAGACACCCCCCCCCCCCTTCAGAAATGACCAAAACCAAAATCTGTGATTTATTAAGGCATGTTAACCTTTAATTAACTCACATAAATACAAAAAGAATTAAATATTTAAATATGTTTACTAACACACATAATTGTATTTTGTAACTATGAAAAAAGTGGAACAGTGGTGGCCCGGTGGTAGGGTGATGGATTACTGATCCCAAGGTCAGGCCCCACTGTCACCAGGTTGTCACTGCTGCCCCCCCAGTGCAGCTAACTGGATTATCAAAGGCCAGCCATGTCTCTCATGACTCCCGAAGACAAGAGTTTCAAAAAGTAGAACATAAATGTATTAATAAAGAACACAAACGGGCACAAAGAGCCATGGGAAATACAACAAACTAAATTGTGAAAATAGTAACTGGCACAGCTTCGATCAGTAAGTAATGCTGAGTCCAAGAAGCTAGAAGGAGTAGCAGAATAATGCGCAGCTCCAATAAGGCTAGACAAGTAATGGAGTCGGGCAGGAGGTTAAATGGGGGAACTAATGAGTTCAGGGAAACAAGGTGCAGGGGATACTCAATAAAATTCTGGAGATTGGGAACGAGGTGTGTGAGAGTTGGGGAGAGAGTTTGGCGCGGGCGTGACAGTTTCTCACAGTCTATGGTGAGTGGCATGTAAAAGAACCATTGCTGACTTTTGTAAAGAGTAGGCCATTGGGTTGTTGTCAGCATGTTTCTGCCCTGCGATGGCCTGGCATTTTGTCCAGGGTGTACTCTGCCCTCACCCAGAGTAGTCTGAGATGAGCGCCAGCCTCCCCGCAACCCTAATTAGGATTAAGTGGTTCATAAAATTAATGAATGAATGAATGAAAAAAGATACCTGTTTTTTTGATGCCTGCAACTCACTCAACAAACATGGGTAAAAAGGTAAAATACAACTTAAAAGTAAGCAGAATATTTAATTATCAGTCCTAAAGTAATTGGTAGCAGATGAGAAATCATGATTGGTTATAAAATTAGCATCCACCAAAGGCTTAAGCTTTGCGAGTAAGGATAGTTTGCAGCTCACACCTTTGTACCAGAATTTATATAAGATTGAGAATCTGACTGATATGTCTACTGCAACTCACTCCTGGCAGGTATGCTCTGAGTGCCTTTTGACCTCTGCAACTGATCCAGAAACCTTCCCAAGTTCTTCCTCAGCACTTCGCTGCTTTGCCCTCTCCAATAGCTTCCTGTAGCTCCTCGCATCAAATTTAAAACACTAATGCTTGCCTACAAAGCCAAAAATGGACTAACACCCTCCTACCTCAAAGCACTTTTCACACCTCGCACTGCACCACGTTCTTTCCGATCCTACAGCACTGCTAGATTGGTCCCACCTTCTATCAAGGGACAAGGAAAACATGCATCTAAACTGTTCTCTGTTCTGGCACCGAGGTGGCGGAATAAACTTTCCTCAGATGTCTGGACAGCTGAGTCAATGAGTGTCTTCAAACAATGAAAACCTACCTTTATTACAAGTAATTGGATTAACATTAGTATCTATCCTTAGCTTCATACATCAAAGAAAAAACAACCACTGAGTTTTGACTGATGGTATACTTAGCATGTGTCCTAGTAAACGAGTAACAGGATGAAAGCATGCCTCGCACTCCAGGAGCTCAAGAGTAGACAGATTTTCAGAGAGGTCGAATTGTGGATCAGTTCCAAGGCCGCAGACATTGCAGAAGACATCCAAACCAGCTCAAAAACTGTTAGGCGCTATCTTCATCAAATGGGCTATTATGGCCAAGCAGCAAGATGCAAGCCTCTTCTTCGACCAGCAAATATTCATTCTAAAGTTTTGGGTGTCTATTTACTTGGTTTACTTTATTCTAAAGTTTTGGGTGTCTATTCTCTACTTATTACAATTTATTTGATACCACAGCCAAACCATTCAACAAACATGCATTTAAAACAATCAAATCTATCCAGTGTTCTAGGCTTTGCAAATTTTGGAGGCAGATTGAGTAGGAACACTGCAGTAACAGTTATGCTCTTGCTTGGCCTTTCTGGAGAATGTAAAAGCAAACTTACCGGGATGAATTGGATAGTGTTTCAGAGCCACGTTTCCAAATAAACTTTGGCTTTGGAGCAGCTCGTGGTTTACACTCTATCACCACACGGCCATTTTCAGCACCCAACAAAATCTTTTTAACTGGGTTGTAAACGAATGTTGGTGCACAGGCTAGAGAGAGGACATGAAACATAATTCAAACATACAATTATTTAAAAGTTATAAAGAAAGCACCATCTGTGTGAGTGCAACTCACAGACCACACGCAGCTCTGCGTTAGCATAGATAGCTCCCCAGTTGTTCTCAGCAATGCACTGATACATGCCAGAGTCTTCAAAAGTGAGACTGGAGAACTTCAACTCCCCTTTGCCATACTTAAACAAAAAAAAAAAAAAAAAAAAAAAAAAACAATATAGCAATAACTCTTCAAAGGGCACCAACTTTGGATCTTCATAACATATTCATTCACGATAACCGCATTCATTTTTTTAACACAGTATTGGCAGATTAATGTTAGGCTTTAGAATTAAACCTGTGAGATGCTTAAAGCTTATTCGAAATTCATTCATTCATTCATCTTCTTCCGCTTCTTCCGGGATCGGGTCGCGGGGGCAGCAGCCTAAGCAGTGAGGTCCA
>JBCNYH010000024.1:25696770-25710571 GCA_039654325.1 Tandanus tandanus
CCTCCTACACAGAATAGGTGATTATAATAGATATTTATGCCTTTGTGACTAACTTCTCAGATGACGCAACATGACTAGCCGAAAACACTAAGCATGGCAGCTTTTGGAGGCAGGGGGCTTGTTTAGTTTTTAAAAACAAATTTGAAAAACGTGTGTTTTTTTGGGGGGTGGGGGCTGAAGGTGATCTTTCCTCCAGTGTGCGCTAAACCATAGTTCTATGGCCCATTCAGCCTATTCACTTGTGTCCTCAGTAGTGAACAGTCCTTTTCATTCTCCCTTTACTCTTCTGAGCTACTCTATCAATTTCTGCTGTATTGTATTGCTGCATAAAGAGGACAGCATGGCCTTTCTGGTGATATGTCTTTTGATAGACTAGGATGTTTGGAAACTTCACTTCCTTTTCATTTTATGCAATGTCAGAAATTATGCATTCTATTCTGAAACTTTGTTTTTATAAAATAACACTGAGGATGAGTTTGAGTCTTTGATAGAGGAAGATGGTAAAAAAAATAATTTTTAAAAAATGTAAAAAAATTAAAAAATAAAAAAAAAAAGAGGAAGAAAATGCAGGAGGCTGAGATGACCAGACAGATACAGACACAGAGACAGACAGAGATAAGCATGAAAGCTGTCATCCTCTGTGGAGTAGCACATATGACCAGGATGTTAATTACATACCATAGGAATAATAACATAGGAATTGACCCACTGACGACTACCTTAATCAAATGAGCTTTATACGAGGTTTAATTGTTATTCCTGTTAGTACCTTTCATTTATCTGTCTTCTTCCCCATTGTATTAGATTCACACTTAAGCTACCTGGGCTTCCTGACTGTCAAAATGACCCACAACCTATGCAGACAGGAGTCCATTTCAGTACAAATTACATTTACATTTACAAATTAAATAGTACTATGAACCAAATTAGTGTTGTTTTTTTTAATACAACCCCACAATAGCCTGCCTTGGCTATTGCAGAATGAAAATGTTTTGGGCCAAGAAAAGGTGCAAGCTGTAAGTAGCAAAATGACAAGAGATGTTTTTTTTTAGGCTAAGAATCTCTCAATTTCTATAATCTGGCTATAACAGAGGAAACGGTAAAGGCATGAATGTCTCAGACTCCCAAGGTCAGAGAAGCTCTGCATTGATGGACAAATCATACCTTACACAGGCTGTAGTCCAGTCAGACAGTATGTTCCAGGCGAGCCAAACCCTAGTTGCTTAAAGGTATATGTCCTTGCTTCTCCGAATGGTCTGCTGGTGTATTTTAAAGTATACCAAGGAAAGAATACATTCAGGGACCAAGGTGGAATCTGTTCTCACAGCAAGTCACATATTTTTCATCTGATGCTTCATACTAATCGTTCTCATGGATGCACTGCTGGCAAAGGGCCTTCCAGCAACAGAATCCTCCCAAAGTAATGTCAGCAGCCAGGAGACAAGCAGTTGCAAAAAGAAGGGGAGAGAGCATTAGTGTTGGTAGTCAGAAAGAGTTCTGAGCTGGCAATCACAAAATAGTACAACAAAAAAACAGTGCTGGTGCCTTCAATTCTGCATAGAAAAAATTCAGGTGGTCCAACAAAAAAAGTTTAGGTACCAGCAATGATCAGAGAGTACAGTGATAACATGTGTGTTATGGACCTATGTGATTGCATACTGAGCTTTTATCACATGTCAAATAGGACCAAGAAATGGACATCACGTGTGATTACTCATATCTTTATTGTTGCCATTACAAACTCCTGGATCCAATACAAGTCTGAGAGCAAAGTGCTTAACCAGCCAGCAAAGAACATCCAACAGTACTGAAACTAACTGCACCTGGCTGAAGAGTTGTTGGATAGTCCAGAATTTGATGACAGCAGTAAAGAGAGTGAAGAGGAATATGAGCCACCAAGCAAAATGCGGATCTCACAACCAGAGCCATCTGTGTGCAGACTAGGAACCACACACATGCAAGAGATGGTGGATATCAAGCATGCAAAAGATGTAGAAATAAGGGCTGTAGGAGCAAGACATACATGAGGTGTATCAAATGGGAAATGTTTCTAGGCTTTCCCAACAATAGCACAAGTAAGCACAATATCCTCCGATGAATATTTTTTTTCTTATGAAATTGGATCACAGTATTGATATTACTTGGGATTTAAGTTCATAACATAAGGTTCATAAGGTGGATGTTTTCTAAAATTTGACAGTGGTGTAATGACTTAAAAGGAAGTCCAAAGTAGGAATACCTGTAGGCTTATTAGTTACCTTAGCTAACATCATTGCTGCTGAGATTTTATATCCTACTGGGGGTGCAGAGAGGCTGGAGCCTATCAACTTTTTAAATTAATTCATTTTCTAAACCGCTTTATCCTAATCAGAGTCGCGGGTAGGCTGGTGCCCATCTCAGCCGACTCTGGACGAGGGCAGAGTACACCCTGGACAGCTCGCCAGGCCATGGCAGGGCAAAAACACGTTGACGACAACCCAATGGCCTACTCTATATGAACAGTTCTTTTACATGCCTCTCACCACAGACAATGAGAGACATGGCTGGCATTTTATAACCCAGTTAGCTGCACTGGAGAGACAGCAGTAACTTAGTGATAGTGGGGCTTGAACCCCCATCCTTCGGATCAGCAAGCCAGCACCTTACCACCAGGCCATCAACTTTTGCACAACTTTTTAAATTGTATGTATCGAATATAGTGAAGAGTAGCAGTTTACAGTAACAGCAGAAAGTTATTTTATTTTTCTTTGCATGATTATTTTAACTGCTTGCATTATTACCTTATTCGAAGGAGAGTCTTTCTTTGAGGAAGGTCTTTATTCAGGAGTGTGAATGAGTTTATAACATGATAATATAACTGTGTTTTTAAAAAAAGGACCTGATCACCCTTATGTGTTAATATGTGTATCTTTAGCACATATACAACATGTCTGCCAAGTATCAAGAAATTCTGAGAAAAGCTGTAGAAATAGTTGATTTCAGAAGACTCCGGGATGGACAAGCAGACAGCGCCACAACAGGATCCCCCTTTGGGCCTTTGTCTGGCCAGGGATAAAAGGCGAAAATGCCTCTAGGATTATCACAGCTGAAAAAAAAACATGTAAGACAAAATGAAGAACAATTTAGGATATTCAACGAAGCTAGATTGGTTTAGGTTTGGCAATTAATTAAATCACAATAAAAATAAATGCATATTTTCTACTTTAGTTCTATTGTTTACTGTTCAAAACAATACACACAAAGGACTTATTTAGTTTTAATAAAAAAAAAAAAATTACAATCCTTGCAGCCTTGTGAAAAATCTGATACATAATTTTATGTATAATTTTGATTTAAAAATCACACTGATACATAATTTTGTTTTTTACTCAAAATTAAATCTAATCTTGGATTAATAACATTCTACAGGTATAATATGTTCTGTTTGACATCTTTTCACACTTAAATGATCCTTTTGTCCAAAACAGTGCACATGCTGTAAAATTAAAAGTAAAAATGTAAAAAAGTCTAAATTGTAAGATTTTTTTAAACTCCAAAATAGGTAGGAAATCATGAAAAAGAAGAAATTAGATCACAGTTTTTTCTTTGGTTTCCATGAGATGAATTCTTTGGTTTCCTGAAACAAATAGTTAAATTTTTGGTTATGCAAATTCCTTAGTGCCATTGAGTCAGCACAGGTGTATGTTCATCACATTTCTGGCATGTGTTGCATCTCCTCACCCCCAACTTGATAGCAGTTTCATGTACATCAAGCTAAACTGTAGCCTTAACTGTTTCTGAGAATTGAGTAATGTCCAGATGAATTTTAAGCACATTTTAATTGTTTTAGCAATAAATGGAAGACAATACCGATTCTTCAGTATGGGAGACATTATTTCTTTACAATTCTTTGCATGAACCAGCATCAAGTTTATAGTGAGGATCAAATATGTAAAAGTAGTAAGGCTCACCAGGTAGTGACAGTGTATCCAGTGGGACGGCTGCAGGGAAAGGCTTGCCTAGCCCCACTCAGGTGAGGTGTACAAAGAGGTGGAAACAAGTATGACCTTGAGATACTTGCTGAAGATGCAGTAGGCCTCCCAACAATGTGAATGCTCTGACCATTCTACTAACAAAAAATACTAGCAAGAGGGCAACTTGCAATGTTAAGAAGCTTCTGGAGTTTCTGCTTGTAGAAACACATTTCTGATGTTTATTTCACCATCTGTTATGTTGAAAAGCTCTCTAATTAATCTTATTAACAGGATGCTAGGTTAAACACTTTGTAATAAAATATACTTGTTTTGTGCCTTTAAAAATAACTTCACAGCTAACACTCTAGACATTTTTCACCTAACTTGTAAGTAAAATAATGAAGGAATATCACACACATGGCAATTACCACATTACAGTAATCAAAAAGGAAAAAATATATACATAGTTCACCCATCATAGATGGAAATCCCCACAAATTAAAACTAAATAATTCTCATTATTTAATGTCAACTTCAGTATACTATGATAGACACATAAAATAATGTTGACATTGTCTGTGTTTAAGATATTTACATTTAATTTACTTTTCTATTTTGAGTGACATCCAGAAGTGAAGGGACATTTTTACATTTGAGCCAGTTTATGGTTAAGGTCAGCAGAGACCATCAGCAGCAGCTTGACAGTGGAGAAACTGGAACTTACAAACACTTACGGTACTTTCAATCAGTGCCTTTAACCACTCAGCTACCACTACCTGAATCTGACTGTAGAAGGTCAAGCTTAAATTAAAAATGTACAACCCCTGGAGAAAAAGCATGGAATCACCACTCTTGGGAGATGTTCATTCAATTGTTTAATTGTGTAGAAAAAACAACCACATTTTCATTGAACATTCCAACCTTCTGGCTTTATGAAACACTTACAAAAATAAAAAAGAAAGAAAACTGTAGTAAATTGCAACTGTTTTTACAGATCAAACAGTATCAAAATATGGAATCACTCAATTCTGAGGAAAATATTATGGATTCACCAGGTACTTTGCAGTTCCAAAACAAACATCTGTGTCCGATTACATCTGCTAATTAGTCTGCAGTTAAAATAGAGTGCTTGCACACCTTAGTGAGCTGTTGAACCAAGCTGATTGACATAAATCATGGCTCCAACACGAGGTATGTCAGTTGAAACAAAAGGGGAGGATTAAAAAACTTCTTGAAGAAGGTAGATATTCATGGAAGGTTGCAAAAGATGTTGCTTTTTCCCAGTCAGCTGTGTCTAAAATCTGGACCAAGTACACATCAAATGGGTTGCAAAAGGGAAGCGTACTATAGGGCAAAAGCTGTGAAAACTTTCCTTCAAGAAAGACATATAATGTCAATGGCATGGCCTGCAAATAGTCCGGACCTCAATCCAATTGAAAATCTATGGTGGAAATGAAAGAAAATGGTCCACAACGAGGCTCCAACCTGCAAAGCTGATCTGGCAACTGCAATAAGAGAAAGTTGGAGCCGGATTGATGAAGAATACTGTTTGTCGATAGTTAAATCCATGCCTCAGAGAATTCAAGCTGTTATAAAAGCCAGAGGTAGTGCAGCAAGTGTTTCATAAAGCCAGAAGGTTGGAATGTTAAATGAAAATAGTTTTGTGGCATGTCTGTGATTGTTTTTTTTTCTACACAATTAAACAATTGAATGAGCATCTTCCAAGAGTGGTGATTCCATACTTTTTTCCAGGGGTTGTGTGCACCACTTTTATTTGGTTTGAACCAAAGACTGTACAGATCCATTTGGTCTATGTAAAGGAAAAATAAGACCTACATATAAACTGGTTGCAACAAGACCTGAGTAACCTAGCAACCTGACACAACATCTTTACCTTACTGAATAATCTATAAAGAATTTTACTGACAGAAAAAAGGTCTTTGGTTCGAATCCTGTGAACATTGAGGGTGTTTCTGTGTGGAGTTTGCATGTTCTCCCTGTGCTTTCCTCCGATTGCTCCGGTTTCCTCAACGTAGTTAGAAGAAATGCACATTAGGGTAATTGGCTGTTATGAATTGCCCCTAGGTGTTACCATAATTGTGAATGAATGTTTGTCCGAGAGAAGAGGTTCTACGTCAGGCTCGCAACCTCATTCTCATTTGCTGAACTGCTTAATCCTACCAGGGTCACGTTCAGCCTGGGGTACACCCTGAACAGCTCGCCAGACCATCACAGGGCAACACACATACAACCATTCACACTCACACTTACACCTTGGGTCAATTTAGAACAGCCAGTTAAAAGAAGAAGAAATGCTTTTGTGTTATAGTGTATATTATACACAAATTTGAGAAAAGTTATGTAAATGAAAACTAGAATTTTATAGTTTATTTTTACATTTTTAAAGCATGAGAGTGGTTGTGTGTGATTTACTTTATCCCAAGATAGCGAACCAGTCAGATCATGCTGTTCCCTGTGATGTAAACTAAATATGTTCAGTTTATATTCATTGGTTCAAATGAGGTATATAATCCTATATTCATATAGTCAGATGAAAATTGTCAATAAGAATCTGGCAAAAAAAAATGGAAAAAGTAGCCAAAGTCAGGCTTGTACTAAGAGATGGATGTATTCTGCAGGATCACAACAATTCAAATGTAATTGAAGTGAATAAAGTTTCTGCTTTAAAAAGCCATTTCTCTAATTAATAATCAACTGCATAGTAACTAGCATGGACAAAATATATTAATTGTTGTTTATTTAACTCAACTAATTTAATTAATAATTAATTACTCCATATTTTTACACAAAATCCATAGGTGTATATACAGAATTATGAACAGTCTGGAGTAAGAACCGTCGCTGGACTGTGGTATATTCTGCTTACATTCCATCCATCTATTATCTATATCATATATCCATCAGGGTCACAGGGAAGCTGGAGCCATTCCAAGCTGACTTCAGGTCAGAGGTGGGGTTACACCGTGAACAACACAGACACAAACAACCTATCGCGGATTTAGAGTAGCCAGGAGCCATGATGTAATGTGCATGTCTTTGGGCTCTGGGAAGAAACCACATTACCTGGAGTAAACCTACTAAGGCATGGGGAGAACACATAAACTCCATGCAGAAAGACACCAGTCAGTCGCAGGATCAGAACCCAGATGCTTCTCACTGTGTAGTGTAATGACTGCACCACCCTGCTAAAACCTTACAAAAATGAACAGAAAACATTAAATAATACATACTGTACAGTAAATTCCACTAAAAGTAAATGATACGACCCTACACCATTGCTGCAGATTAAAGGTCCAGCTGTTCAGAAATACTGTTTAACAGTCAGTACATATAAAGTACTGTAATCTATCTTTACAAGTACCTCTAAGGTAATTATTTGTACCCAATATATTCCTTCAGGGGCAGTGGTGGCCTGGTGGTAGGGTGCTGGATTACTGATCCCAAGGTCGGGGGTTCGAGCCCTACTATCAAGGGGATGTCACTGCTGTCCCCCCAGTGCCGCTAACTGGGTTATCAAAGGTCGGCCATGTGTCTCACTGTCTGTGGTGAGAGGCATGTAAAAGAACCATTGCTGATTTTCATCAAGAGTAGGCTGCATAGCCGTCAGTGTGTTTCTGCTCTGCAATGGCCTGGCGAGCTGTCCAGGGTGTACTCTGCCCTCGCCCAGAATCGGCTGAGATGGGCACCAGCCTCCCCGCGACCCTGATTAGGATTAAGCGGTTCAGAAAATGAATGATGAATGTTCCTTAGGAACATACATGAACATTTTTGGTCCTCAAAACGGTACACAGCATTACCTTCAGGTTCAATAAATAGCCCGGGGTACATTAGGGTAGATTGTATTCCTTGAGGGACAAGAATGTTTATTGTACCCCTTTTTTTTCTGATTCTACATGGGAACAGGATAACACAGGACAGGACAGGACAGACCCTTCTGAATGCCAGAGCTCGCTATTTCTATTTTTGTAACTGTGCTGTAGCTATTTCCCGCATTTACAACCGCTCCGTTTATAAATACACAGTGATGCTAAAACCTAAAACCACTGCTTTATTTTCACATGAACTGTTCGTCCTTCAGTAGCCTGGTCTTTCCAAAACAGTCAGAGGAAAGGCGGGACTCACATCAGCATCAGCATCAGCACATTACGGCTTGATAGAAATAGGGCTCGCGCCAAGCTGCTATTTTTGGCTCGGCAGTGTTTCCAGGGGAAACCTAATGATGCAATGACGTCAATGCGGGTCAGTGGCAGACTAGAGTAATTGAATGCGGCCGGTAAGATTCTTCAGTAACGCAGGAAGACATAACAAGCGGGACTGTACAGTACAGAGGCGGATAGCACACGGCCGCGGGTCCGGACAAAATACGCGCGCGGGCTCACCGGAGAGCACGGAATTATAGCACGCACACACACACACACACACTCAGCAAGTCTGGGGTGCATTTTTATAAAGCGGCTGGATGTTTTTTGTTTTTGTTGTTGTTTGTTTGTTTGTTTGTCTTTGCCCTGAGAAGACCCACGTGCTCTTTTTTCATGCCACTGACCTTTTTTTCACGATGATAGCGCGTGAGGGGTGAGCTGGAGAAGGAAACTCCATTTTTATCCCTTCCTTTCTTCCTTCTTGTACACGAGCAGCCGTTATAAGCGTCTACAGATGCGTTATAAAGCGCGCGCGCGCGCGCTCGTGGTTCATTCTGCACAGTTTATTCACGTGCGCGCGTTTAACCCAGCTGTAACCGCACTCTGAGATACACCGGGATCCCGTTTTCATCAGAATGACCCGATGTCCTTTCTCAGTCAAAATGTGCCGTTTCGAACTGCTTCGTGACTGAAGTCGTGGCTTGAGCTTGGCGATGTGGAACAGGCTCCATGCACAAACCCCGTTTAGGTACGTTACCCTTTCATAAAAACAGACCCGTCTGCGTGTTTATAGAGCTAGAATTATTCAAGTTTGGCATAGCACATCTTTATGACAAGAAATACAAAAGGGCTTAAATTCTAATTTATCATAATAATCATTTCTGTTGCTGCAAGATAACATGGACCACATCAGGATCTCAGGAAGAACATCACACAGCAACAAGTATTATCAGAGGTGTGGTGTATACCACACACACACACACACACACACACACACACACACACACACACATACACACCACCTGTCATGTATTCTATACATCCAGTGGGAGCTACAAAGACTTTCAAGAACGAAACAACCAAATTAACAAAATTATTGTGTGTAAGAGATGATAAGGTGTTGTTGTTGTTTTTTTTCTGGCAGCATGGTGGCGTAGTGTTTAGCACGTCCGCATCACAGCAAGAAGGTCCAGGGTTCGAGTCTTGGGCTCGACGAGGGCATTTAAGTGTCGAGTTTGCATGTTCTTTTTGTGCTTCAGTGGGTTTCCAGCGTGTACTCTGTTTTCCTCCCACAGTACAAAAACATGCACATTTGGCTAATTGACAGTTTTAAATTGTACCCTGCCTTCGCCCTGAGTTGGCTGAAATAGGCTCCAGCCTCCCTGTCACCCTAATAGGTTTAAGCAGTTCAGCAAATAAATGGATGGATAATTGAACTTTTTTTTGTTAGAAATTTGGTTTTCATTAAATCACTGTATTGTGTGATTATATTGCTACACTAGCAATATTACTAACAGTGTAGTGTACTGTCATGAATACACGAGCTGGCAGTGAGAAACCCCCAGGAGGTTTTATATATATTATAGTGGTCCTTAAAAATCGAAAGTCAGAAAGTCTATACTCCAACCCCTGAGGATCCACAAGAGGCGCTTTTTGTCTGGAAATAAACAAAGCATATAAGGATTAAAATGAGAATGAAAATTAATATATTATTCTATGTAAAGGAAATTTTGTCAATAGTAAAGAAAATCATAAGTGACTGTAACAACAATAAACATCCGTTATATGAAGAATATCAATTGTTGGCAAAAAGCGTGTCTTGGGGATCCTCATGGTGAAATTTCAAGGTCGTTGAGGGAGGTGTAAATGTCCGATTAAGAAAAAAATTCACCAGTAGAGTTTTTTCAGCTATTTCAACGAATTCAGTGGCTGGAGCTCAAACTTTCTGACTTTTGATTTTTAAGGACCACCCTAATATATATTGCATATCTGTATATGATGTACATAGTGGCAAGAAAAAGTATGTGAACCTTTTGGAATTTCATGGTTTTCTGCATTAATTTGTCATAAAATGTGATCTGATCTTCATCTAAGTCAAGGGTATTGACAAATATAATGTGCCTAATATAATAACAGAAAAAATTCTGACCTTTCATGTTTTTATTGAGAGCAACCATAAAAACCTAATAGTGCTAGTGGAAAAAGTATGTGAACCCTTGAATTAATGACCTCAAAAAAGCTATTTGCAGTCAGGTGTTAGCATACCTGGAGTCTTGTTAAGATAATGAGTTTGGAGGTGTGGGCTAGAGCTACTTTTTCTTATAAAAACCATTTAAACATTTTGAGTTTGCTCTGCACAAGATGAATACGCTTATGTGAGCCATGCCTCGCCAAAAAGAGCTTTCAGAGGATCTACAATGAAGAATTGTTGATTTACATAAAGCTGGAAAGGGTTATAAAGCAATTTCAAAGACTTTAGAAATTCACCAGTCTACAGTTAGGCAAACAGTCTACAAATGGAGACACTTTGGGACTGTGGCTACTATACAGAGAAGCAGGCACCCATTCAAAATGACCCCAAGAGCACAACAAAGACTCATCATTGTAAAGAAACAACCCCGAGTGACAGCCAAAGATTTGAAGGCGTAATTGGAGCTGGCTAACATCTGTGTTCATGAGTCTAAAGTACGTAAAACACTGAACAAGCAGGGTGTCTGTGGCAGGAAACCACGAAGGAAGCCGCTGCTTACTAAAAAGAATATCGCTGCAAGCCTGAAGTTTGCGAAAGAGCACATTGACACTCCACAGCGGTATTGGCAAAATGTTTTGTGGACTGATAAAACTAAGATTGAACTATTTGTAAAGAACACCAGCACTACATCTGGCGTAAAAAGGGCACTGCATATCATCATGAAAACATCATCCCAACCGTACAGTATGGTTTAGGAAACATCATGAATTGGTTCCTGCTTTGCTGCATCAGGGCCTGGCCAGCTTGCAATCATTGAGGGGAAGATGAATTCCCAAGTGTATCAAAAAATTCTTCGGGATAATTTGAGAATTTCTGTATGTCAGCTGAAACTCTGTAGAAGTTGGGTGATGCAACAGGACAATGATCCAAATCACCGGAGCAAGTCCATAACAGAATGGCTTCAGAAAAACAAAATCCGCCTTTTGGAGTGGCCAAGTGAGAGCCCAGACCTCAATCCAACAGAGATGCTATGGAATGACTTGAAGAGGGCCATACACATGAGACGTCCAAAGAACATGACAGAGGTAAAGTAGTTTTGCCAGGAAGAATGGGCTAAAATTCCTCCTGAACAATGTGCAAGTCTGATCCACAGTTACAGGAAGCGCCTGGTTGAGGTTATTGCTGCCAAGTGGGGGTCAACCAGCTATTAATTCCAAGGGTTCACTTACTTTTTCCACAACCATTTTGAATGTTGAATGAGTGTGTTCAATAAAGACATGAAAGATCAAAAAAAAATTGTGTTACTATTTTAAGCACATTATATTTGTCAATACCCCTGACTTAGATGAAGATCAGATCACATTTTATGACAAATGAATGCAGAAAACCATAAAATTCCAAAAGGTTCAGATACTTTTTCTTGCCACTGTATATGATGAATGTTAGTGCAAGAATGAGCAGTAAAAATACCAGCCATATTTCTCTCATGGAGCAAAGCTCATGGAGAACGAGAAAGTGAATATGAAAAGACGCATCATGAATTTCTACTCTTCAGGTTCAGCATGTCTCTCAAGCCTTTTCTAACAGTTTACAATAAATACAGTTAGATACAAGAAAAAGTAAATATCTAGAAGGATTAGTTTAAGAGAATATATCATGTAAAAATAATCAAAACACCATCATCAAAATGGGATTTCATTTCTTACACTAAATTTGATTTAAATAAATACTTGGCTGTTTGAATTATGTAGAGTAGATGTGATACATTCATGTAATATGCACATGATTTAATGACACTTAAGCCCCTTTCACAAACAACCTGGAATTTTTAATTTAATTTTTATTTATTTATTTATTTATTTATTTATTTTGCCAAACAAATTTATCGGTGCTACAACAGAAGAGACTGACGCAGGTTTGTGTGAGGTGGATTTGAAAGCTGCGTATTTACATTCACATATAAAATGTGTGTTGTATGTTTTAGCATTAGGTATTCATTAATGCTTAGGCTACTCTGCAAGGGCACAGGGACAATTCTGTTTTTTGTTCATGCACACCAAAAAACCAAAAAAATTTGTTGTTCATGCACACCAGCTCTCTTATATGAAAATATAAGCTTGCATTATGTACAAAGGATATGCAATGAATACAGACGAATATGCAGTGACGGCTGAGCTGAACTGTACTTATACTGATCTGAAGTCATGTTTATTCATGAGAAATTCTACGAAACCAGTTGCCAAGAACCTGGATCACTGGTTAGAAGTCTGAACCAGAAACATAACCTGAAATTGTGTGACATATCATTCCAAATCATGAGGAAAAACTAAAGAGCTTTGCCTCCAAGAATAAAAGGATTTAGCGTTCAAAGTAACTAGGTAGCAGCATTATTCATAGTCTAAAAGGGATAAGGAAAAAGCTTTACCAGACCTGTCCATGTCCTTTGCTCATTACGTTATATAAGGGCAACTTTCTTATGACTCTTCCAGCGTACACTTACTGAAAACACTCATTCATTCACTTGCCAAACCAATGAATCCTGCTAGGGTCACGGCAAGGCTGGAGCAAAGGCCGAGTATACCATGAACAGCTCATCAGTCCATCACAGGGCCAACACACAACCATTCTCGCCCACACTCACACCTAGGGGCAATTTGGAACAACCACTTAGCCTAATGTGCATGTCTTTGGATGGTGGGAGGAGCCACCATTTTCGCTGAGCTTGGGACTCGAACCCAGGACCTTCTTGATGTGAGGTGGGGGTGCTAATGCCACCGTGCCACCTTACTAACAACAGTTTATGTTGAAGTCTAATTCATTATTTGGTGAATACATACACTTACATACTAGATATAGACGTAAAATTATAAATGTCAGCGAAATAAAAAAATCTGATCATCTTTTCAGCACATTCTGTATTGCTTGACTTTATAGTATACAGTTGTGAAAAAGTAATGACTCATAATCCCACCAGATGAGAATTCCCTTTTGTGTCTGGTTCCTCTCAATGTTTCTTTCTCATGTATCAGCAAGTTTTTCCTTACCACTTCTGCCTCAGGCTTCTTCATTAGACACACATCTAAATGCATATCTGGATATCTGAAATGCTGTTTTATGATAACGTCAACTGTTCAAGGTTCCGGGAATGAATTGAATTTACGTATTTTTTAAAGCTGTATTTAACATCATCTCATATTACATTACATTACATCTTTATTATAAAACCATATCGCTAGGGGCGGAGTTTTCTTTTCTGCCAGTGGAAATTTTTCAGAAGATGGCACAACCATTCACACTCACACCTTGGGGTAATTTGGAACAGCCATTTAGCGTAATGTGCATGCCTTTGGACTGTGGGAGGAAACCACAGCACATGGAAGAAACCCACTCATGCACAGGGAGTACATGCAAACTTATATAAATATATACTCCGCTAAAAAAGTCTGGGGTCACTTAAAAATATCCTTGCTTTTGAAAGAAAAGCAAGCTCATATATA
>JBCNYH010000024.1:25747772-25759804 GCA_039654325.1 Tandanus tandanus
CGAAACACCACACCAGGGAGGCGTTCGGGAGGCATTCTAATCAGATGCCTGAGCCACCTCAACTGGCTCCTCTCAAACTGTGACACTGTGACACTGTATATGCTCCTCTCAACGCGAAGGAGCAGCGGTTCTACTCCGAGTAGAACCCCGAGATACTTGAACTCCTCCACTTGGGGCAAGACCTCATTCCAGATCCCAGAATCCCAGATTCATTCATTTCTGAAGCGCTTAATCCTAATTAGGGTCGCTGGGAGGCTGGCGCCCATCTCAGCCGACTCTGGGCGAGTACACCCTGGACAGCTCGCCAGGCCATTGCAGTGCAGAAACACACTGACGGCAATGTAGCCTACTCTTTATAAGAATCAGCAATGGTTCTTTTACATGCCTCTCACCACAGACAGTGAGAGACGTGGCTGGCCTTTGATAACCCAGTTAGCTGCACTGGGGGGACAGCAGTGACAACCCGTTGATAGTGGGGCTTGAACCCCCGACCTTGGGATCAGTAATCCAGCACCCTACCACCAGACCACCACTGCCCCTGATGTATCCTTGATGATGTTTATTACCCATCAATCTGTATGGTAGCTCCAACAAGCAGCAGGGGAAAGAAAAAACTTCAAAGGAAAAGTGACCCCCAATGCCTCTCCGTGACCCTTAATTAGGATTAAACGCCTTAGAAAATGAATGAATGAATGATTCACAATATTAGAGTGGAAGGTGCCTGGGCTTGAACCACCTGATCTTCTGCCCATGTTCACTGACCAATCACAGGCTTGTTCATGGCTCCTGAAGCGTTCCTATGAACCTCCTGTTCAGCAGTTGCTTCATGTTTTTCACAGAAGCCAGTTGAACATCGTAGCTATTTATGGACGTTCTCAGGAAATAAGGAGTTCCTTTTTCTGGTTATTGGTTCTACCCTCCTAAAAGAATGATATTTAAAGATTTCAGTGTAGGTTTATATACTGTTTCTAATGAAAGAGAAGCCATCATCAAAATTTTGTGTACCCTTGGCCTTATATGTGTGTTTACCTCCTCAGCAGCTGTATGTATATTACATATAATAACTATATATGTATATCTGAACTGTAGATATATATTCTGTAGATCATGCCTAATGACTGACACGACTGATGTCCTGTTAGGAACAAAGACAATAAGATCAGAGCTAGGAGGTCATGGTTTTGTTTTGTTTTTTTATTCAAAAAGGCAATCTTTTACAAACTTTAGTACCAGGATGTGTATACAGAGAGCAATACGAGGTGTGTGTGGGTGTCTATGGGGATGTGCATGGGGGTGTGTGGGTGTGAGGATTGTGTGTGTGTGTGTGGGGGGGGGGGTCTATGCAGGGATGTGTGTGTGGGTCTGAGGATTGTGAGGTGAGGGTGTATTTGAGGGTGTGTGTGGGTGTCTATAGGGATGTGCGTGGGGGTGTGTGGGTGTGAGGATTGTGGGGGGGTGTGTTGTCCTTTGACGGGTGTTCTGTTCAGAGTGTACTTCGGCTGGGATGGGTTTCAGCCTCCCCGTGACCCTGGCAGGATTACGCAGTTTAGCAAATCAATAAATGAATGAGTTCCTTGCAACAACTATCTGGAACACCAGAGCACCCTGATAGCAAACCTCATAGGATCACCAACGACAGCCAAGAATCACAGTAGGAACCATCATAAAATACAATCACAGCAAGCTGTAGAAAACATCTAGCACCACCCTAGCAAGTATCAGGAACACTTGAGCAACCATTATGAATAGCACTAGGATAGGATAGGATGGGATAGGATGGGAATATTGACAAACATGGATAGGATGGGAATGACAAACAAACTCGCAGCAGGATCTGTAAGTATAAGTATATATGATTTCAGAATTAATGTTTTGTTTGGCGTGGTGTTCATTTTTGTGGTTAGTTCTGTAGTTCCTTCACTTGTATTGAGACTCTTATTTTGATGGTATGATGGTAAAATATGAGAAAGGTAATACGTTAAAGGTGTGGAGGAATGACGTAAAATACATAGACCGCGCATCCAATAGTGTTAGACATGGCCAGTGACGTGTATATAGAGCTTGACCGCTCGCTCAGTGCCAGTGTCTGGGGCAGTGACGTGGAAAATCACGTCACTGCTCTGGAGCCACTATGGTACGCAGGCTGTGACTTCCTGTAGTGGCAAAAGCATCGAAAAACAGTGACCACGGGTGCATTTGAATTTAATAGAACAGCCTCGGTGAGGCATAAATTGAAGAAATGAAAAGTCTGAGGTATAAAATTGAAAACTGAACATTTTCTCCATGTCCACGCGCATATCTTAAGTATAAGAGGGTTACAGCTCTTAAATGGGGTATTTAATAAGGTACATTGTATTGAAATATATACATGGAGAACCACACCCCTCTCTGTGGGCATTGGGTCCAGGGTCGGGTCCAAGTGTAAACCCAAAAAAAGCAGCATGTGTACCCTGTTCAAAGGCACCGCACATTACAGGGACATAAAATCAATTAGGATTTTTAATGACTAAAATAGTAATTATGGCCAAATTGCAGATACATTGATTAAAACACAAGAACATTTATTCTTATTGTTTTATTAATATAAAAAACACAGAAAATACTAATAAATATATCGATGTGTATAAAACTGCATCACATATACATGCTTGGTCGTAGAAAAGTCATATGTAGATATCTGTTGAAATCCTTTTCATGCTCTGAAGGAAAAGGGTGAAAAAGATTAACAGTAAACCAATTAAAAACCTTCAAATAATAAAATCACAAATAAAGTAAGATCTTTTATAATAGTGAAAAAGCGAATGGTAGATACAGTAATACTGTCAGAGTCACTTACAACAGTTACCTTTTCTATTGTTCTCCATGAAATAATAAAAGTCACAACATCCTTTATAAACCCTCTGTGTTGCTCGAGCTGCGACAGAATCAAGCCAGTCATTCACAGCGCGTGCACTTGAGTGTCCAAATTAAACGCGCGTGCTTTAGGCGGCGGAGCCACTAGGTGGCAGTACCTGCACAGTGAGAGAACAATGTTTGAGCTGTTTCTCTATAAATATCTAATGAGATATTTGATATCTGTGTGTTTCTCATTAACAGTCCGTCGAAGGTTTGGAATATAAATAGTGAGTGAGATTTGAAATGATTTTAATGTAAATCAAGTTACTTACTTAACATGATTATGAAGGAATAGTTTATTTGTTGTTTAACAATAAACAATGAGAATAATGTGTAGTTTTATGTAAACATGCACATATAAAACTCTACTAAATAAATACCAGCTGTAAACCAACTCACATGAGAGAATCATCATCATCATCATCTGCCGAACTGCTCAATCCTACTCGTTTTGCAGGGAGGCTGGAGCCGTTCTTAGCCGACTCTGGGCGAAGGCAAGGTACACCCTGAACAGCTCGCCGGACCATCACAGGACAACACACACACAGAATAATTCACACCCATATTCACATCTAGGGGCAATTTGGAACAGCCAATAAGCCTGGTGATCTTAGCTTGTGCTTGTACAGCACACATCAGCGATGCCTCTGTGTTGCTAAAAACAGGTCACACCAGGGCCCGTGTGTTTGTTTTAATGACCCAGATTGTGTAAACAGCGTGGGTCAGCGTGGGGTTGACTGGTGGCTCGAGGTGGTTAATCTGCACAGTATTTAATCATGGATATTTCAACAGGTGTTTCACTGAGTATATTGACAACATGCAGACCATGATTACATGTAAGGAATGGGCTGGTTAACTTTCCAAAAGGATAGACAAGAAGAAATGTGAGAGATGGGTGAGAGCATACAGTCGCAAAGACATCACTGTGGATAAAGGGGGGAAAGTGGACATATTTTTGCACTAAACACTTTGTAAGAGGAAAGGACCAACCCCCAAACATCCTGATCCAGTGCCAACTAAGTACACAGCCAGCTACAAAATAATAATAATAATCATAATCATAATAATCATAATAAAAACTTGTTCTGCCAGCAGCTGTAATTTTAACCTGCTTTAAATATTACAAAATATGTTACAGTACCATAACTGGAAACACAGACAACAAGTTTTGTTTACACAACTTCATGGGTTTTTGACAAAGAAATCTGCACCACAGTTAAGCCTACTTGATGTGATAAGTTATGTTTGTATGAGTATAACTCATGAATGTTTGTACAGTAGTCTGCAGCGAAGATTATACACCACCACTTTTGTCTAAACTTTTGTCACCACTATTTCGGCAGTGAGAACCAAAACAATTATTCCGACAAGTATATTGAGGTAAAAGTATGGCTAATAAACTAAAAGACTGAAAGTACCAATTTTTCAGAAAAATTGAAAGGTGTCACAATTTATTTATTTTTTTTACTTTTGCATAGCATGAATGAACTTCAAACCAAATGGAATGGTTTAGTGAGTGAAGAAATTAAAAAATATGTGAACACTATGCCTGAAAGGTTAAAAGCTGTAATCAAAGTAAAGGGTGGCCACAATAAATATTGACTTTTTTCTGAAAAAAAGAGACTGTTGTTGTTGTTATTACTATATATTGTTGTTTGTTTACTTATTCTCATCAATATGATCCAATATTACATGAAATAAATATTTGAATAGTACTTGGTTTCTGACTTATCTTCATTTTGTTAAGTTGTATCAGTGTACTCTATTTTTTAACTTCTTCACTCGCTAAACCATTCCATATGATTTGAAGTTCATTCATGCTATGCAAAAGTAAAAAAAAATAATAATAATTTGCGACACCTTTCAATTTTTCTGGAAAATTGGTATTTTTAGTGTTTTTGTTTATTAGCCATACTTTTACTTCAATATACTTGTCGGAATGATTTTTTTGGTTCATTGCCTACAATAGCATTGTTCAATACATTTTCACCAAAAAATTATACAGAAGTAATTTTTTACTTCTTTTTATTAGGAGCCCTTTTAAACAAAAGTGGTGGTGTATAATCTTTACTGGACACTACTGCAATTATTAGTATAATTCAAGCAGCACTTAATCCTTCCTATCTCAGATGAGTAATGATAGTTTCAATATTTAAACAATCTTAATATCGGTCGGATTTCTACTGAAACAACACACATATTACAAACATGCATATGGACTAATGTACTGCTTCGGAAGTGTTGGCTTTTTTTTAGTCACTGGCAGTCCATGGTAATCCAACAACCTTTTTAACTAACACACTGGGTGATGGGAGATCTCGTTGTAGGTAAATGAAGCCCCTACATACATTTTTCTCTGTAAGCTTCATCCTAGAAAACATTTTCACATTTGCATTTGTAAACACAACAGTACTGATCCACCACCTGTTTGTATACCACTGTGTAACATGTTACTCAGCCACAGCAATCATGACCTGGGACGAATATAGAGAGGGACTGGAAGCAGACATTGGCCTGGGAGACCCGTCAATGTTACTCATGCTAGTATTTTAGCTCATGTTACATTCTGGGACACACACAGATGAAAATGTACATTCCGGAGATGGCCAACATTGGCTGTCAATATTTAAAATAATTTAAATGTGGTTACATTAGTAATGTATGTATATATGTGTGTGTTTTATTATTAGAAATTGTAATTTTTTTTATTTATATTTGGTGCAGGTAATGCTGTATGTGTTTTCTGATGCTTGCTGTGTATGTACAGTTTGTTTAATTATATTTCATTTATTTTTTATTGAAACGTTTCTGTCCTGTGTTTCCACTCTTCGTATGCACCTTGTTGTAGTGAGTGGACTTTAAACTCAGACAGGCATTTTCACAATGTAGTACAATTCAATGGATTTTCAAGCACTCTTCTACTATTTCTACAAAATAACTTATTAAAATATATATTGCTATATATGTGGTCTAGTTGAGTAATCAGTCCAAGAAATACTGGGTCAAACCCATGCTTGTGTTGGAAGTCTGACCTTCTTTTCGTCCCTGATACTTAGTGTGATACTAGCCAGTTTTCTTGCGAACCTGTTACATGAATGTTATATATAGTTTTGAGTAGAACCTTTAATGAAATTGTCCAGCGACATCACCTGCTTAAAAAACATGCTTCAGTTCCTCTCAGAAAAAACTTTTCCAACCCGATCTTTCCTCATATGTTCCTTAGAGACGTGGGTGGAAGGAGGAAATAACTATTAATAAAAAAAGAGCGAATAAAAAAAACCTCTTTTTGTGTGTGGTGTTTTTGCAATAACCAAATGGCTCCAGCACAAGTGATGTTTGTGGGTCAACATGGCAGGCTGAGGCATATATTTACCCCAAACAGTGTTCAATATGTGTTTGTATTATACGGATGTTTTACTGTTTTATAAAGAATGGTGTTCTTAGGACATTATACAAATCATAAAGGAAACCAGGATAAAAGACTTAAAAGCTAAATGTAATTTTTAGCAGAATAAGCAGATGTTACAGTTCACGTGCATATATAAGAATATGCACATACACATCTGGGCATGGACAGAAATGCATTTAATACTAGAAGCTCTCATAGATTGTAAACCTTCACCAAGGCAACTTATTTCCCTTCTTATTTTTATATCCTGACCAAATTTTGGTTTGTGATAGATCTTATGTAGATGGTCCAAAAACCCTTGCAAAAATTCATTAAAATCTGTTCATAACTTTTTGCATAAAGTCACTGACAAACAAACAGATCAATGGCAACAAAAACAAAAGATCTCTAGATTAAGTAAATATACCCACAATCTCCTGGTGAAACAGCAAGGTCAATTCTGTAGTTTTATAATCTACCATTTAGTTATGGTTATTACTGCACAATGGGTTCTGAAAGCAAAGCTTCACATACTTTTGCTATTGAAATCAATAAATAAAGGACAAAGTGTAATATTTTTGTCTCATTTGTTTAACTGGGTTTTCTTTATTTACATTTGTTTAAATATTTAGCTAGAAAAAGCACAAACCTAAACAAAATGTAAGGTTTATTAGAATAGTTGAGTTGCACACACGAACCCAACCACACCTGACCCTAAGATAATTCCTGTATTACATTCTTGCTGCATTCTGAAGTCTAGGACAATCAGTTTAATAAACATAGACACACATTTCCAACCATGTTTAAACATACACACACACACACACACACACACACACACACACACACACACACTGTGTGTATATACAGTGTATACAGAACAGTGTGTACACATGCACAAAGAACATGAGATCTAATTATCTTTATGTCTCTCTCACTAATAAAATAAGATGTTTAGTAATCTGCATTAATGATTATCTAGGAGGGGAAACACTACACAGGGAATATAAACTAAAAAGCACAAAATAACCCACACTAAAATTTTACTAAAAGATTTTTATACGGTTTTTTTTGTTTGTTTGTTTGTTTTTACATTTTAACCATGACAGACTCAGTCAGATGTGCTCTGTGTGCTATAAGCCAAGCTAAAGGGTTTCTAGGCAAAAAGCTCTTTGTACCCGGTGGGCTCTTCCATTCATTATACACTTATTCCATGAAAAGCAACACGATTTGGAATGAAAATATTTAATGCAAAAAAACAATTTATTTATTTTCAAGATGGGGGTTGTTGTTTTTGTTGTTTTTCACCAAACATGACTTTATTGTCCTGCTCTGGGGTACAGGCCTGCAGGCCTTGGTGTCTCCTGCTGCTGGTAATGGGGGAAGAAGCCATAATTAGCAGTATGTGACAAGCAGAAGTGTGGATAACAGCCAAAGCTTCTTTTTGACTCAGCTGCTTAAGGCTAGCATGCTAACATTAGCCAGTGGGTTCTTCTGTTAATTCTAGACTTATTTTGCAAAAAGCCCTTTTTTCTTTAAGCATTTTCAAGAATTAGGGTTTTATCAGCCTGCTCCACAAAGCAGGCCTCTGGAAAGAAGCCATCATAAGCGGATATGCAGCTATGGGCGAGACTGCCTTTTAACTGCAGGGTTAGTGTACATATACAGTATAACATGTGATGATACAAGAAAAGCAAATATAAAACTATTTTTTAACGTTTTATTTTCACTTCAAAGTGTGATAATGATGACGCCGTCTCCTCCAAGTGACCGTGACAAACAGAGTATCCGTCATTTTGATTTAAACATTATTCATTTGGAATCCTGAGATATTGGATCAAGATCACATTGTTCCTGTGTAGTATTTACTAAAATGTTCTACTCTATGAAAATGAAATCTTAATTGCACATTCTCAGTTTCAAACACTTTGTGGCAGAATGACTGGTAGTATTATGTACAGAACGACCTGTAAACATCACATGTTTATTACCTGATAACAGGTAATAAAGAGGGCAGGAATGACAAAGTGAAATGTTTTCACAACAGTATTGTTTCTCTTAAGTTGGTAGTGAAAACACAGCACGGTGTACTTGGTTCGTGGTACTCACAGCACATGATAATAAAACGGATTCAGCTGGTGTAAAGTATTACTCCAAATAAAGAGCAGTTCCATTTTTCTACAATGACTACAGTCGTAATCACTGCTGATGAGCCGTGACCTACAGAAAAGCAGAGCATTTCATTCCTTTCGCTGACTACTGAAGAAAACTTGAGGACAGAATGAATCTGGCTGCTTTAAGTTCTCGGATGCCTTTCTTTTCACTCTTTTACAGGCTTCTGGAGCATTAAAACTGGTGTCACCTCAATACATTTTAAATCTGACACACTGATACACTGAGTGGTTTTGTGGACACTAAGCGTACTTTATCAGGCTCATAAACTTGGTTTGGTTATATATTATATAGTGCTAAAGTTTATTCTGAACTGATATCTCCATCAGAAAGCACGGATATAAAGCTTCAGGCTCCAAAAACTAAATGTCTTCAGCAATGTCTGTTTGTATTACACAACTTAGGAGTTCAGGTTAAAGTGCAACTGTTTACACTGAAAGAGAAGAAACACTTCCTCACACAGTCCCTACAGGTATGCAGGCTGCACACACAGCCTTTAAAATCTAACAGGTAGCACACAGTGCAACAGCAGCATGCACGTCGGAATGAAAGCAGGAAGAGAATTCACAGGTTTTGGGGTTTTTTCCTCTCATTAAGAGACTAATATCCATCCTGCGATGATCCCCACCACTCTGAGTGGCATGTAGTCCTGGAGAGAAGGAGAACGGTGAGTAAGTGTCTCGATTCTGATTCTGATCCATCAGCCAGCGAATCACTGGATAGAGTCTGGATCGTTCCGTGTTGTAACAAGGATGGATTGGTGCCTCGTTCTTACTTCATACTCAAATTCTCTTTAAATGATGGTGCGGAGAGACAGAACGCATAGTCTACTTGTGTATGCAATCTACCTGTGCAATCATTTAAAGAGACTTCACGCATAAACTTTTCAAAAACTGTGTGGTCTGTTGTGAAAACAGCTTTTAATTGGTCAATGATTGCAGTATGCTTTATGTATCCTGCACTAGGTGGTGGCAGTAATATATTTTTCTTTATCTGTTCATCCGAGACTCTCATTACCTCAAGGACATTGTCTGAATGTAGTATTAATACTTTTATTTCTACTGATTAGACTTTGGAATGATTCAAACTGGTTCAAGTTTATAGCAAGGTCAATTGTGTGAAAGGACAAACAGTGCCTGGCAGTAAACACATCCCTGGGAATTTAATTTCATATGGAGCTCTACATGTCTATTCTGAATATTCAGAGGACTGTTGAAGGTGTGTAAAACTAAATACTTCATGCTACTACGTCTAGTTAACAAAAATAATATTGAACTTGCCCATTGGACCATACCCAAAACCATCACACTATCTAGTCTTCACAGCAGATGAGTAAGCAACACAGAAATGCCCTCGCCAGGCACAGGGCTCAAACCCAAAAGACCTTCTTGCTGTGACGCAAGAGTGCTAACCACTAAAGCAGACAGCCCAGGCAAAATTCAAAAGCTCTTTTTTAGGATGAGTGAGTGGAGTGTTTGTTTTTATCCTCTGCTACTCTTTTAATAGCACATCTTTCGCTAGCATGTAGCAGCACTATCTGAACCTCACCACAAGCTGCAGACTATGGACTGATTATCCCCTTCACAGCTCCACCATGACGCTCCTGTTAAATTGATTAATTTGAGTATTAAGTGCGGCAGAGTTTCGTCCAGTTGGTAGATGACCTGTGAGGAAATTCAGTCCTTTGCATTGCTTTATTTCTCAATTTCCTGTGTGCTAAGATGATTTTCTCAGCAGCAGGGCTGAGAGCTGTATAGAGCTAATTATATAGAGCTATATAGAGCTATATAGAGCTAATAGAGACAGTACCAGAGTGTAAAGAATATACATATATATTGGCATTTATGTGTTTTTAATTGAAGGGCTTAGAAGGGGTAATATTTGGATATATTTCCTGGATTTCTGTTAAAACCATACAGGAATTCTCTGTTGGAGCAGCATTAATACATTTGCAGAGAAATGTGTAGCTGAGTCGCTGGGTATTATCTTAAAAACTTCTAGTATCTAGACCTTGGGTTTTGCACTGTTGCATCATGGTGAGAAGGTTCTGACTTAAAACTTAGTGGTTAACTGGGGCCTTCTAATACAGAGTTAGCATGTTCTCCCATGCGCGCATGGTTTCTTCAGGGTACTTCTGTTTTCCTCCCACATAACAAAAGACTTGCGGATTAGATAAAGTGGCTACTTTAAATTAGCCAAATGTATAAATGTGAGTAAGAAGTGCCATGGTGACCCTTGATTATTATTATTATTATGATTGTGTGCTCTCCGGACTACATCACTTTCACTGTCTCACTAGTCCGTACAGAGTTTGGTAAAAAGGCATTTTCTTTCTTTGCTTCTCAACCTGGAATACACTCCCTAAGTGTGGTGTGAAGGTTTGTAAGTGGCACCCGTAGCGTGCAAGGTAACTCCACTACACAGCATGGATAATGTAGCAGATATGCCCTATATAGGTACTGGTTTAGGTACCTATGTGCTTATCTTATGATATGTAATTCTTATATGGTGATATGGTTTTCTATCAGTGTTTCATAGTATGTCTGTCGGGGCGGCATAGTGGTATAGTGGTTAGCACCTTACAGTAAGAATGTCCTGCATTTGAGTCCTGGGCTCAGTGTGGAGTTTGCATGTTCTCCCTGTGCTTGTGTGGAGTTCTTCCCACAGTTCCAAAACATGCACATTAGGCTAATTGGCTGTTCCCAATTGCCCCTGGGTGTAAGTGTGATTGTGAATGGATGTGTATATGTTGGCCCCACCATGGACTGGTGTACCCTGTCTTTGCCCAGAGGCTCCAGCCTCCCCATGCACCTAAGTAGGATTAAGAGATTCTGCAAACAGATGAATGAATATGTCTATTGACACTAATTTCAATAATAAAAGTTATTAGCGATCAAAACCCATTGACCTTGATTTTGACCTTTCAGGGTCACTTAGGGTTATAGGTAATTGTCTGAGTTAAAAGTCCATGTATCGTTTCCTATTAGCATAACAGTAATGCATGTATGTCGGCACTTGTTTTGAAGTTATTAGTGCTCAGAATCCTGTGTCCTTAATTTTGGCCTTTCAAGGTCACTCAAAGTCAAAGGTAACTGTGTCATTTGAAAGTCCCTCATTGCATCTATGGGTCACTGTCACTTTGTTTCTGAAATATAAGCAATTGTAATTTAACATGGATAATTTCTATCTCCAAAATCTTTGTGACCTTGCTCTGATCTTGACCTTTGATCCAGCCAGTCAAAAATGAAACCATCTGTGGAACCATTGTCCCCATCAAGTCTAGTGAAAATTTATGCACAGCTGTTTTGAGCAGGGGTAATTGCCTTAGCCCTAGTCGAGTGATGATGTAATCTAATCCAATTTGGAAATGATTCCCCAGAGTGCAAGAACAGACCCTAAGATAAAATGAGGAAGAAACCTTGAGAGGAACCAGACTCTGAGTAATACTGGATAGTGTGATTATAAATCATTTCTCTTCCAGAACTGTATATTCATTTCATTTCATTTTCTGAACCGCTTATTCCTAATTAGGGTCGCAGGGAGGCTGGCGCCCATCTCAGCCGACTCTGGGCGAGGG
>JBCNYH010000024.1:25787689-25808245 GCA_039654325.1 Tandanus tandanus
ATATATCCTAATTTCACTTCACCAATTTAGACTATTTTGTGCAGATCCATCACATAAAATTCGGATTAAAAAAACATTTAAATTACAGGTTATAATGTAACAAATTAGGTAAAAAGCCAAAGGGGTGAATACTTATGCAAGGCACTGTATAGTACACTGCAGATCACTATTCAATTGTTTTCCATTTAAAAAGATAAATGGATTCATATTGTGTTACACCCCTAGTGTAGACTACTCTCCTACTCGACAATATTTCTAAAGAAAGTCTAAGAATAAGACTACATATTAGGGTGATGTTCTGTGCACTGCTGTAGGTGTTAACAGATTAATGCTAAACATAATGGAACATCTGGACCATTCCGTGACAAAGCAGCCGAGCTCAGGATGTCTCTCAGTTCTTGGATTAAAAAAAGCACATATGGTATGTGATATAAGCTTAAGTGGTGAGAAGTTACAGAATACAATGCATTGTAGATATTTATATATCAATTAAATTGAAAAATAATCAATATTAACTGATCAGGTTTCACTTGCTGCAGCAGATTTTTTCCTTTTTTTTCATGAATTCTGAACTTCCTGATAGATTTTGTGTTTATTCTGGTATGAAAAAGATCTTAAAATTTGCCAGTTACAGTTCTTTATGTGTACGTGACTCCAAGATCTAAGAGGCGAGTGGCTGAGCCAGACTGCTTCTAAAAGAAGTGTCCCAGCTTAAGTAAGCAATAATCCTGGGGAAAAAAGCTGCAAAATCTCCTTCCCCTCACAATCATCTTAGTTACATTGAAAGTGTGAGGAAATTGCAATTTTTCAGTTCAGTTCTTATGACAGTGTTCTTAAATCAAGCTCTAATCAACAAGAAATATGTGAAAATTAAAAGATTTAAAATAAACATTGACAGACAAGAGATGTTGCAGCCATGCAGACATAACATGTAATCTTAAAGGGTAAAATACACACCCCAATTTAAAGATATTATGCCAGAAATCTCTGAAGAAAGCAGCAAGACTGTGAGTGGTGGAAGAGCCCGGGGAGAGCGGTGCCCCTTCCTGTGTGTTATCAGTAGTGCTAGAGCCATCGCCTTCCCTATGCACCTCCAAGTGTGCTGCCTTCCTTAACTTCCTTTAGTGAGAAACGTAAAAAGCGCTTAGAAAGAGAAGTCCAAACAGAATCACTTCAGAAACAATATGAAAAAAACTGAAAAGATTTCCCCAAAGCAGATTTGGAAGAAAAATGACTGATTAGAGCAGCATGGAGAATTAGTTGCGATCCTAAGTCCTGCCTTTGCTATTTGTTTATCAAAAGTTTCTGAAAAGCTTCAATTAATCAATTAACCAAGCTCAAATATGATCATTTAATTTTTCTGCATTTCACCCAGGAGCTGATCAGAATCCCAAGATACATTAACTCATCGACTGTATAAACATGGACAGCATATCGTCTCTAAAAACTAGCTACATTTTCGAATTAACTGATTGACAGCCTTTGAGAAGGGGGTGGGGCTTCCAAATGATCATATATGCCTGACTTCAACTCCCCACATCTCTACTCTACACACCCTCCATGTTTTTACAGTCGATCTATTAACTCTGCTGACGTATTTATTGAGCAATCCAATAATTTGGCATAATATTGTTCAATTTACAGGTACTCTAGCTACAGATGCTGTTTTAGGTGACACTAGTTTCTCCTGACTAGAGGAGTGAACAGGGTTTAGATAAAGAAACTGGTTCACAGTGTCATGTCTGTTCCTGCTCCACTTCTAATATGCTGTACATTTTTCACACAGCATACGCCAATTTTCTCACAGTGGTCAGAAAATTGTGCACACAGAAGTGCAGTTCACCATTTACCCCACACAGGAAACCAGTGGCTAACCGATGTCACATGACAGAAAATGGAAATTGTCCAGCCATGGCATGGGAACAGGGGTTCAGCCAGCACGTTTCCTTCAGAGACACTACAAGCAGAAGACACGTACAACAAATCCACAGAGAACCAAGTGTGGTCCAAGTGGTCTATCCTGCCCACCTTCTCCTCTTGGCGGTGGCGCTGGGTGCAGGTTTGGGTGTGCGTGTGGATACGATCTGGCAGTGCACCGTGCCCAGAAGCAGCATTAGCCAGAAAGCCCCAAATACCTCAGTAGCTGGGATGTCATGGGGACAAGCGATACTGAAAAACAACACTGCTGCCAGCACTGAAACACAACCATTTATGATGCATTATTATACATTATTATAAATAGTCCTCATTTACTAGCACTCTCAACACTGCTCTTATTAGTTATTAGCTGTAAAATATCATTGTAGTAGTTTTCACTGCCAGTGTATATGTCCTGACTCTGACATGGCGCATGTGCACTGACCTTGGAGCAGGTAAAGCAAGAGCAGCAGCAGAAAGATAGCTCTGGATGTCACCTGGATCCACCATTTGAAGAAAAAGGGGAAGAGCACAACACGGACTATACCCTTCCGTGCGAGAGATGTCCATGGACTTTCTGGCTTGGCTTTCGCAAATGCAGAGCCTTGAAGTGTCAAAAAACAAAACAAAACAAAAAAAAGACATACATGTTTGTTTACTTTTGTAAAAACCATTATATTAATAATTTGTAGTAGTATACACTACATGGGAATGGTGCAATCTGATTGGTCTGCTATCTCAGGATTATTCTAAGTGGATAATGATTGAATCAAAACGACAGACGCTCACAGTTTGCCATCGTCAGTTGGAGCAGGCAGCGTCATCATCATCATCATCATCATCATAATTAACAATGGGGGAAAAAAATCATAAAAATCTCATTTTAGTTTGTCTTGTATTTTTACATGGCATATACTAAAATACCTTTACAGAGCACAGTTTACTTTTGTTTTGAAGCTTTATTTTCGTATCTGAATGAGTAGGCTGAACGGATGCTGTTAGCTACATGCTTTAACTCAGCTCAAAGCATAGAGTTCACCTGATCTGCCTCTGTCATGGTAAGAATATGTAAATATAAACTATAAAAATCTAGTTATAGTTCACTTTTCTTTATGTTTCCATATAGTATATATGTAAACTCTTAAACACTCCTAAAACTTGTTAAAAGTTAATCTCATTCAAATCTCTATATTAATTTATTTCTATGTGTAAAATGTTAGGCTAAAACCTTTTGTGTTAATGATTTTATGGCTAATTATTTGAAAACTGAGTCTCAGAATGATGTCACCAGGGCCTAAGTAAACATGTACAAGTGTAGGATTTTGACGCGTTCATGCCATTTATTGACAGATTTGTGTTGGAGGTGTCAATAGGTTTACATTAAAAATAATTGCGGAAATTGTATATACACAGCAGGATTAATATATTTAACCTCAAACACTTGAAACACTAAAAGAAATTATGTACAAAGCCATTCTCCTCCATGTTAACTTGGGCCTTGATGAGGTCATCACTCAATTTTCAAATAAGTAGCAGCACGGTGGCATGGTGGTTAGCACGTATGCCTCCCAGCAAGAAGGTCCTGGGTTTGAGTCTCGTGTTCAGCCGTTTTTGTGTGGAGTTTGCATGTTCCCTCCATGTTCACCCGTATGTGGGTGTCCTCCAGTTATCCCGGTTTTCTCCCACAGTCCAAATGCATGTACATTACGCTAACTGGCTGTTCCAAATTGCCCCTAGATCTGAGTGTAAATGGTTGCACCCTGTGATCATCTAGCAAGCAGTTGTGCCCAGATGATCACACGGCACAACCATTCACATAGGCTTCAGCTTCCCCACAAACCCAGTAGTATGATAAAAGATTCAGCAAATGAGGGAGAGATGAGTGAGTTTTCAAATACCCTCCAATAAAATCATTAAAATAGAAGCTACCTCTTTAAGACTTTGCATACATTCAGATTTTGAAATAGAGTTTTGATTGAGATTAACTTTTTTGTTTTAGATTGCCTTTAATTTAGATTAAATTTATTTTAGATTAAATTTTTTTTATTATTATGTTCCCATGTAGTATATACTAAAACAATTATGCTCAGTAGATGTTGCTGAATTGAAGTCCTCCTCATGTTCCTTTTTTGGCACTATTCAGTGAAATTCACAGAGCCTTCATTGCATAACTGTTAATTATTTTACTCTGAAAAACTACAGTATATAATTGTTTTATGAGACATTTGTTGATATATAAACACTTCCTATTCAGCTCAGTGACTGTTCAGATATACACCGCAAAGTTAATGAGACCTGACTTCTTCAGATAAAGGATATAAAAACAAACGGAATGAGAGAGAGATAAAGAAGGAGAAAGACAAAAAGAAAGAGAGGTAGTTGGGTTTGTATTTATCGTAGTTTGTGGAAATTAAACGGGTGTACGGTGTGTAAACAGAGGTGGTGTAGTATAAGATCACATTCTTTATGACCTTTGAGTCGTTCAACAAAATAATTAGTATTCTAGTATTTTTCTCTTACTAATGGAAGTAACAATAAAAAAGGGGGTGCCTACACTGCTTATTTCCCCCAGCATTGAAAAAATATTAATAATTAAATAATGACAAAAAGTGGATGTTTTGCTCTGTGAAACCCCAAAAATCAACTTAAAAATAAATAAATAAATAAATAGGAAGTACACAATAGTATGATGTAAATAAGATTCTTTGAGAGTTTGTTTGAAATTAGTTGATTGGTTGAGAAGCAGTTGAGGACACAGACAGCGATAATATAAAACAACACAGTGATCCCTAAGTATTGCGTCCCTGGCAGGTGACAATAATATGAAGATAATAACAATAACAATAATAATAATATCAATAATAATAATAATAACAACAATAATAATATTACCACCAACGGACCATTCAAAAGCTATGAGATGTTTTGTGAAATAGGTGGCTGAGATTGGATTTACACTAAGTATCTTGTAATTCTTTAGGACAAAGTCAGTTTCTCACCTAGTAGTAAGATGAGGCCGTAGCCTAATGGTTAAAGAAGCAGAAAGGTCGTTGGTTCGATTGCCAAACCAGCAGGAAAAATGTGTGGCGGTGGGGGAGTGAGCTGCCCCTTCCCTTCCTATAGCTTTATGGCTAAAGTGCCCTTGAGCAAGGCACCTAACCCCAAACTGCTCTCCGGGTGCCCCAATGTGTGTGGCAGCCCACTGCTGCGAGTGTGTGTGCTCTCACTGTTTATGTGTGTGTGCTCACTTTGGATGGGTTAAATGCAGAGGCAATAATTTCCCTTGTGGGATTAATACAGAATATCAAAATAAAAAATCTAAATTAAAAAAATACACCAAATAAACAAATTCATTAATACCATATTAAATACAGTACACTAATATTGTGTGGCCAAAAATGTTCCTCAGGAGAGTTAAATAAAATATTAACATGTATCCGAGAGATGCTTGGTCATGTGACTAAGCAATGCGAGATAATGACATATCCCCCAAGTCTTCACATGTCAAAAATGTGAATTGCAGAATCCCAAGATATCAAAAGTTACAACTTCCATTGACATTCACTACACATTTGTGTTGTTGTTCGCAGACAAGATAATGAAGCGCAAATATGACCCGGGGTATTTAAAATGTGGATTTTCGTGGATTAAGGATAAAAAGGGCCAGCCCAGTGTGTGATATGTAGTGAAGTGCTTGCACATTTCAACATGAAATCATCTACATTAAAACTAAACATCCTGCATGCAAAAACAAGTCAGTGGAGTTTTTTCAAAGAAGATTCCAGGAGCTTAGGACATGAAAAAAGTTTCTGACAGCATTTTGCTCCAAGCAAGTACAAGCTCTCTGGGCATCTCAGCATATTACAAAGACCAAGAAGCCCTACATAATCACCAAAGAGTTTACTTTACCTGTGGCCATGGACATGGTCAGAGAGGTGCTAGCTCAGTCAGCGAGGGACAAACTGTGAACCATACCCATGTCCAATGATACCAGAGCTCGCCATATTGAAGACGTCTGACATTATAAAACAACAAGCCACAACCCACGTCCAAGAAAGCCCTTACTGTGCTCTACAGATGGATGAATCCACAGATATAGCTAACCATTTCATTTTACATTTTTATGTGAGACATGTATTGGACAGTGATTTGCAAGAACAATTTCTCTGCAGCAGGGACCTCTCTACCACTATTAAGCCACAGGACATGTTTAATACCGTGGATTTGTATTTGAACTCAGTGGGCCTGAGCTGGGAATATTCCCAATATAGATGTAATGAGAATCACCACTGCTGGCACTGCCTCCATTACCGGGAAACATTCAGGCTTGGTGAAGCAAAATCTGGAAAGGGCACCCCATTTAACATGGAACCACTGGCGGCTAAGAATATGATGCTTGTGCTCGACGAAACTTTGAAAAATGTCATTAAAGTGGTGGACCACATTAAACAAAGGGCGAAGAACAGTCGCTGCTTTTCAAAGCTGTGTAAAGACCTGGACTCTGAGCACATGCAGCTGTTGCATCACTCTGAAGTACGCTGGATGTTGGGGTAAGACACTGGTGTGTCTTAACGCCCTTCCTCTCAAAGAATAACTCCCTCTATGCTGAACTGATTGACGATGAAATCCGGCTCACACAAGCTGCATATCTTGCAGGGGAAAGTACACAATATTTTTGAACAGTCAGACAAAATGAGGGTAACAGATCTGGGTGGGAGACTGAGGGTAATGGTTCAGGGTAGGAGAGTGAGGGTAACAAATCTGGGTGGGAGAGTGAGAACAACGGATTTGGGTAGGAGACTGAGTGTAACGGATCTGGGAGGGAGAGTGACGGTAACAGATCTGAGTGAGAGAGTGAGGGTAAAGGATCTGGGTGGGAGAGTGAAGGTAACGGATTTGGATGGAAGAGTGAAGATAATGGACTTGGATGGGAGACTGAGGGTAACGGATTTGGGTGGGAAGAGTGAAGGTAACGGATTGGAGCAGGAGAGTGAAGGTAATTGTTTTGGGTTAGAGACTAAGGGTAATGGATTTGGGTAGAAGAGTGAAGGAAAAGATTTGTGCGGGAGAGTGAAGTTAATGGAATTAAGCTGGAGACTGAGGGTAATGGATTTGAGCGGGAAGGTAAGGGATTTGAGTCAGAGAGTTAGGGTGACAGATTTTGGCAAGAGAGTGAAGGTAACGGATTTGGACCGGAGAAAGAAGGTAATGGATTTGAATGGGAGAGTTAGGGTGACAGATTTGGGTCGGAGAGTAAGGGGAACTAATTTAGGCTTGAGAACTAAAGGTAACAGATTTGGGTCAGAGGGTGAGGGTAACAGATTTGAATCAGAAGGAAAGGTGACAGCTGATGAAGAATGATGTCACTTTTACAACGTTAGGAACTGTTGGGACTACAGCATCCATGTTGCTTACCTCTTACTAGATCCACATCAATCAGGTCTGGCTTCACATGGCCCGTCTTCTTTGGTTTGTTCCTTAGGCCCTGCAGAACAGCAGCTCAGCATTAGACATGAAAACACACTGCACTGTCAGAAACACGGCTGACTGTAACAGTCTGAGATTTAGAGCCTGGTCCACATTAACACTGCTAATTTGCTCATGAAGCCTCTGCACGCCCCCACAAACACTAAATCTGGTTACTAATCTTCCACACCCACACGTCTCTATCATAGTGTCAGCTGCAAGGCAAATCACAGGTCTGTATTAACCACTCACTCAAACTCATTACTGTTTATGTAGTAACTGCTCATTCACAGGCACTCACATGATGGATGCTCCACAGGAACATATTTAAAAACATGAACATGTAAAATTGTAGACACGGGCAATGTTTGCCTATATAAATACTTTTAATTCTGATCAGGAAACTATGAAAGATAGTTTGTCATGTCCAAATGAATAATCGCAAGTGAGACAGGGCAGCTTGACTTGCAGCAGAGAAAACCGGACATTTCTTTCATCTGCTGTTCATCCACTATGACACAGAGCATCTCTCACTCAAAGCTCCGCCCACCACAAGCTGGTCAGGTACATAACAGCCCATCACTCCCTCAGTAAACCAACACCACATGACTGTGAGTACATTCCAACAATGCACACACACACACACACACACACACACACACACACACACACACACACACACACACACACAAAAAACATGTAGATGCAAGCCCTGCAGTATATTTCTCAGACAGTGTCTCACTGGTGATACCTGTAGCAATTAGAGGCTGATGCTAAATCGTCACATTGCAAACTTTAGCTGGTCATTATTCAAGACTCACATCATATTTTTGTGTGTGAAACCCAGAAAGCACATGTTTACTCCTTTGTAATCAACCAAAACCAGCATATACTCCAAAAATGTGCCTTTTATACCAACAATGCGGTGTGAAATAACTGTTACTGTTAATTCTCTCCGCAAGAATTAACAGTAATACAGTACATCTGCGCTTACACGGCTGTGGCACTGAACTGAGCCTCTCCCATACCTCCATTTATCACTACATTAACAGCAACTGTCTGGCAGAAATCCCTAAAAAGTCATCACTGACATCACTGCAGCACTTCATCCCTGCTGGTGGTTTCCCCAACAGTGACAAGGAATATATACTAAAATACCTGTTGGTGGAGATCAGCGGGGTCCAAGCACTTTTCACAACAGCCCGTTCTTACCAGGTTACACAGACCAGAGAACGCCCACGCAACTGTTAGGCTTTGTAACAGTAGCTCAATACGAATTGTGTGAAAAGCTTCCTTAAAACTGACTGACCAGTGCTGAACATGTTTTTAAATAATGAGCTCATTACCAAATGACCCAGTAGCATAGTGATGCAGCATGCTAATGTTCAGCACAACTAGACTTGCGGCTCATGAGAAACTGTCATCTGACCTTTACCTGCTATGTAAAACCACACCCAATGTTCCTTATAAATTTGTCCTGTACAGGTCTGTCACATTTTAAGCAAATGAGTGCAAATATTTTCCACCGGAGTGAATAAATTAAACTCTGCCTCACTGGACTTGAGTACCATATGGCAGCCACATTGTGTCAAAATATCCAAATGTGTTTCCTTCTCAGTAAAACTACAACAAAAACAGCGTTACACAACCAGTTTTGGCATATTGTGGAAGCTAGCTAAAAATTCAGAGTAGCAGGAGGGAGCTCTATATACTGGACCTGCTGGCCATGGTCATCTCCAAACCACTTTGACTTTGTGAGTAACTTTTAGCCTGATTTAATGGGTCAGAAGGGAAAAAATTTAATTTTATTCATTTTTTTAATATTAAAACATGTATAGTCATATGCAAGGTGGTAGGTGCAAAATAAAGCCAAATTTCAGCTATATGGGACAATAGCTATAATAAAGGAAATTTAATTTCATGTACACCATGTACACTATGTAAAATATTTAACCTCGGAAAGAAATAGAAAACTACTGCTAACAGAAAAACAGGCATAATAACAGAATTTAAAAAATATAAGATACAATATACCTTGTTAGCTGATATCATGGCAAAGTGTTGCAGTCAAGGGAAAAAATGCCTTCATTGCAAGACTGTAATAATCTAAATTATAAAAAAAACAAAAAAACAAAAAACGGGGGTGTTTCAATTCTGAGTATCTGGGATGAAGTGCCAAACAAACCAATGGCATCACTCTATGGGCCATGAGGCTTCATTCATCAATCACACGCTTATCCACAAATGACACAAGTTGCGAAGTGAGGCTTCCTCTGCAACAGCTTTCCTACTTAATACACACTTCACTCGAAAACCCGGATTAAAGCATCCCATCACTAAAAACATTGGCTTGGTGTGTGTGTGTGTGTGTGTGTGTGTATGTGTGTGTGTGTGTGTGTGTGTGTGTGTGTGTGTGTGTGTGTGTGTGTTTGGTAAAGAGTAACTCTCTCTCGCTCGCTCTTGTGCACAGTGCGCAAAAACAAATCCTCTCTTGCATCGACCTCTATTGATAAATATGTATACAAAAACCTTCCTGTTTCACCATTGGGGACTTTATTGGAATGACAAAACATTTCTCAACATCAATCTATCTATCTCTTTCCCTCACTTGCCCTTCGCCTGTCTCAAAGATGGGAAAACCACAGGGTACTTGGTCAACCATCAGCTATTCCATCAACCATCAAGTACTTGTTTGTTTGACGAGCGTGATCTCTGTGTACTGTGCTCAGGCCTGCTTAAAAGGTGTGATCACTAACCACACCCAAGCTGCAAGGAACATGAAAGTTCTGATGAGCAGTTTTCAATTCCAAAGCTGTAAATTCCCCAAAAAACATCAGCTGTCTCAATAAAAATATTTTTTTATGTGTGCAGCGTGATTTACGGAAAATCCCTGCTACACAAATGATGAATCTGTATGGCATGTAAGAGGCCTGAGTGTCACCGCGCCCAAAACCACTCCAAATAATCCACAAAGTAAAAGCAATCTCCATTGTGCTGTGCGAGAGTGCTTTTCTTCATCACAAATAGCTGCATGATGATGACGTAAGCACACTCAGGATTGGAAGATGTGAGCATAGGTTCTGTATAGAAGTATTTCTGCACTCTTTTTGAGCTCTTTAGGAGAGGAGTGTTAATAATATTGTAAGGCTGACAAATAGCGTATCTGCTCTCCTTAACTAAAGACCAGAAAATGTAAATCCTTGGAAATAAACAATCTATTAATAGTAAATAACCCTTCTAAGCCCCAACCACTTCCTGAAACCAAGTGCAGCTCGATTATCACCACGGACAGAAAAGCTGATGTGAGACGTCTTCTTCAGCTACAGGATTAGCCTCTAATCCAGTCTGCTTATCTCATTCACACACACCCACACACACACAGACACATATACACGCAACCCAAAACCACAGAAAAAGGCACTGGGGTGTGTTAAAAGTGCAAGACTAGTGTGGATGAGCAGGAGGGCAGGCATTCACATGGCAGTGCTGGGGAAAGGAGCCTGCTGTAGTACTTACCCATCTAATGAACTGCTCAGAGTCAAAGTGGTGGAGAAGATGGGGAAAGAGTTAAACTGAAAACAGAAAGGGTACTAATGGCACACAGTCAGTGTACAGCTGAACGCTCACGCTCACACACACACACACACACACACACACGCCCACCCGCATTTCTCACGCTCACACACACACACACACACACACACACACACACACACACACACACACACACGCCATGGTCCACAGGAAGTAGGCCTCCATATTGTGCATATAAGATAAAATGCAAACTAAGAGGTAAAATAATGAAGGGATGAAAGAGGGAAGAGTAAAATGCTGCACCTTGATCTCTCTTTGCTCCACAGACTTCTCCCAAATCTGCTGGTCATACGCACCAATCTGAAAGACAAAGAAAAAAAAAACGATGATGATGAGCCGCAATCTAAGAACATGAAAGAAAGTCTAAAGCAGTGTGGATTTTAACAGTCAGCACTTTCTCTGTGTTTTCTCTCACTTCTCTGAGACATGCCTGCTCTCTTGAGAGTGCACTAATTTTTATACTGTCAGTGTGGGGTGAGAGTTTGAGCGATGCAGGAAGTTAATCAGGGACGAGTGAATGAGCCGGGGCTCGGATTTCCTGCTGCTGTAGGTGATCACTTCACTCCCTCTCTGTCTGTACAAAGGGAAGAAGGCAGTGTAAGTGCAGGAGCCAGGGCACATGACAGAGTAGAGACATGGCTTCTGATCTGTGTTCCGTGGTGTCGTTTGCACACTTGTGCACAGCAATGGAAAAGTCTGCATCATTCATGAGTTGCCTTCGAAGCTTCATTAAACATGCAGCAGCAATGCAAAACAGCATGGATCTGGGTCATACCATGCTAAACAAACACATGACACCGAAGGAAAAAGCTTATTTAAAAGCACCTGACCAACTCCCTACAGAGCTTCTTTTTTAACAGATTCTTAGAGCTGTGCAATATAAAGATATAGATCGAATTATTGTCTATCGTTTCATATTATGCTCTATCCTTTATATTGTCGTGTCACAAATCACAGTCTGTACAGCAATACTTTCATTTAGACGGTTTATTTGGGATTCAGCTGCACGACTGCACTCAGATATCTATAACTGCAGTTTGTCTCAATGACAGGCTGCTATTAATTCTGACCTGACCAGGGTGTACACCCCACCTCCCCCCACAACCCTGACAGAGAAATGTATAGGTAAAATTTATGACTGCATTAAATGTCAACCTTGTTTTTAGTTGCAGTATATATTTTATTTTAGATAATTTATTAATCCCATGAGGGGAAATTAGATTATGCATTTAGCCTATTTAAAGTGCGTGCCAGTTGTTCAATTCTGAACAACTTATGCTAATCTGGGTATACATGTACGCAGGCTTATTATCTCACACTTTTTTAATTTTGAAGCCTCTTGTTTAAATTTTTGTCTGTGTAATCTTATGTACTTTATTTGTTTATGTAGATTTTACAATACAACTCTTTAACCACAAAATAGCCATGTGATTTGAAAAAAATAAAATTACCTAAAAAATAACATTACCTGTTACATTCCTAATTTTTCAATTTGTATAAAGCAGGGGTGTCAAAATCATTTTCACTGAGGGGAACATCACTAAATTTAAAGGTAATTGAGGGCCAAAAAATCACTGAACCATATATGTGATGCGATCTGGCAAAATGAGTTGGAAGTCTCAAGTACCACTGCGGAGATACAGGCCTAAATACATTGTAATGCATTGAAATATCAATTGTTGTTTTTTTTTTTTCATTTTTACCCCTCAGCTGGTTATGGCTGGAGAGGTATTGTGGTTGGCTTGGCGGCCGGGCAGGCAGGCGGCATGACAATAACTTTGTCAGGGCAATTGCTCGGCTCATGCACAGGCCAGCTTTCTGAACTTTTGAATAGGCACTCACTATGACCTAAACCTGTGTGTGGGGTAGCTAATTTGCATATATGACCTTTGACCTTGGCACATGACCTTTGACCCTGGCAGGTGGCGTGACAATAACTTTGACCAGGCCATTGCTCGGCTCATGCACAGGCCAGCTTTCTGAACTTTTGCATAGGCTCTCCCTATGACCTAAACCTGTGTGTGGGGTAGCTAATTTGCATATGAAACCTTTGACCTTGGCACAGTGACCGTAAACATATAAAGTTTGTCCAGACCATTGCCCAGCTCATATGCATGATAGCTTTCTGAAATTTTGCATAGGCACTCCCTATGACCTATGTGACCTTTGACCTTAGCAAACCTTAGTTACCTTGAACATATAAAGTTTGTCCGGGCAATTGCTCGGCTCATGCACAGGCCAGCTTTCTGAACTTTTACACTTTTAGGCACTACCTATGCCCTAAACCTGTGCGTGGGGTAGCTAATTTGCATATGTGACCTTTGACCTTGGCACAGTGACCTTGAACATATCAAGTTCGTCCGGGCCATTGCTCGGCCACTACCTATGACTTAAATCTGTGCATAGGGTGGCTAGTACAATGTTGGTTGTCCGAAACTCTTCGTATGAGGGATGGCAATTGCTAACTGCTTATTTCTAGTGTTTTATGTGTGAACTTTAGTGTTAACTTTAAAATTTAGATAATTTGGAACTTGTTTGCTTATTCTATACAAAAGGTTAAGCTTGATCTCCTGCACTCTGAATTTCACTGGTAGCCAACCCATTCTCCTAAATTCAGGAGTATTCAAGAGTTTAATTTTTACCCCTCAGACAGTTATGGCTGGAGGGGTATTGTCGTTGGCTTGGCAGCCGGGCTGGTGGGCAGGCGGCGTGACAATACGATTGTCTGGGCTATTGCTCGGCTCATGCACATGCCAATTTTCTGAACTTTTGCAGAGGCACTACCTATGACCTAAACCTGTGCGTGGGGTAGCTAATTTGCATATGTGACCTTTGACCTTGGCAGAACTTCCATTTTTGTCCTCGGTGTGCTTGAGGCGTCCCGGCTGACAACCAGCATGCAATTTTGGTCCTGCATGAAAAAAGTTTGTCGTTCATCGCCGACGGAAAAACCTGCACCAACAATTTCATCAGTCCTGCAGACAATCTTTTTTTTTTTTTTTTTTTTTTTAAATCAGCACACCAAACCTAACAACCTGGAATTAAACGAACACTGATGGGGTCATCATCGATTGCCCGCACCTTCCGCATGTAAATTTGGCATGCTGTGACCAGCGCTATCGAGGTTGCAGAACAAGGCGGTGTTTACGCACACGTGCAAGTGCATGGACGCTTTTTAATCAGTAATGAATATGGTAGTGAAATAAATTTGAGTCACATACTACATGTACTTATAGGACTTGTGCTATCTTGTTCTTAGATGTTGTATTCTGTTCAGATTTTACCTGGTAGTGAAAAGGCATGATACAATGTCGGTACAGTTCCCATATAAAAAACTGCTGAATTTCAAGGCTTGTGTACTCCTCCTCTTAATTATGTTTTTATCAGATTCTATTTCCATTTCATAAAGATAAATTTAATAGTTTTTACTTTCTGTCCTTGTGAGCTGGAACAGATAACTGAAGTTTAATAAATCGAATTTGAATTCTGGAATCTCCTTTCCTTCCTTTTCTGTTGAAATTATAGGAAAGGATGTAATCAAATGACCTGGCAAGTTTTGTCAATAAAAAGGAAGATAACCCATTGGTTGCTAAGGACCTTTGAAGGACACTTTGTTAGAACAGTCTTAAAACTTTAAAAGCATTTTTCTCTGTTTTGCTTCAGAATGATTGACATAATCCAACAAACTTCAAATGTTCATAATTTTGTCAGTTTTCAGGATATTTTCAACTTGGTATCACTGTAAAGTTTACAGGCTTCTCCTTTTAATCCTCTCACTAACTAATTTTGATAAAATATTTTTATTTCTAAAATGCTTTATGTCCTAAAGACGAATAACTTATCAATAATTATATTTTTGTTTTGCTGTTATTTCTGACTATGAATCCTCTTCCTATAAAACTGATTAAAGACAGTATAAAATGATTACTTGTACCTGAGTCCAATCTAACTCAAGCACAAGATTGCAGAGTGTGAAGTAAGATTTATTCACATGGTAATGCTGTATAACTTGTTTCCTCAGCTCATGCAAATGCTAAAAAACATACATTCTACACATACCTTCCACAACAAAAACAACAATGCAAACTTATCCCGAGATTACAAGGTGGACACTATTCAAGTGTCAAGACAGTAAACCAATAAGACAAAGTCATTTCTGTGAGGTGTACAGTATATGGTGTTTGTGCGTGTGTGTCTGGGCACGTGCGCTTATAAGGGGAAAATTAACAAGGGTACTTTGATCATGCTAAAATAAATTCTAGCCAGCTAAGAGTACTTCCAATACCAGCTAATGTCAAATGCTTGTAATAGATTTAAAAAAAAACATATTTTAACATATTTTGTTACCCATATTTTGTTGCTATAGAGTTAGAGTTACCCTACTGCCTGTGGTGTACAGTTCTTTGTCATGTAGTAGAATCTAAAACAGGTTATAATAAATAATATTACTATAAATTAATGAATATGTAATTATAATGTGAATCTTTTAACAATTTTATTAAAGATTAAATTCTACAAGCTATGAATTAAAAATGTGTAAAAAGCCTGTTTCACAGTGTAATGAAGAACTGCACATAAATAAATTGAGTATAGGAGTACAGAAAGAGCTAACCGAAGTGATATATCTATAACAGACAGCAGTTGTACCACATGATACTTTCACAATGACTCAAATTTAACAAGAGCAGAACTGGCCACTGAAGCAAAACATGGCTTTATAACAGGTACTAAAATGAGTGTTCCAGTTGACTTGTGTGGCCCTCAATGCTTATATCCACGAGTACCAAAACATTTTATTATTAAAACTTAAAACTTTGATTAAATAAAAAAATAAAATAGGAGCATAACCATCAGGCAGCTTCATGTGGGCACAGCAGCCTCAACACCAATGTTCTAAATTATCCCTGTACTTAGGGACAGGCTGAGACCAGAGAGACCGGGGTGTTTTACCACAGAAGTGTGGCCCAGCTTCAAATGTCATAAGGGAACTCCTCTGATAAAGTCCATCAGTCCTTAAAGTAATGTGTTTGACAGGAAATGCTAACACACACTCACACAGTCAATGTGCTATTTCCTGCTTTAAAGGAGCCTGAGTTTAAGAGTTGTCTGTCTTTAAACAAATATGAGAAATTTGCCTTGATGCTTACTAGCATGGTTTGGCATAAAATGACACGAACACAAAATGCCGGCCTTCACAGGTGGAATCCAATTAACATGGTCTGCGATAGAAAGTGTGATTAGTTACACCTGATTAAGTTTATAAGTATTTTTCCCCATGCCCTTGTGATGCATACCTACCGCAAAACTGACCAAAGTCACACCCATTGCGTTCAAGAGTTTGAAATCCTGAATGAATGCATTCCATAGCACCTTTCATATTTATGGAACAGAAGTCTTCAGTTTTATTACTTTTTAACATAGAGTTTGGTGAAGAATGGCAATTTATGACCAAGGTGATGCTGCCTTCACATTGGAATTATTGTATTTCCACCTGAGAAGTTGGAATTACGGGTATGTCACGTTCAAGTGCTTTGTTGTAGGAGTGAAATGAAAAACTTAAACCTAACATCTCTGCCCTCATGACAACCACTTCCCTATTATAACTTTGTACCAAACTAGCAGAGTAGCCCATGTGCTATGAATAGAATGATTAGTAGCAACGTTCTGTATCAAATTAAGGGCACATAACTTTCAGATTAAAATTAAGGACACAAATAACAGCTAATAATAGTTGCATTGATAAAAATAAAGAATTATGTGCCATTAATTTCTGAATGTGTAATCTCTGCCATGAACTTTTCTCCACCGTTTTGAAGACTTGAAGGTCACCCCAACTTTGGAAATCGGCTATAAAAATTATAAAATCAGCTATTACTCTCACAATTATAGAATGGCCGTGATCTTCATAAAAGAACTCTATATCTTCAGACACAACAGGATTGCGGACATTATATCTAAAAACCAACCATCTCTTTTCCAGTGACTGTGTTAATTTATACTAATTATTTTTTAAACCACAGGTACTTTCCTTTTGCCATGTTGATGTGCGTGCGTGCGTGCGTGTGCCTATGTACACAAAATACACAAAAAAATTTTTTTTCCAGCTGTATTTAATCCAACTTTACACATCTAGACCATACAATATTTGCCCACTCTTCTTTACAAAACTCTTCAAGCTCAGCCAGGTTGGATAGTGATGTTGGTAGACTACAATGTTCATTGTAGACATTCCACAGATTTTCAATAGAGATTAAGGCTCTGTCTGGGCCATGTATGGGCATTCACCTTTTTTCCCTTCAGCCACTGTGGGGTCAACTTTGGCTCATTGTCATATTCGAAGGTGAACCTTCTTCCCATTGCTAACTTTCAGGCAGAGGGCAGCAGGTTTTCCTCAAGAATTTGAAAGTATTTTGCACCATCCATTTTTCTTTCTATCTTGAGAAGTGTCCCAGTTCCTGCTGCAGAGAAGCACCCCATAGCAGGATGCTATCACTGCAATGCTTTACTGTAGGTAAGGTGTTCTTTGGATGGTAAGCTGTATTGGCTTTCAACCAGATATCCAGATTGGTGTTGAAGCCAAATAGTTTGATTTTGGTTAATTTGACCATAACACCTTCTTCCACTTGGCCTCAAAATCTTCAAGGTGCATTATGGTAAAAATCATGACTAGGCTTTTTTCTTTCAACCCTTCCATAAAGATCACATTTGTGATATTGGTGTCACATGCACACAGTGACCATTCCTTGCCAAAAATTCTTGTAACACCTTCAAAGTTTCCATTGGGTTAGCATCTCCTCTCTCGGTCATCCAATTTGGAGAGATGGCCTGCTCCAGGAAGGGTCCTAATAGTACCAGACACTTTCCACTTTCCACCTTGATAATGGACTTCACTGTGATCCTTTGCATTGTTAAAGCCTCCTGACTTGTGCCTGTTCACAACTTTATTTCTGAGGTCTTTTGACAGTGTCTTGCTACCCATTGTTTATTGCTTGCCTTTTTAAGTTTTAGTCATAATTCAAAGCACTGGTATGCTCCCAGAATAGCTGCTTTTATGCTTATCTAATCAGCATGATTATAACTAATCACAAGTGGAAGCAATTTAGTCTGTTGTGTGATAGAAAAGGTAATTCATTACACTAAATTAAATTTACAATTATTTTTAGGAGAAGCTGTTATAAGTTGCATTGAGAAAATACAGCTGGAAAAAATGTTTTTTAGTGTGTCTCCATTTCAGGCTGCAAAGCAACAAAATGTGAAAATTCTGAAGGTGGTAATTCTTTTCTATACCCACTGTGTGTGTGTGTGTGTGTGTGTGTGTGTGTGTGTGTGTAAAATGGACTCATTCAGCTATAGGATCAATCTTCTCCTGTTACAGACGGATCATGTGACTGAAACACTTATCCCCTGTTCAGGAACTCCATTAAGACAGATTGAGTTCTGTAATGAGTGTGATGGGGGTCTCTATCAACTACATCACAACCAGTTGAGTGTTTCTGAGAGCACAGGATCACTTACACACTTCTTCAGCAGATTCCTAACCCTCCTGTCCTGAGTCAATGCTGTGTATTCCATCCCTCAGTATATTACTCTACTGAACCGAAGAACACTCCTCCCCATCCTGTCCCACCCTTCCCTGCTCCGCCCAAAAGCTTTCAACATGTTAATAACATCTGATAAATTACACTGCCTTAACCTACTACATGTTAGAGGATTGTGTGTGGGTGTGTGTGTGTGTGAAAATTACATTGTAAACACATGCATGCTGATGAAAAATTACTGATTGGCACTTAAAGAGATTAAAAATCCAAAGGACCCACCTTCTTCTGGTACCACACCACAGCATCGCGCACTTTGGAAGCCATTTACATTTCCCAGATTACCATATGAGGCATTTTAGTCTGAAACACAGAGAACACCAGATCGAAGAGCTTAGAGGAGAGAGCAGTGGTTAAGTGTGTAGGCACGTCTGACGCTCTACCTGAGCTTACAAAGCCAGTTATTACCTGTGAGGAAGGTGTGTCTAATACTCTGCGTCACATTCCCTCCCACTAATACTGTAGAGTCTAACCACACTCTTATAATTAATACTGCTCTCACGTCATTGTACACTGGAGGAAAACTTACTGCCGACTCCACTAAGACACTAACTGATATTCACTACAATGCACACAGAGAGAGACAAAGAGAAAGGGAGAGCGAGAGAGAGAGAGAGAGAGACAGCAGAAAGGTTTTTGTTTTCATCTGTTAACATTTCACACATAATTGTTTAAGTTCTGCTTGTAGATTTAGCACAGGAAATGCACACACACGCACAGACTCTTACACTCCATTCTGAGCTTGGTGTGATAGTGATCCTGTATCTGACAGGTCTGCTAACAGCCTCTCCACAAACGCACAGCAGATACCACACATATGATCTCAACCAAGCAATGAAAAGTTTCATAGAAAAACAACATAGGATTAGAACGTTTAGATGGTATGTTGAAATTTCAAAACAATTATTTATAGAAGGTATTTGACCTGCATTGCACTCAGAACAATACAGCACATTATCTCATATTTGACCTCATGTATTTTAGAGTTTATTCAATATAAATTTGATTCCTACAAAACATTTAAAGCTAGAGATGCACTTGTAGACTGTAAGGTGCCTCTGCTCCCTCATTACAGATAATTTGGCAAATGTAGCTGGTTTTAAATACCCATGTGCTTTTTCTTAAAATATGTTCTATCGTACGTGGATATGACCGAATTAGCTTAAAATAAATAAAAAATTTAATTAAATACTCGTTTGAAGGTTTTATGAGATGGCCAGGCTTTGGCCTTATAACGTCACTCAAGGTTAAAGGCATCTGTCTCATTTAAAAGTCCATACAGTTTCCTATTAGTGTTACATGGTAAAGGCATGATTAATAACACTCATTTCAAAGTTACAGTGGCTCTATCTCCAAAAGGTTGTGACCTTGCTCTGACCTTTACCTCTGACCTTGACATTTAAAAATCAAAGCATTTCTTGAACTCCGTTAGGACAGTGTCCCTACCTAGTTTGGTAAAAATCTGTGCACAGATATGTTCAGGATTTTATTCACAAGCAAACTGACAAACCATCAGACGAATTCAGATGTCAGTGATTACAATACTTCAGACAAAACTTTGTAAAAAGTTATGATAGCAAAGCATTTACCACTTTGTAATGTTATCATTCCTGTTATGACTTATATGTTCATGGACTGAAGACATGAATTGATGAGGTGTTTCAGGTGTTACTGTGTCCCATTCTTCCTGCAAAGAGAATCAGAATCCTTTATTGATCCCGGAGGAAATTGTTTGCACACAGTTGCTCCATACCAAGTAATGAGATAAAGATAAAAAAAAATCTCAATAAAGAAAAATTACAAATATATATACAGAAGAAATCCTGTCAGTGAGTAATGTGTACAGTGTTATCAATATTATAAACAGTAGAATGTAAATGTAGTGCAAAATGCAAATGTATAACAGCGGATGTTGTTGCTATATGGAGGAGTTGTACAGTTTAATGGCCACAGGTAGGAATGATTTCCTGTGTCGTTCAGTGGT
>JBCNYH010000024.1:25841849-25853814 GCA_039654325.1 Tandanus tandanus
ACACACACACACACACACACACACACACACACACACACACACACACACACACACACACACACACACACAGAGAAAGAAACCCCTAGGAAATTTACAGCTTTCTTCAAAATATTCTGAAAGCACTTTAACAGAGCATCAATTTTCACCACAGCATTTCTGAACCTCCTGGATAAATAGAACTTGATACAATATGAGCACTTTAAAACACATTGTTATTTTGTGCATTTGTCAATTTATATTTAAATGCTCCTTCATTCACTCATTTGCTGAACCGCTTAATCCTACTAGGGTCACGGAAAGACTACTGTCAATCTCATCTGACACTGGGCGAGGGCAGAGTACCCCCGAACAGCTCGGTAGTCCAGTGCAGGGCATCACACAACCTTTCACACTCATCACCTAGGGTCAATCTGGGACAGCCAATTAGCCTAACATGCATCTCTTTAGGCTGTCGGAGGAAACGGACCCCCCGGAAGAAACCCACACAGGCACAGAGAGAACATGTAAACTGCACACTGCAACACCTGAGCCTGGGAATCGAACCCAGGACCTTCATATTGTCAGGCAGATGTGCTAAACACTACACCACCATGCCACCCCACTATTTAAATGATGAAAGCTTAGAAAGCCAGGATTGTCATATATTACCATTATTAATTTTTTTATAATTATATTATCATCGTCATCTTCAAAGTAGCTCACTCTCCTCTTTCAGCACTATTACCACCACACAGTCTACAAGTCATGTCCCTTAATTCTAGCAGGGCTGATTAACTGACTTTCACATGGAATATAATGACTCCAAAACCACGCATGCGTGCAATACAAGCCCACAAAACAGTGTCCATGAGCGAAAAGCCATCCCTGTGAAGGAGTGTTTGTCTCCGGGTGCATGTGTGCACAGGTTTAAACCAGAGCACAAAGTGCCAGAGGAAATCGAGATACACTACATGCAGGAGAAAGGACGAGTTATTCTGTAAACCAACTAGTGTTCTTTATGTTTACACCTGTAACAAGGAATTGGGTATGGATATACACAAACACTCAAGTGTCACAGTATCTCTTCCTCTTCTTGATCATTTATTTTTCAAAATTTAGGACAGTCGTAACAAGCTTTACATATTGTACTGTGTATGATTTTGTACGTAACAAATAAATTTAAATTTGAATTTAAATTTGAATCAAAATTATTAACTTATACTGAAACAATACCATGGCAAAAAACTAAAACACCTAGAAAAGTAATGAAATAATACAAGATGAATGTTCCATCATGACAGAAAAGGGGCTTTAAAATAGAGAACAGTGGATATGTATTTACACAATATCTGAGATGTTTTTTAATCAACATTACAACTATTATGGAATTTAATCAAGCAATTGCTTTAATGAAAAGTCTATTAGCAGGAGCTAACGCTAGACCTTTGCACAAAGAGATATATGGAAAAGCAATTCTCTGAGGGGTTTTTATTAATAAAAAAAAAGGAAAATATTATTTTGACAGTTAATTAAAATAAAAATGTGCCCTGAATCACGCTTTACATTAAATCCAACCAAGTGCAGCTATGCTAATCATGCAGTTATGTTACTAAGCCAGACAGCAGAGGTTCACTAAGTTTACTAAACTAGTGAAAATCACTTTAAAAATTTAGTTTCTAAGCTACTGCATATTCTGTGGACATCCTTGGCTGTCATTCAGGACAGCAGCAGCAGAACAAACTGACTGAATAACGGAGAATAATGCCATAAACAGTGTGATCAATGACGCAAGAAAATAAAGGATCAAGAGAACCTGAAGTGAATGAAACATTTTCACAACGTGATATACATTCTCTGAACAAGTTGGCATGTCTGTCAGTTTTCCAAATTGGACGTGTCTCTTTTCATGGCTTTAACACACATTTGACAGGCTTTGTGATGTCCCATGGGGTAACCGTGACTGCAGGGGATATAAGCAAAATAATTCCGTATTTCACTCCATGTGTCTGTCTTTTCAACAAGTTCTGGAAGGTAGGAAGGACTAGCAGCTAAACTACTAGCAGCCATGGCTCTGTTTGATTCTCTCCAGCACAAGCAACTGTTTTGGCACATCCACAATGCCGCTGGGAGGGACGGCTTAGTTGGAACTGATAACACCCACTGCTTGCAAGGGAATGAAGCAGAGCACCGAACGGCATGCACACACATAGTCTCACTGTTCTACATGGAGCAATGTGGTTCTAATTAAATCATCGTTATTCAGTGCGTATCGGTATTATTATTAAAACGTGGTATCACATAGATTTGGACAGCTGACTAGCTTGGTACTTTTCTAGTATCAGTATACCACGTAACACTACAAGCACGGAGAGATCCTGCTGCATGATGGCATTGCATCTGACCAAGGTCGACTTTCTATTAATGGCACAGAGTGGGTAGAGCATGGTGGTGCAAAGAGCCTGTGTGAAGACAGGACTCAAAGTGAACCGTACTTAAGAGAACTGTCTCTCTCAGGTCTAGGGGTGAACTGGGTAAACCCAGCAACTGTGACACATCTTAATTAGGACTGGATGATCTGCCGAATTATACCCAGATAAACAACCAAGACACAATCACGATTACTGCTTATGAAGCTGTGTTCTGAAATTACACACCTTTCCACATGTGCACCTGTTACGCCATAAAACACAAAGGGATCAGCCTGCCCGAACCTGGCGCCTCGTTGCAAGTATAACATCTTGTAAACATTTTGTATAATTATGAAAAGATAAACAGTACACTGTTCTTAATGAGATCAACTCAAAAGACTACTATTACATGACTCTGATTGGTCAGTTTTTAAAATACAGACCACTGCTACAGAACAAGTGACATCATTTAACAGCTGTAACGACCGCTACATCACCACGTGACAACAACTGAACCAGCGTGGAGTGAAATGATGAGCAGCATTTCATAAAGCACTGAAATATCCATCAGGTATTCAGTGTAAAGAGATCCGCATTACTTAACACCACAAATACATTTTACTACACGCAAATTCAGATCAGACCGAATATCGCTTCACACTCACTGAACTCTGATAACGCTACTCAGTCAATGACATGCTCTACATTAGAAACAACCACAGAAGAGCATGATTTTAGAATGATAAAATGTTCAGAGACCACTATTGTCCCTTTAGTAATCAGTTAAATATCCTAGGAGGATATGCTGCCATGTTGCCATGGTAACACTGACAATAACAAGCACAGTACTGCATCTCTGTTAATGTGGTTAGTTATTTAAACCATCATTCCAGCACAAAACCACTGGTTTGAACAAAACAGTATAACATGTTTATAATGCCAATCAAAAAAACATGTTTTCAGTCTCAACCTCAGAAAAATACAGGGTCAGACAGATCATATTTATAAAAAATAAAATACCACCCCCCCCCCCACACACACACCTTATTATGTGGACATTTAAAGTAAATAAAAAGTTACAAATAAAAAGTTTTAATTTGATTTGCACATTTTAATATGATGCCTTAATTTTTATGATAATCACCTATGAACATCGATAAACATTGTGGATTGAGCTGTTTCCAAAATCTTCAAGCCAAATGTATATTTCATTATGAGAAATGCACTGGCTAATGCCACACTAGTATACATCAGTGGATGATTTAATTCCATGTTTCCATTTTTCCATGTGTATAAAGAGACGGTGATAATATTCAGATAACTGTTTCCAACCTCTGACTTTTTGTCCCCTACTGGCATTCCAGAGCATTTCTGCTGAGCTAGCTAAGTGTTCTTTCCCCCCTCATCAGATCTGGATAAAACCCGCCCTCTGTGCTATGGGCAATGGAACGTAATCCTCCAATCAGAGTAAGAGAAAGAATGGCCTAATATCCAATCCTGAAGTTATATGTAAGAGGTTGCCAGGATACAGATAGGAGAAAAGGTATGTACAAGACAGTGTTTAAAATGTAATGAACACGCTGCTTTAATTCTTTCATTTAAACAGATTGCTTCTCTCGGCCCATAACAGGCCATGAATTATGATGCAGAGAGGTAAAGTGAATATTAAATATTGCATTAGTTTTTTGTATTAACATTAAAAGGTTTTTATTTTGGGTCTCATACTGCAGAAGTGGGAGTATGGACGTTTGAGAAATGATGGTGTTCTGATTGGTTCCCTCTGTGATGATGTAATCAGTCATTTATCCTCATCACCCCGCCCCGACACACACCTCCAATCAATAGCCTGAACAATCTGTCATCGCTTAAAATAAAAACTCATAATAAAACACATATAAACAAAGAAATAATTAATTTAACAACACAAATAACACATGCTATTTTTGATTGCACCATAGACATGCTTACTAGAACAAACACTCAAACCCAGATCTGCTCTTAAACTGTTAGTGTGTTTGTGCACTCGAGTGTATCAACACCACAGTGGAAGTGTACTCTGAGCAGAAGCTGACTTCCACTGCGTTTTTTGGCACTGGACTGGATTAATTTTCAGGGATATAAAGAGGGGCAAACAACCAAAAAGACCCCCATGTCAATGAAGGGTTAACTCTCTAAATTAAAACATCTCCCTAAATACTCATATCAGACATGTTCAGATCGAATAAGAAATAACTGTTCTGCACACAAAGAAAAGGTGCATTTTCTCCATTTAATCCTGCTGCTGATCAGTGAGCAACGCACAGTTGTGTTCAGGCTCTACGTACAGTGAAACCATGGCTGGTTCATGCTATTAAATAAAAGGAAATTAGTATAAAATGAAAGGTTATGTTATGAGAAACACATGATAACCACCGTTATGCTAAACTAATAACTTTTTTTCATTTTATGTAACATTTCTTGAAGATTTGAAGTGGCTGAACCTTTGCAGAGAATGAATAAATCTTTATTTAACCTTAACATGTATACTAGATGCGACATACTTATGTTGTTATGTCCAGTTTTGTGCAGTGAGATGTGCATGCAGTTAGTGGTAATGGTAAAATGAAATAAGTCTGTTCTTGAAGGATAATGCCGATGGTGCTGATGTGACTTCTTCAGGGATGTTGTTCCATGGGGAAAAAGGAGTGACGTTTAAGGTCGGTGTGACAGAATGGCATGAAATATGGTGTTGAGATTGCTGATCTAATTTTTGTAGTTGATCTATGAGCATGTTGTTCTGAAGTACTGATGTCTACCTCCCTGTTGTGCATCTTATAAAACACTGAGTCTCTGTCTTGGAGTAAGGGCCACTTTAAATCTTGGAGCATATTGGTTACACCGTCATCATATTTCCACTGATTTTTTTTATTTTTATTATTTTTTTTTACATAAGACATACACGGAACGAGGGGTTCTGTTTAGTCTGTTTAATTTTTGGACTGAGCAAGAGGCAGGGATCATGCTGTGCCACCTGAAAGGTTAAATATTTTGAAATGCATGGATGGTAGGAAAACACGGAATGATTTCCCCCCCCCTAAAGTGGTGGAACATTCAGGCAACATTGAAGTAAAAGGACGTGCAGGAAAATCCGTGTTCAGTGAAGGCGCCTGAAACAGTACAACCTCAACACCAGGAAAAACAAGTGGATGTGACCAATTTTTTGACCCAAATGCCAAAACATGGTGGAATTTTATTTTTGCATTGCAGACCTTATCCTGAGTTTTTTTTTTTTACATGACACTTCAGTGTATTAAAACTATTGTCTCTCTACCATCTCTGAGGTTTCAACCATTTGTAAAGTGACAATTATAATCTAACCACTTAGACACTGATTAAAAGCGGAGCGCTGAAAATTCTGGCATTTTTTTTTTATTAGTAAAGAAACAGCCATAACAACTCGCAACAACTATCTTTTTAGTGGAATTCAAAAACTTATTTCTCCTCAAGAAGAAAAAACAGTGACTCAACCACACCACGCAGAACGCATTGGGTTGGCGGTGTGGACACGTGAGCACTGCCGCGACAACAATATTGAGCTCATGAGTTTATGACATTTGCATAAGTATGGAGGTCCGTGGTGTTTCGCCATGAAATAGTATATTTTAAAATATAAAAGTTATTTAAAAGCAGTTTAATTAGAAATTGGTTCTACTATGGCGAGTTTCAAGGTTATAGCTGTATTGGATATTTAAATTTTTCAACATTTTATCACATAGTCCTGATTGCACCCCCCAATCATGCTTCTAAACATTACATTAAATCCATTCACATGCACAACTATGCTAAACATGTGTTACACCAGTCATATGATGACAACTTGGTGAAGTAAACTTTGAATTTTACCAACCTTAAAGGACAAAGCAAAATTAACATGCTCCCCCAGCAACTACACCGAGCACACGCTCCTTTTTGCAGGCCCAAAACTACTTACTTTTTATTCAGAAGAAAATGCTACATAGCCTGTCTTAGCGTATGTCCTAGCACTTAGCGTATACTGCCACCTAGTGATAGTGATGTGGACAACACTGCCCAACCATCATCCCCTGCCTTTCACTGGTTTCAAAACTGCACCCAGTGTGTAGCAACTTTCCTGGAAGCAAATATAAACTGATGACTAGATCAGGTCGAATACTAGATTACCGTTTGGGTACTACATCACAGGTCGGGGCACTAGCTCAATTCAGTCGCTGTATTAGACAAGTTCAAGCATTACTCAATCATTCGATCTCCCGGCCAGGTGGTACATCCCCCAGGTCAGTCGCTAAATCCCAGTCCACCCCCTTCCCAGTGCTGGATAAGGACTAGAACCGCAGAAGTGAATTAATTGTTGGATGTGCTGCCTTGCAGTGACTCACCTGAGCATGGAAATTTGACATGGTGGTTGTTTCAATGTCTTTCTTGCCAAGGACCTCCATTTTTACAGGCGAATTTGGAAATTTGGAAGAAAAGTATTCCAGGAAGTCAGGGAGGTAGGAGGCAGCCCCATGGACAATGCCCATGACGTAGTGTGCAGCTCCATCGGGATCCTCACAGAATGCCAGGGTCACAAATTCATGAGCGAACCTTTGCATCTCTTCAGGTGACAGAACAGACAGCTCACGACTATAGGCATGTAAGACCAGGGCACCACCGTTTGGCTGCTGCTCCACATGAACAAAACGCCCAAATTCCAAGCCGTCTATCCCCGGAAGCCGCGAATAGAGTTGGGAAGTTTTGCTGCTGCTTACTGTACCAGTATCACCGGTTCCAGAGTTGGACTTGGAGCAGCTGCTCTTCTCCTGCTTGACAGTGGGAGCGGAAGAGGAGGAGAGGGAGACGGTTTTACAGACAGGGAAGGGGGATTTGAATTCCGTCTCTGATTTGGACAGCATGACTGGGAGTTCTGGACTCAGCAGAGCCGAATACGGCGTTTGACTGGACTTGCTGTACATCTTGGGTCGCTTCCGTCTCTCTGCCTCCTTGTGTTTCTTTTTCTTTTTCTTCTTCGCCTTTTTGAGCAGCAGCTCCTCTGCATTGGCCTTCGGTTTCTCTGTCTCAACTGGAAGAGAGAGAGATAGCAACATTAACCAGGGAGCCCAGGGGAAAAGTGGGTTATACTAGGATTTTATGTGAAACTGATTAACACCTGGTTATGATTTTTCCATTGTGAATGATCAGAATAAATGCTTTAATGGTTCTGAACTGTAAGGGAGATGCAACAGTAATGTTAACCAGCTGTAGCAGTAGAATCTTCATTGAGAAGTAATATTCAAGTGCACAGTAATAACCCATCTGTAATATCAGAAAAATGTTTAAAAAAAAACGGGGTGGTACCACCATCAGCTCATGTTGTTCATATAATGAATCTAAGCTTCTCAGGGTGTAAAAATATGAAGTAAAATATGATCTGATACACATACAATTTCAAAAGAGCACAAATAAACACTGCCCAAATAGATACAGCGAACTCTTTTATTAAAAAAAAAAAAAAAAAAAAACCCTCCATGGTAACACTGCACGGGTACTTCTGGTTCTTCACACCACACTCATAGTGGCAGTGGTTCACACTCAGTGACTGCAGGAGCTCCTGAACATAAACTCAGTGATGGATTTCTGATATGTAAACACAGAACCCAAGTCTACCCTTTACATATTTAGGACGCTGTACACAGAAGGAAACTGCAGTGCTGGGACAATGCCCTCAGATGGACCTGAAAAATGTTAGAAATTGCCTCATAAAAGTTGCCCTGGCCAAGCTGACCTTGGTGTTCAGGGTTGCCAGGTCTCGCCACAGCTTAGTTATTAAAAAAGAAAGAAAGAAAGACACAGAAAAGTAGCCAAACTAGTCCCGAGGTTACAATCACTAGCGAAGGAAGAAACATTCTCCTTTCCCAAATTTTTACAGCATTAAGGTACCTTGAAATAAATATTTTCAGGTTTTAATCCTGTATTCTTGTATTAATTGTTCATTTATAAGAGTATTTTTACATCAAAATCCCTTTCTCTTCGTGTGAAACAGTTCCAGATGTCTGATGACTCAGAAGACCCTCAGGGGTGTTTACTAATTTAGCAACTAAAATCTCTTTCAACTTTTTATTGGCTGTTACTATTTGACCCTTGGGGTGAGTGTGGGTGGGAATGGTTGCGTGTGTTTGTCCTGCAATGGTCTGGCAAGCTGTTCAGGGTGCACCCCACCTTCAACCAGTGTTGGCTGAGATAAGCACCGGCCTCCCCACAACCTGAAATGGATTAAGCTGTATGGCAAATAAGTGAAAGCACTGCACAAGTTTTACTTACTCCAAGTTAGTGTGGGGGGGAAAAAAATAAATAAATAAAAATAAAAAATAAAAAAAAAGTTTTGCTACTCAAAAACAATTTCAATTTTACATTCAAACACTACAATTTCAGACTGTTTTTGAGTAGCAGGAACCTTTGTCCTAATGATGTCATCATTACTATTTAGTAACTTTAAAAAATGACACAGAATAAAACGCTGAATTGAGGATCCATCATGAGAAAATGTATTGTATTGAACCTGCCCTTAAAATGTAAATAAAACAAATTCAAGTGCTTTCTTTATTACTTTAAGTTTTTTTCTCTGTATATTTTACCCTCCATTTGATTGTCACAAGTCCAGTGGGTCCAGTTGTGTATTCCAGCATCAGCTGCTCATGTCTGAGCTCAGCTTTGACTTGTTGGACAGCCCCTATGTCAGCCTGCACTATTGGTTTGAAGCTAAAACTCGGACGTGGGTTAGATATAGTGGAGCGCAGAGCTGCACATAAAAACCTGCGCCTTCCTCAGTGATACAGTGACTTGATGTCAGATCAGCAGGGGTGGAATTTAGCAAAACTAAGCTACTGGCCAACAGGACTAGTGAAATTATGAAACTACTAGTCCTCCTTCATATTTTCTGGTCAGGAACACTATATCTTCTTTGCCTATTGGATTTGTCAGGTTGCCAGCAGGATGACTTGCTAGATAATTTCACTCGCCCCACAGATTTTTGACTCGCCACGGGCCAGCGGACTAGTGTTAATTTCCACCCCTGGAAATATGCCCTGGTGCATAATTACCTGGAAGAGGGTTTAAAATCCCAGTGTCAAGATATTTCACTGGTATTTTCATACTGCATATATATCCTACATACAAAAAAAGAAAATGTGACGAGTGAAATCGGACGAGAGAAAAGGCATTTATATATGTATATAACGATGATTTTTAAAACTTGTAATTCCCACTCGAACAGAAGTTCAGAAAACCAGAAGCCATGAATGATGATGTATTCGAGGGAAGTGTCATGTGTAAACAAGGACATGGCAAGTGGAGAAAACGGATTCGATGTCGTAGTAGATGCTACCGAAATGGAATAAAGTGCTGTAGAACTGGACCATTTTTCTCTCTCAGGTTCTGATTCAGGTGGAACAGAGAATCAAATCACAATTTAAACGCCCTCAGAGGGAAACCTGCAGCCAAACCAATATGAACCGCATACATCAGATTCAGACTGAACATACACTTAGGATGGGAAAACCGGACAAGCAATCGGAGACAGACTGCACAACGCAGACTGGTAGGCCATCAATATCTGTTAATACATTATTGCTCCAAACAGATCTACTTTTAAATGACTGGTGGAGCAAACACACACATTCACTGACCTTTCACGTGGCACCAACTGGCATGATGTCATCACATGCGTCTCTCTTTCCTTTTCCTCTTTATACTTCAACCTTCACTTTATCCTTTAGCTGCAATACATTATCCTTCTTTTCAATTGTGGGATCTAGCTTCCTTTCCTTTCCTCTCTAGATGTAAAATCTTTGAACACATGCATGCTCTGTCTAACCTGAAGATGAAGTTGAACTTCTAATTATTTAATCAGCGGCTTGCTTAGCTGAATAACTTTACTACAACTGAGCACGCACCCGTGGCTGCGCACGCACACACACGCGCGCGCACACCACTTTCGCATAGTGCATTTGCTGGGTCTGTTTTGAAAAACAGCTTGAGCAGAAAGTACACTGACACCAGAACGACCAAGTGATGAAATATATTTCAATAATACATGTGCGAGATGGCAGGAGGCACATTGCGTGTAGGAAATTTCTCATTTCTTTTGAAAACAAAATGAGTAGACAGAAATCCTGCCAGCCGGTGGCTTAATTTGAAAAGTATACAAAATTCAACTTAGCTAGCAAGGGATGGCAACATTTCTTGACTCGGACCGTTTTTGGGAGGGTCGGTCAGGCAACCGGAACCACAAACATTTTTTTGATCGGCTTAAGGTTGTGGCCGCACGCACACATGCATAACGGCCCCTGAAAGATCAGTGATAAAAGCACAGTTGTTGTGCACTCGGTTTAGTGGTTTTTTTTTACCGTGAGTAAAAACAACACGCAGAATTTGTAATACATGCAAGGCCAAGGAACCACCACAAAAACTCGGAACCCCGCACCCAATTACACCCTTAAAACATCACCCAAAAAATATGCCCAGTTTAAATATGCTAACTGCAGAGTCAGTTTATTTACTGCACTATAACAGATTGAAGAGATGAGCAAACTCTAAACAGCGAACTGCTAAAATCATACTGCTTCAGAGAAGGTTCAGATCCCAAATGGGTTACAACAGAATACTACTAAAAATAATAATTTATGACAAGAAATAAGAAAAAGGTAACAACTGAACATCCCTATCTATCCATCCATTCAACCATCAATCGAAAGTCTTTGTTTATAATATAGGTGAAACTTGAAAAATTTGAATATCGTGCAAAAGTTTGTTTATTTCAGTAATTCAACTTAAAAAGGTGAAACTAATGTTATATAGACTCATTACATGCAAAGAGAAATATTTTAAGTCTTTATTATAATTTTAATAATTATGGCTTACAGCTTATGAAAACCCCAAATCCAAAATCTCAGAAAATTAGAATATTGTGAAAAGGTTCAATATTGTAGGCACGAAGTGTCCCACTCTAATCAGCTAATTAATCCAAAACACCTGCAAAGGGTTCCTGAGCCTTTAAACGGTCTCTCAGTCTGGTTCAGTAGAATTCACTATCATGGGGAAGACTGCTGACCTGACAGTTGTGCAGAAAACCATCACTGACCCCCTCCACAAGGAGGGAAAGCCTCAACAGGTACTTGCAAAAGAAGTTGGAATGGAGATGTTCTCAAAGTGCTGTATCAAAGCACATTAATAGAAAGTTAAGTGGAAGGGAAAAGGTGCACAAGCAGCAGGGATGACCGCAGCCTGGAGAGGATTGTCAGGAAAAGTCCATTCAAAAGTGTGGGGGAACTTCACAAGGAGTGGACTGAGGCTGGAGTTAGTGCATCAAGAGCCACCACACACAGACAAATCCTGGACATGGGCTTCAAATGTCGTACTCCTCTCGTCAAGTCGCTCCTGAACATGAAAAAGAACTGGTCTGTTGCTCAGTGGTCCAAAGTCCTCTTTTCTGATGAGAGCAAATTCTATCTGGAGGAAGAATGGAGAGGCACATAATCCAAGATGCTTGAAGTCCAGTGTGAAGTTTCCACAGTCTGTGTTGATTT
>JBCNYH010000024.1:25869193-25879671 GCA_039654325.1 Tandanus tandanus
GCCGTCAGTGTGTTTCTGCCCTGCGATGGCCTGGCAAGCTGTCCAGGGTGTACTCTGCCCTCGCCCAGAGTCGGCTGTGATGGGCGCCAGCCTCCCCGCGACCCTAATTAGGATTAAGCGGTTCAGAAAATGAATGAATAAACAAATGGTATCAAATACTGACATCTATCAGTAATGGCGCAACACTGACAAAAAATGGCAGATTGGTAATAGCCGTATTTCCATCTGTGCAGACAACACAATCCTCTTTAAAATTACATACACACACACACACACACACACACACACACACAAATTTCTGACTTTCAGTCGCTGATTTAATAGGCAACTGTGTAATGTGTGCATCATTTAAGAGTTAAATATATAGATTTGATCTAATTAAATTAATCTAATTGCTATTTGAAGATGATTTTGACCACCGACTCAATGTAACCCACTATATAACTCTGAACTGGTAGATTTCATGGTTACAAGACTTTTTTTAAATATTACAAATGTCACTAGTTTCCTGTTATCACCCAGTTTAATTTCTTGACAGAAATATCTGCTTTATTTAAAAATACACATCAATGAACGATAGCAAGTTGATTTGGGTTATTCACTACCAAACTTACATAAAAGTGAATGTTACGCTCTCAGTCTGAGAGCATATTAACTGTAAACTTGTCTGTAAACCTGGCTATTTTACTCACACCGAGCCGATTATATCTTCCTATGAGACCAAAATTCACTTTAATCCCTGGTTGAATCGTATTGCCATGTTTTTATGTTGTCTTTCATATAAATACAGATCAATTTGTACAAGTTGGCAGCCCTGCAGAATCACGATGGCAATGGGGCTTATATTCATACAGATTTAATGGGACCACAAATAAACTCCATTTAAATACTGGACTATCTCATCAGATTAATCGTTTATTAAGTGTTTACATTCAAACTGCCGATTTTAGGATTTTTAAAATTCTTTAACATAATCCAACAGAAATAACATAATCCTATGAAATAAACTTGGTACAGGCTACTGTTTTCTAGTTTCGTTTGATGCTATATCATGGTCTGTCAGTACTGCAGGCACCAAGTGCGAGAATTTTGTTGCATGTTTTATCCAAGGTTAACACAATACAGTGCTGCCGCGGCACTGATAAGTGGGGAAAGTGCTTGTCTTTAGCATGTTTTTTTGTTTCCACTATGATTTTACTGGACAATATTTACATGAATAGAAAGATCAGGACTTTAGATTTCTGAATATCATACATTCAAAACTGACAAGTTAACACATTGAGCTTGAAGTTACTTTGTAAGAGCGCTTCTCTGACACCTTCAGCACGCTGTCTATCAGTAATTGCTCTGCCAGAACCTAGTTACAGCTGGATTCTTGTGCAATAATACCACAGCTTGGACGTTTAATCCTGTAGGATCACACACACACTGTACTCTCTCTTTTCACACACTCACAGAAATCACACAGCGGAGTACGCTATACAGATATTTCACTACTAATGCTTTTCATTCAGTTTTTGTTTACAATGAGCAATTTTATTTTCTGTGACACTTATCCTCAAATTTTGCATTCCTTAAGTCAAACTGCCGAGTCGTGAGTGTCTGTAGTGATACAGGGTGGGTAACAACATCCCACATTTCGAAGGTAAATTTAAAGAAAAACGGTTAATGGTAATCAAATTATTAGCACACATGAAACTTTCAGTATAGTTTTTATTTCTTTGAAGAGAGTATTGTAACAGCTGCGACCATTACATTGATATGCTTAAAAACTTAAAATCACAACTTGAATATTTAAGCTTGAAGATCATTGCGGTTGCTGAAGGAAATATTTCTGGTGATCTTGTTGCATGGCTGGCCCGTTACCCAGACCTCGCCTCTTGTGATTTTTTTCTGTAGGGCTACCTTAAATCACAAGTGTATACTCACTGACCACAAACTCTTTACATTTTTTAAAAGCTTACATGCATAGTGTGAGCCTGTTTCTATGAAATCGTGCTCTTTCATGAACCTTTTTCCAAGAGATAAAAAAACAAAACAGAAATTACTCCACACATAGGGGGCGCCATTGTAATGCAAAAATTATCAAAAAAGTCACGTGATCATGTGTCCAGCGGAAATACTGAACTAACTTGCAAATTAATACATGGTGTAGTATTCTTTCTTTTACATGTACGAGCACATGCTTGTTTAAACGTATGTAAAAAGAATTACGCATGAATTCAGAAGTTCACTGGTTTATAATCGATTTGTTAGAATAATATTTAAAGACTGTTATTTTGGCCATTATCATGCCTTATAGTATGAACTGAAGGATTCAAGTGCTATTTTCTTGACTTTGCACTTTCGCTAGAGTAAAACAGCAGCCTTTTCAAACTGGCTAATGAAAACTATCATACAGATTTTAGCAGATCACAACTCCAAAAATGTAAGTAAAAACCCAGTTCTCATCCAGCTTGGTTCAGATTTGACAGGAGCAACAGGCTTATGAAGCAATTTATTTACTTCTTGACATTATCAAAGAAAACTATGTGGAATTTTACCCTTCAGAGCACATCAACACCTAAAGCAGTCAAAGTGAAACCACTCAAAGGTGAGGTTTTTTGTTGCTTTTGTAAGCTTTAGGGAGCTACTGGGCTGAAGTAGCATTGGCAGGTGAAGAAATACCGCTGAACTATGTGTTAAAAAAACTTCTGCAAAATATGATTGTTTTTTATAGTGCAACCAAATCATAATGTGGTTACGGCTAGCAAAGTAAAATTGGGGTTTTATCTCTACCAACAGAAACTGCTACTTTCCTTAACATGAAGGAAAATCTAATTGATCACTAACAGTATTTAAGGTTCAGGCCAAGTTTGTCCTTAGCTGGTCACTAGTCATGTCTGTACAGGCTCCGATAGGTCAAGCGAAAAACACTATGCGTATGTCAGACTGCAACAACAGCAGAAAAGGTAAAATTCTGTCCAGCAGCTGAGTACTCTGAAAACACTGTTGAAAAGTTTGGACCCATGTAAAAAAAACCTTCTAAGATATAGCAACAATAAAAATAAATAAAGAAGAAAAAGAATCACATGCCAGTTTGTACTCTGCAAACGGCCTTGGTTTTTAGCATGGCTGTGATCAGATTCGATCACTGCTGGCTCATCTCGGTTATCTTTATCAGTGTCGTAGGGCTCAAATTTATATGGCTAAATTAAAACAGATGATCCCAATCCATCTGTTTTTTGGAAAACAGACTCAAAACACCCCTCTGCCATCTACCAAACTTTAGTTTTCCACTTCTAAAGTATCACAATCACTATCATGTTCAGAGTAGCATTCAGATGCACCTGCTCTGTAATTCGTCATCTGTAATTAGCTGCGTTCCCTCCATGACATTGTCGGCCAGCTAATTTTGAGTTGTCTACCCTATTCTTGTTCTTTTTGGTAAGGCTGGGATGAAATTTAAGAAGGCATTTCGGTTTGGGTTCATTGTTAACAGATGATGAATAGTCTGTGCATACACTAAATAAATTAATCTGAATTCCAACATGGTTTCTTTGAAAGAAAGTGTTCATAATGCCATTTTCTTCCACTCTGAAACAAAATCATCCCTTACTACATCAGAGCTCCCGTTAGCATGCAGCCTTGCGAGATTCCCGCACTTTTTTGTGCCTCCCACATACATTAAACTTTGAGGAGGGGACTTTCCCACAAAAAAATCAAGTTAATCAAAATAAAGAATTGCGCATAGCCGGATGTGAGTTAATACTTCAGCCAATCAGTGATATCTGCTTTTAATAACAAATGGGAATTGCCCCCTTCTCAATCACCCATACATTATAATCGGTTACCATAACAATTCCTAGATCCTGTATTTAGTTCATAATGCATGCACGTAAACAACCCATATTTAGGTACATAAACAAACCCATGTGCACCACTGCCACTGAAAACAATGCGGTTGAAACTGATATAGTTGGTAATCGGGCTGGTACACACCAAGATGCCGGTGACCTTGAAGCTGTAAGTAATGTATTTCATTGCTAATGAAAACTTAAGATAAGTGACAACCATATTATGTGTACACATTACTGTTGTTAATGAAGCATTCGTCCTGTATGTTAATGAGACACTATTTCCCTGCGGTATCAACAAACGCACGTGATTGCAGGGGCATGTTTAGTGCTGTTTTCTTTAATAGCTGGTAGAGATGCATCGGTTCCCAAAATTTCGGTTCTGTTTGGACAAGAACATAACACGGACAGCCAAGGCAAGTCATAACTAAACATTAACATGGGTCTAGCTGTGCTTTTGGGGGAGAAAGTGCAAGTAAAGAGCATCCGCCGATTTGACTCGGCGCTATATTAGCTCAGGCAGTTAGGAGACGCACAGGTGCACAAGTGAGTATCTTTATTCGGAACCCACCTCGCTTATTTTAACTGTCTAACAAGATAAATTTCATTGCTTTTGTATAAATTGTCTTGATGCAAAACACATTTTCTTGAAAAGAATCATTCTGTCATATGGGTCATTCCATGAAATTCACCTAAAGGTTCCCAGGTGACCATCTCAGAATTTAATGAAACTTTATCCAGACATAGAACATGTTTCAACATCAACACATGCAAAATTTCAAGGTCCTACTTCAAAAACTTTCCGAGATATGTTCATTTAAAGAGTACCCATTTGTCAGCCCGCGACTTGCAATTTACCATTTTTGGCCATTTCTGAAAGCTTGTAGCTCCCCTAATAATTACTGTATAATAAAAACTGCTCTATTTTTCCAGGTTAGGTTGCTACTGATAGTTCAAAATTGCACATTTTCTAAAATTGTAGTAAGTATTTTTGAATTTTTGACACAGAAAATATATTCACCACCCCCCAAAAGTATTTTTTTATAGCAAATTTAAGCATATTTCTATGTTAAACAAACAGTTTTTAAGAAGAATAATTGTGATAGTGTTTTAGTGAGTGACCAAAAATTGAACGGTAGGTGAAAATTTGCTCATCTTGCGAGTCCCTGAAGAAGATGTGGCCAGTTCAACAAGGTTATGAAACTTTACCACATGCAACATGTACATCAGATCTAGCAACACACAAAATTTCAGCCTTGTTGCTCATTTCCTTCATACTTAGCCATCATCTTGAAATTTTCATAAATTTCGCTTGTGAAATTTTGTTGTTTTTGCACTTTCCTTCTGAAGAGGAATAAAATATGCATAAATATTTTGTATGAGATCAGAATATAGTCTCAAACTATTTACCGCGACTTGCAATTTACCATTTAGGACATTTTTGAAAACTTGTAACTCCCCTAATAATTACTGTATAGGGCTTTGCATACTAACGGAACAGGACCCACTCTGTCATAATCTCTATCATAATATACCCTTATATTAATTATTCAGTGGGGATATAAATACATCATTTGAAATGATAAATATGTTATATAATTTATATTGTACATGTACTATTCAATAATATAATCTATTACAGATAATTATCCGTGACAAATATCACTTTTTTTTAATTATTATAAAAGCAAATAATAAACAAAAACAAATGTTTAAAATTTGCTTTTATAATAATTAAAAAAAAGTGAAATTGAAATTTTGCATGTGTTGATGTTGAAACATGTTCTATGTCTGGTTAAACTTTCATTTAATTCTGAGATGGTCACCTGGGAGGTTTTCTGAAAGCTAGGTGATTTGACATGGAATATATGCTTGAAGGCCCTGTTCAATTTCTTGAGATGTACAATTCCATTTCATGAGCAGTTCAAGTTCCCTTGCTAGTGGAAGCTCTGTACATGTACTGTTAAAATAAATACAATCTGAAAACAAAAGCAAGCATCATAATTTCAATCGTACTGCAATATTTCTCATTGCAGCTGTCTAAACAATTCTCTCTCCTTTCTCTAACACCCAAATAGTTAAATTATTAAGCAGTGTCCACACAGGAAGTAAAAACCAATGTGCGCAACACTGTCGCTGAACCGCACACAAAGTTGCCTCTCAAGGGAAGCAAATCGCTTCACTGCTGAAGTGTTGTCAGCTCTTGTTGCCTAGGTAACTCCCTTGCATGTTTCCCACTTAAAAATCCTTCCGAGTGAAACTTAGCAGCACTGAGATAGTTCCCTACAATAGATCCACAAGAGCTATAATCATCATCATCATCATCTTATATTATTTTAGTGCTAAATAGCTTCTCATCATCATTGTGTGGCAAGAACAGAACGGAAACTCTTGTGCATCATGAACCATGAAAAGTTAAACATACATAAATACATACACACAGGAATTCCCAACCTTTTTGGGTATGTGGACGCAAGGATTGCGTTTCCAGTTATTATCCTTGTAAAATTTCGGTGTACATTCGTAAAGCATAGAATATTTACACAATGTAATAATGAGCCACTCTTCTATGCAGGCAGAAAAACTCAACTCGTGCTTAAAAATTAAAACTGTTTTGGGGAACTCAGTGTTTGGTGGCATCTTTAAGCTCTGATTGGTAATCCTTCGAATCGCAACGAGTGAAAGTTCAGCTCAACTGAACTTCCTGCCTGCCCACTTTGTGTAGATCGAGAAAATTTCACCTTTCGTCGCTCATTTCGCTGGCATGGTCGCTTGTCACTTCCTGTGTGGACACAGCTGAAGGGTGCTACAGTATGAGAGATTTAAGCAGATCAGAGAATGCCAAGCTGCCATATTAGGACTGGACAAATCTATTGCAAAGCGTGAAATCATAAGTAGAAATACGGCATTTCCTTATGTCTTTTGCGATGTGAATAACTCACGAGTTCATACTGCAATGATAAAGTTTAGATATATTGTACAGCCCCCTAATCTATTCCAAAGTCTGCACTAAAAATAAGATAAACCACGATACACAACCCCCTTTTGAACCCGCTGATGTCATCTTTAAATTTGTGCTTAGGGTCACATCCAAAAAATTTGTTTGTGGGGGATAAATCTGCTTGTCAGCAATTTAAAATCACCAACATTTAGAATTAACTATTTCACAGGACCATTTACTTTTGGCTGGTTGAAATCTGTTCTGTTTTTGTTTTATTTCCTGTATTAATCTTCCAAAGGGGCAATTTTTGCTCTGCAAATAATCCATTCAAAGTGAACACACACACACACAAGAAGCAGTGGGCTGCCACACATTGCATTGCCGTGAGCAGTTGGGGGTTTGGTGGCTTGCTCAAGGGATTTCAGCCAGGAAGGTGGAGGAAAGGAAAGTGATGCTCACTCCCCTCACCACCACACATTTTTCCTGCTGGTTTGTTTATCGAACCAGCGACCTTTAGGTCCCAAACCCTCCTCTCTAAATTAGGCCACGGCTTCTCAAACTTATCAAGGGTGCAATTTAAAGGGATGTCCCTGACAAAACATTTATCATTTTAGGAGCAACAGGAAAGTATGAATTGGGAATAGGCATGTTTTTTTTAGCCTCTCAAGTTTTATGGTGATCTGATCAGGCGCAATGTGTTTACAGGAACAGGTCGTGTTGATCAGTGTAAGAATGAAACTTCAACACCCATCCGTAATTTTCCTCACATCACTTCTGTACCAAAACAACACAGGATTATTTACAGAGTAGGCTTCATAGAAAAGACACAAGAGTATTTGTATATATTTATGAACAAGTTATGAGCATCAAGCATATTTGTGTTCCTGCTTCCCAAAAGTTGGAGATCCAACACATCGAGGACGCAAAATAAATTTAATTCAAATAACTGCAGGAGGAATGAAGGCATGACAGTAAAAGATGATTACCTAATACTCCAAAAGAGCCACTTCTCATTCACAATTGCTGTCCCTTGTTGTGCATTATGGGTAAAGGCTGTTTAATCAACACATTTAATTAGGAGTACCTTCTCTAATTTAATCTGCTACTAAGACCATGAGGTGTCCTTCTGCAGTCTCCATCTAATGATCCCAAAGGCATGTCAAGATAATGTTTAAAATGTATTTGATTTTTTAAAAAGCCTAATTCAGTATTATACACTAAACACCACAACCAGCACTGGTACTGGTGTGTGCGCGCGCGCGCGCGTGTGTGTGTGTAAGCAGCAGCTTAAACTAATAGCTGAGTGTAAAATCATTCAAACTCGATACCAGAAGATTAAAAAAAGCACTGAAATAAACATATATGTATATATTCTGTTGATAATTCTCACTGATTCACACACACACACCGTGTTGTAGTCACACTGCGGCCATCAGAGAGAAATCCACACGCTAGCTTTAGCCACATGGCTAACCGATTAGCTTAGCCGGATAAGCTAGCGAGCGTTTTTCACCCGCACTTTCTCTGTTCCACAAATAACCGCCCCTCCATTTGTAAATGTGTGTGTGAGTGGATGTTCCTGCTGAATGTGTCCGTGAACGAGCAGCCGAGCGGTGCTGCGTTACCTTTCTGCACCAACTTCAGCTCTCCGTTCTCCTTCTTCATAACAGCGGCACCCACGGCGTTCCCCGCGACGCTGCTACTGTTCTCCAGCTTGTGTTTCCTCTTCTCCTTTTCTCGCTCTTTCTCCTTCGGCCTTTTTGGTTTGGCCGGCGAGGCGATGGAGGCGATGAAGGCGCTCTGCTTGAAAACGCCGTGAACCTTGTGGAGAGGAGACGGAGACTGAGCGGGGCTGCTCGGCTTGACGGGAGAGACGCTCCATGTTGTCGGGCTGCCATAACTCTGCTTCTGCTTCTCCTCTCCTCCCCCTCCTTCGCCATTCAGTTTCTTAGGTTTGAAGCTCTTCTCTTCGCTTCGAACTTTCTTAGGTGGTGGAGGATGGTGGTCCCGGGAAGACTGCGGTCGGTTTTCGGACGACGGCTTCGACTCCTTGGGCTTGGAGAGCGGATTCTTCGTCGTTGAGACGAAGTGAATGAGGCTCATTGGCTCCGCCATCTTAGGGCTTTTCTCTATTTACTCTACTGCCGCTGTTTGTGTGAGAGGCTGGAGAGGGGCGGGGCTTAGCGTCTACTGTCCTGCTAGGTGGGTGCAGAGCCCTTGAATAGACCCGTTTGCGGGTGACGTCACTGGTCAGCTGATCCGGAGAAACGGATTCTTCAGGTGGGCAAACAAGAACAAATGAGTCATTGTGTTGAGTTTACGCGTGGATTACTGTTTGCTGGAATATTATTCGTTATTTTAACGCGATAAACAACATCACCAGGTGCACAAGGCGTTCAGTTAAAGGACATCCTTTTCTAATGATTTGTGAAGGATGGCGGCAGAAAACTGCACTGGCGCAGGATTCTCAAACAGCCAGACCTGAATGAGCCTTCAAATTCTCTACTTGCTAACTCGCGTGCTTTCAGGAGCATTGTTTTTAAACAGTTACCGTTGTAAGGAACCATCCTTTCCTGGCCTCACCGGTTCCTCGTTGATGTGTGAAAGACCAAGCCGATCCGATCAGTTCCTAATTTAGTGATTTAATAAAGTAAGAGAGAGTACAAAACACACGTGATCTTGCATCATGGCCATGGTCTTCACTCAGTCCAAACCACCTTCTCCCAGCAACCAGACAGAGTGAGCCCCGTCTGTCATTTCACTCCCAGTTTTATTGTTTGCATGTCCATTTTGCTACCTTCAGACCACTCCTACACACTTGTCTTGTGCCGCTAAGGGACCCCGTGGTGGATCTTTACTTGGCATCACAGGACATATGTTTTACATGATATGCAAGAAGCAACAATATCTATACAACAGCATACGCCCCGCCTCACAAAACAGCTGTTTTTACTCACAGAACTGGAAGAGACTAAATTTATGTTAAGAGGGAATTTTCCTGCGGTCAGCTATAAAATGTCTAAAATACAGACACCGTGATACTTCCAGATTGTAAATAAAAGAATACAAACTCTTATTATTTCTAACACCGTATCCATAACAAAACCTGGAGAACTTTGCTAATGGCTGTTTTTCCCAGAGATTCATACATCCCATAAGGTGAGTGCGCTCTTTTAATTGTACTTTCCAATTTGAAAGGTTAAGTGATAGAGAGCTGGGAACAGCATACACAGATAACATTTTTAATTATTAACTAATTTCAACTTGCCTCGCCTCACATGTACGGTGAATGCTTATACATATCCTGGCTTTTCCTCCGGAGAGGTAAGTTCAGGTGTGGTGCACGTTGTTTTCGTTATCAGGTATTTCATATCCAATACCTTATCACAATCGTTACCAGCGCCATCACGCTGATGAAACATGAATCAATATTGAATATGGTATAGACAAGAGTTCCTTTTATACCAGTTAATTAAAAACAGCGACAATTTTGGCCAACTTTGTGCAGAGCTTGAAAAAAATGCCACTTTCATGCTTTTGTAGCAAAACGCATATGAACAATTTGTTATCAGTGAGCACAGAGCTGATAGCTGGCCACGCTATGCATTCTAAGTGTCTAGTAATTATCTGAATTATTGCAATGATTAATATTTATTAATATATGCTGAAAATTTATTGTGACACATATATATATATATATA
>JBCNYH010000024.1:25887727-25902230 GCA_039654325.1 Tandanus tandanus
TATATATGTGTGTGTATATATTGTCATTGTTTTATTGGTGGGGCTCTCCAAAGTAAAGTACTTCCAAATTGCATACATTATTTTAACTGTTGCTAGCCTTTAACAACATTCAGGGCATTTTCTGCCGTGGAGAAGAGAACTGATATTTAAAAAGCTAGTTCATATTTTTATGCTGAAAAAGAATACAGTATGCAGAATACAGTAAGGAGTCATTTTTGTATAAACCTGCCATAACTCATCTGATTTGAAAATGATTTAGGGTTTACATTAGTGAGTCTTTGAGCTTTTGGTGGATGTGAATATATAATATATTAAATATATAATATATAATATAATGATGTGAACAGAATTTTCATGAATACCAAATTTCAGAAGGTAAATTAATGTAAATGTCACCCCGCAGAGAGGCAGAGAGTGAAACGGATGCCAAATTCAGGTCAGCTGTTTTTTATGAAGACAAGGCAGATAAATCCAATAACACAGTTCAATGTTGTAACCGTAGGACAAGCAGGGTTTAGGTGAGACAAATAGCTTGAAGCGGGCAAGGATCATACACAGAGTCACAATGTCTGAGGCTAGGAATAGATATGTAAAAGAGAAAGCAATACTGTTCATACCCAGCGTATCAGAACATAGAATCTTGGTATGCACTGAAAAAAAAACCACAGAAGCAGTAGCAGTGTGTGCATGTTGAGTCGGTGCTTATGTAGCAAGCGTGTGTCGCGGTTCAATTGATGTAAGTGTCGAAAGTCAGATGACTGAGATCAGTGAGGTACATACTGAGAGGTGTACTGTAAAGGCCGTCTTGAACGCAGGGAAGCTGTGAAAGTAAATAAATGTGTTTATATCCAGCTTTATAAATGTGGTCCATGGAAAGGTGGAGGAGTAAACATCATGTTGAACCTGAAACACTTTACTGTGATGTCTGACTCTACTGAATTTAAGCATAATGACTTGGCATGAATTGTTAGTTGTGTTGGAACTTTGTCTTAACCCTGATCATATTTTTATAGGTGATATTGACAGCTGAGTTGCCAGTTGCCAGTGCCCCAGGAGGAGTTATATTTACCTCCCCAGACTCGGGCAAGACATTCAGATCAGTCCAGCTGCCATTCCACCCAGCTCAGCCCATCTCCTACCATCACCATAACTCAGACTGCCTGCTGGCCATTAGCACAGATGTAAGTGATGTCTAATCTATGGCTCTACCAGCATACTATTTGTAACTGGTTTTAATCATCCTTCCCAGAATGGCAAGGAGGTGCTGGGTTTGAGAGGGTGTTTCTGCGTGGAGTTTGCGATTACTTCCCATGCTTGCATGGGTTTCCTCCATGGACCTCTTCTTTGTTCCATTTGAGACAAAGAATGGCTCTGAGATCTTCCCATTGTCCGTGACGTGTGACATCATGGATAACATCAACCTTTTTTGGGGGACCTTCCTGAGGATTTTGCTTTTCCTCATCGATAGAGTCGAAAGCCTTAGTAAAATATTAAACACCATATGTAGGTCACGGCTCTGTTCCCTACATTCATTCAGCCAACTCTGAGCAAAGGCGGGGCACACCCTGAACAGCTCGCCACTCCATTGCAGTGCAAACACACACAAACCATTCACATTCACACCTGGGGCAATTTGGAACAGCTAATTAGCCTAATGTACATGTCTTTGGACAGTATGAGGAAACCGGAGTACCTGGAGGAAACTCTCACAAGCACCAGGAGAACATGCAAACCCCCCACAGAAACGACCTCACCAAACCTGGGACTCAAACCCAGGACCTTCTTGATGTGAAGTGGACCTGCTAACCACTACACCACCGTGCCCCCCCTGTTCCCTACATGTTTCTTGAATTTACCTGGCTGTGAACATCATGCCAGTGGTACTTCTGTCAGATTTTAAGTGGCAATGGTTCATTAGGAGAATTAGAGATGCACCAATGATTATCATACACCTGCCTATCACACTTGTGATTATACAGGTGGATTAGCAATGCATCCTTCAAATCTTGGGTAACTGCCTCCTCTTTCCAGAGCCCTCAAAACAGTTGATTCAGCTCTGCTGAAAGCATTTCACAACCACGAATGTATATTTCTGCCAGTACACCATCCCCATCTAAAGACTTTCCATTTATAATTACATTTATAATTTCATTTTTAATTGCCTTAAGTGTTTTGTCAAGTTCCTCAATCACAGGGCTCTTGGGTATCTCGGCAATAGCATCATCAGGGATACAAGTGCTCCAACCATCTGTCTAGGATAAGGGCTGGTTCTTTGAGAAGAAAGTGTCCTTCAACATAAAGAAGTGGGTCTGTGCCCCCAGAAAGTGGGCGATACACAGCACACAGTTCTCCGAAGAACACTACCTGTTGATCCCTGGACCTTTCAATCCACCAAGCATTCTTCATCTTGTGTATTTTGGCTTGTATCTTCTGCTTGGTTCTGTTGTAATTGTGGTTCTTTGCTTGTGAGCCATTATTATTTGTGTATGTGATGTCGAGTGCATGAGGTTTGTCAGGTAGACAACTCACAGATGCATCATTCTCATCAAACCAGTCCTTATGCTTTTTCTTGACAAACCCTACTGAGTCTGTAGCAGTATTATAGAATTTCTAATGTAAATTATCCTAATGATGTTTTTCTGAGTCACAATCCAAGTTTTCCACATCTTCAGAGCAGTTGCACTCTTGCCTTTAAGGAGGCCCTGTGTCTTGTGCCTTGTGTGAGTTTTGAAATGTCTAGTTTTCTCATATGCTGGACTCTTTGGTGCTTCTGTTTCTGTTCAAATGCTATGCAGACTTTGCTAACCAAGAGAGTATGATGGGAGAAAGCATGGTGTTTCTCTGGCAGCTCGTGTGATCAGTCAATCTGATGCCAGTGACCAGAAGTGTGATTTGAAGCGCCGTTTTTGTTGCAAGAACACATAAGTCATTACCAGTTTTTTTTTCTCAGCACAGAATGTTAGCAATAAAATACTTACAGAGTTCTCCTCATCAATATCATGATGGCCAATATCCCTGTTCCACACTGTATGGTCTACCCCCTCATTAGAATTAAAGTCGCCGAGTAAGAACAACCTGTCACAATGTGGCACTTATTGAATGAGATTACTAAGCCACTCATAAAACTTCTCTTTAGCCTCTTGTGCATACATTATGGTCGGAGCACAGGCACTGCATCTCACACTATATCTCGCTGGCACCTTCAGGCTCACTGATATACAGTAAGCCTTTCGTTCATACCTTGGGGAAGCATGTTGATTAGCTGAAGATATTGATTACAGATTGAAAAACCAACTCTTGCTTGTCTTGGCTCTTTTTATGGGCGTCCACACTTCTCAAGCTGCGAGGATTCTGGTAAGCATGTTTCATATAGCACTTCTATGTCAATATTGTGGCTATCAAGTTCCTTTGCCACCATGGCAGAGGGAAAGTGACCTGCACAAGCATTAAGGGGTAGTGGAGTTGTGCTGGTCCAAATCCCCTTTTACTCCCAAAGAACATCAGTGACCACTGCAATGTAACGTGAAGGCAATGTACTCAGGTGCAGCATGTGGCCAGGATTCATGAACTTGGACTGCGCTGATGTGCATGGTCGCCACTGGCTGGCAAGGAGTTCATCCAACCTTTAACAGGTGTTGCTTTTAATCCTGCTAGAGGGGGAGCTGGTTTAGACACTGACCGCAAATCCATGTGGCAGGTTGCACAGGTTTACAATGTTACCAGTAGCAGGTTGCCCAAAATATAAGGCTGCCTTGACCTGACAGTACACAGGAAGCCAGAAGAAAGTACTACTAAATGCACTACTACCCAATCCGTACCTGCTGCATCTTGGCAAAAACTTAAGATAGCTTTACACCAAATGGAGGCCAATGCATCTGGGACTTTTTTCGAATAACAGAAACCAACAGAAATAGTCAAGGGAGTCCTGAATGCTCTGGATGTATAATATTGTAACAATCAATGTATGGTAGCTGAATGTTTTAGAGACAGAACCCTGATCTGAACCCAGAGTTACAGAGAGAGTTTTGATTCTTTCACAGGGTGCTCTGTGGCTATCACAAAACTTCGGGAACAGCTGGTCTAATATCCACGATGGAGTTTACTCTTTTACATGGTGAGATTGTCACTGCTTTAATAATATATACTGTATACTATGAGAGATGAGTTTATGAGTGTCGTGCATTTCTGTTTTTAAACCTACAGTATATACTCGTACATAAAACTATCCCTATCCCTGACATTATTGGCTAAACTCAGGCAGGGAAACATTACTATGTGTTAATCTTCTCATTCATTATCTTCTCTCTAAAGGGGATCTGGCTTTATTCTCTTTATCAGTTACAACCCTGATGGAACAGGTTAGTTTCCACGAATCACATAAAAATGGTATTCAAGGTAAATATAATAAATAAAATTTATATAAATGGTTTGTTTTGTGTGTTTCATTTTCCATGAAAACACAAACTTACATCTATCAAATGAGTTGCAAAATTAATATGAAATATAGTCAAGACATTGACAAGGTTACAGATTATTTGTTTTTAAATTAAATAATATTTTTATCCTTCAGACTTTGCTTTTGTCTAAAATCCTTCATTTGCAGCTATTACTGACTTGTAGACCTTTGTCGTATTCTTTGAATTAACCATCATCATCATTATTATTATTATTATTATTGTCGTTGTTGTTGTTGTTATTATTATCATTATTATTATTATTATCTTTTCCTTTATTCTGCACCATACAAATGTTCTTTTTTTTGTATCAAACTTAGATTCATCTATCTACAGCACTTTCCCCCAGTATTCCTCTTTCCAATATATGTGTACTGTTGCCCATCTTTATCTTCTTTCATTGACTAGTCTTACATATGTTTTTTTTTTTGTTTGGTTTTTTTGCAACTCCAGGAGTCACTGCTTCACTGTTGAAATTGTGACTGGTGTTTTTTGTGGGTACTATTTAATGAAGCTGCCAACTGAGGACCTGTCACGCATATGTTTTTACAGCGTAGAGACTCTGATGCACTTGTCCACTTGCTCAGACATCTCTTTCTGTCCTGACTAAAGCCAGTTGGTGCTGTCCTATGAAGGGAGTAGTACATTGAGATCTTCAGTTTCTTGGCAGTTTCTCATAAGGAAAAATATAAATATATATCATATATTTATACATAGATATGCATATACATAGTAGCCGAGTTGATGGAGATTCCGCACAGCAGTACTCTGACTCACTTGGAGTTTCCCAGCTGACTTACAACTTCTTACAGTAATACAGTCTGCTTGACAGTCTGAAGACACCTGTCAGAGGGCCCTGTTCAACCTGAGTGGGATGCTGTTGATTTCTTGCTTTTGCTGGTCATTTGTTCAATCACTCTGTTGACTGTTGCAAGAAGAATCACAAGGTTTTGTGCAATCTGACTCTGGCTACATCCACCCTCAGACTGACCCACAATAAACCCTCTTTGAAGATCAGACTCTTTTGCTTCTGGTGTTCACAACATAGCTAGTTGCCCTTTTAATATTTCCTTCAGAGTCCATTTAAAAACATTTATATACTGGTAATCTTAAATAATAAATATAATAATTATATTTACATTGTTCAGATGACATTCACAGATAAAACTCTTTAATAAGGGGTTTCTATTTACTTTTACTGTCTCTGTATGTATATGTATGTATATAATATACATTTTTAATGGGTGCAGTGGAGGCAGACAGACGAGGACACCTTTTCCTGAGACGTACAAAGGACATGGGCAGAACTTTTACCACCATCGCTCAGAATATCTTCTCCTTTGGCTATATTGGAGGTTTCCTCTTCACCTCGGTCATGGATAAACCGGTCAGGAAACGCATCCACACTGAAATGTCTTACCGGAGTGTATATAATCTGCACTATTTTTGGCTTTAAGTGTGATATGTGTTTGTGTGTAGGGTTCTCCTCGGGTTATTTATGTTTCTTCAGATAACGGGGATCAGTTCACCAAAGCTGTGCTCCCATCAGCCAACTCAGAGCAGGTGAGGTGAAAGTATACCATTATATCCAACACAATACAGCTGAGCTGTTTAAGCATTTCAACTGCTTCAAGGTCACAAATTTAACAAACACACACACACACACACACACACACACACACACACACGCGCACACACAGAAATGCTTACGCTCGTGGTTAGAGATTTGTAAGGATGCTGGTCTCACTATATTTTTGTCAATTCAGCAGCAAAAAAAATTCTCCCACAACCTCTGTGTTGACTGTCTGCCATGTACAAACACATACACGCACACAGCTGTGTCAAGCGGTGTTTACTGTACCTGCATGTTCCTGCTCTCTGATTTCAGTTCTACTCCGTTCTGGATGGTGATGAAGATATGATCTTTATGCATGTGGATAGTCCTGGAGGTAAATGCAACCTACTGAACAAGCTTCCTCTCAATTGGCTTCATTCTTGAAAAAAGTATAAGTGCTAAGTATAACCCCAATTACAAAAATGTTGGGCAGAAGATCATAGGGCATCCAATATTGATTCTTGGCCTTCTCTGTTGTGCACAGAGATTTCCCCAGATCTTCTTAATTTTTCATTGAGGAACATTATTCTTAAAGTTTTCCACAATTTGTAGAAGCAGTTTTTTGCAGTTTTTTGGTGAACCTCTGCCCAGATGCTCTTTTTATGCCGCAGTTATGTCACAGATCTGTTACCATGATCCATTTTAGTTTAAAAAATGTTGCTCCAGCTGTTTCTTTTCAGTACCACTTACTTTTTCAGCCTTTTGTCCCCATCCCTATTTTTATTTTATTTATTTATTTATTTTAGATGCGTTGCTGCCATCAAATTCAAAATAAGCTAATATTTATCATCAAATAGTAAAATGTCTCTCTTTCAGCGTTTGATACGTGTTCTATGTTCTACTGTGAATAAAATATGGGATTATAAGATTTGCGAATCACTGCATTCTGTTTTTATTTACATTTTACACAGCATCACAACCTTTTCGGAATTGGGGTTGTACTTGGTAGAAAAAAGTGTTGACAAAATCTATTTGAGAAAATAGCATGGCAGCTTTTTTTAAAAAATTTTATTTTCATATTTTAATAATCTTGACATAGATAAGGCAGAGTATATCATTCTTTTCCAAATAAAATGCATGGTATTGGCTTTAGGACCTTGACAATCAATTTGTCAGGTCTGATAGAAGCAGACACTGGTCAAGGACAAAAAAATCCTTTAGTTTTACTAACAGACTATATTTTTAGTGTTATATCCCACTACATGTTCTTTTTTCTCTGTGAGGAATTAAACTGTGTGATGTGCTTTTAGATGAGACGTATTTCGGGACGGTGTATACGTCTGATGACCGTGGTGTCCTGTACTCCAAATCTCTGGAGCGACATCTGTTTGGTGGTGAAAGGAAGAGTGACTTTACCAATGTGACATCACTGCATGGAGTATATCTTACCAATGTTTTTGAGGAGGGTACGACACAGGCACACACACACACACACACACACACACACACACACACAAACACAGAGTCTCTGTGTAAGATGTGGTAAGGGAATACATTTTAAAAAGTACTTAAATAAACTTTTAAAGGTTTCCCATACAGTATGTTTTATATGTTTATTTATTGATTGATTGATTTATTTTGTCATAAGAATTGGGCGGGGGTATGACAGAAGAAACTGATATAGGTTTGGTTGGGGTGGATTTTTATATCTGTCATGGGGAAAATAGGTCAGGTCTGTATGTTTAATTGTGTGATGTTTATACGAAAGTGATAAAACTGTCACAAGACAAATCATTCTTTTGTATAATATCCCTGCTACACATGGTTGACATATGGCTGCCGTACGGCTCAACCGAACACTGTTGTAAAAAAAATGTTGTATGTTACACATGGGTACTTAAAGAGTCCTGTGGTTTTAACATAGAACAATCATAGGACTGTTGCAAGAAAACCATACGATTCTAAGCGCATCAGATAACCAATAAAGTGTATAAAATTTGTATGTGTATAGTAACACAGCTGTAAGACGTCAGGGTGTCACACAACAAACCTAGGAATTGGACCTGGCATTGAGAATTACCTAAGACAGCCAAAAATTGAACATGTTCAAAACTCCTCAACAAGGGTCTACATTGGCAGTTTCTGTCACTCACCAGGTGATTTCAGTACAACATGCCCACAACTGTCCTAGAAATTTGTAGTTTTTTGTTGTGGACCTGTTATGCAATGTATGTGACCGGGGCTTTACAGACTACATTTTATCAAAAGGATACAGAGTTAACCCCGTTGTGTGTTCTTCTGTATTTTAATGCATATTTTCTGTTACAGATGGACGTATTTGCACAGTCATCACATTCAATAACGGTGGGAAATGGAGGCCAATAAAAAAGCCAGAAAACATTGACTGTGAAGGGAACATTAAAAGGGTAAACAAATTTAGTGATACATACAGCAAAAAAACATTCTGGGTCCAAATCCCACTGTCGATGAGGTCTTTCTGTGTGGAGTTTGCATATTCTCCCTGTGCCTGCATGGGTTCTCCAGTTCCCTCCCACAATCCAAAGACACGCACATGAGGTCAACTGGCTACTCTAACTCCCCCATAGGTGTGAATGTGAGTGTGAATGGCTGTTTGTGTCTGTGTTAGTTCTGTAATAGACTGGCTACCTGTTCAGGGTGTAACTCCGCCTATCACCCAAAGTGATCCATGACTGGCTCCAGCTTCCCCACGACCCTGAGTGATAAGGGGTACAGATAGTGGATGAAAGGATGTGTATCTTTCGGAGCAGACAGAACTAACACTTTTGTATATTTCAGTGTAAATTGCACATTCACGGAGAGCACAGCCACTACAGCCACATTTCTCCCATGTTGCCTCTGTCTCATCCTTCTGCTGTTGGTCTGATCATTGCTCACGGTAACAGACCCCATCCAGCATTAGCGTTAGCACTAGCATTGGCATTATCTACTCATTAACACTCTAACATTCAGTGCAGAAGCTACAGCCTATGTTTTCACAGGCAGTGTTGGGGAATCCATTTCAGCATCTAAACCCAACGTGTATGTGTCTTCGGATGGAGGTTATAGCTGGATATGTGCACTGAAAGGACCTCACCACTACAGCATACTGGATTCAGGAGGCCTGATAGTGGCAGTGGAGGTTCGAAGAGATCGACAGGCTCATGCTATAAAGTAAGTTGAATGATGATATATACTGTTAGTATGAATGAAGACTATTGGAGAAATGTAATTGAAATTTGTACCAAGTGATAATTTTTACATATTTTAAGGTACTTACCTAACCGTACTTTGAGTTTAAATAATGAGCTATTTCTGCACATTAATGCAAAGGATCTTGTCCTTATGGTGGGTATAATAACGCGGTACCATTCTGGGCTGTCACAGATGTGGGTGTGGCTCTAAAGCAGTGGTCCTACATCGCAGTGTGAGAAAGGATCAAATATGACTGCTGTTGCGGGCTTTCAACCAGAGCTGAGTTCATGATCGATGTAGTGCGTAACTCTTGTTACGTCATGTTACAATCATCCTGAACATTTGCAGTGCATTGAGGAAAAAAACAGTCTACTTCTTCTTAATAAACAAATCAGTCAATACATATAAAGATAGATTCATAACCTCAAGCACAGCCTACTAACAGTATTAATAACATTACAGTATATATATATATATATAATGTAATGTATATTATAGTGGAACTAGTATTTTATCAGTGAAACTTCGCCAGATGCCATTTTGGATATGGACAAATATATAAAAATGCATCATGCTCAAGTGTGGTGCTGTGTAACTCCAGCTTACTTATTCTAATAGCCTTGAATCAGAGTTAATATACTGAACAAAATCTGAGACTATAAATAGCAGGGGGAAAATTATTTTGTTAACTGAAATAAAAATAAAAATAATAGTTCATAAAATAATGAAAACTAAATAAAAGGTACAAAGAAAACTACAGCAAAATTGAATTGCAGGTTATTTTTTTCTCCTTGATTTGTGCTGTGATCCTTATTCCACTTCGGAGATGAAGATGAAACAGTAACAGGCTTCTTCTAGACGGTGACAGAATTGTGCAGTAAAGTGAAAACTAAAACTAGCTCTAAATAAAAACTAAACTAAAACTAGTCAGTTTCTCGAAATAAAAATATAACTCAATTTATACACATGTATAATAACTCTGCCTGGGAAAAAAATTCCGAAAATTTAGGGTGACCATCACACAATGTAACTGTTGCTATGAAATTGGTCTACTAACCAACCAATAGGAAAGCAGTATGAAATGAGTTCTGAGCAATATAACACTGGTAAAAGTTTCGATTCATATTTAGATACTTACATACTTATTGTTTACCATTATAATACTGCAAGATATTTAATGCGTTGTAACCTATGGTTTAGTAGATTTTATTATAATACAGTTTACACACATCAATCTCGATGTTAGGTTTATTAGATCCACGTCACACATTGGGGCTCATAATAACATTGCTGAAGTCTCACAGTCTGCATGCAGAAATAAACAGGGGTGTGTGTGTGTGTGTGTGTGTGTGTGTGTGTGTGTGTGTGTGTGTGTGTTCAGATTCTCCACAGATGAGGGTCAGTGTTGGAAGACATATAATTTCACAGAACATCCCATCTTCTTCTCTGGCCTCACATCTGAACCCGGGACTAAGACTCTGAACATCAGCGTGTTTGGGTTCCGTCCTGATGATGATGATCAGCCCACATGGGTCGCAGTGACTATTGACTTTGAGCAGATTTTGAACAGAGAATGTGAGTAAAATATGGTGATGTTGTATCATGTTTGTGTGTTTTTTTTTTCTTCGCACATTATTATACAGGTTTTTTTTACTATTATTTTCCCACTTGTCTCAATATCATGGCTTAAAATCATCCACTTTTTTAAAAAACACTTCACACTTTGAGCTTTACAAACATGCAACTGCACGAAAAACACTTCAAAAACTTCATAGTTCACTTAAAGTTGACTCATGCTGCCATACGTATGGTACCTACGTGATTACATAACTACAGTAAAGCCAGAAACTGTGCAGAAGAAAAAAAGATGGCAAGTGAATGAAGGTCCAGGTATATCTGCGCTGGGGGGACAGCAGTGACAATCTGTTGATAGTGGGGCTTGAACCCCCAAACTTGGGATTAGTAATCCAGCACCCTACCACCGGGCCACCACTGCCCCCCCAACTAATGTTGTGTCTTGTCATTTCTCTGCACTGCTTCTCTTCATTACCATCTGATAACTATTAAACTTGATCAACATTAAACAGGAAGAAGGTCACCGAAAGAGTAACACCCAATGGCCCTCATATGAGATCCAACAATGTAGTTGGAAGAAAATATGATGTCCTCATATGAGGACAGTGGGGTCTCAGAAAGTTCAGAAATGAGTACTGCATAACTGATGGTACTCGGATGGTTACCAGGACTTTTTATAGGGTTGTATAGAATGCTGTTTATACCATCAAGCTTTTGGTGTTTACACGCAGCCTTCGTCCATGTCCAAAATGGTGGTGTTTTCATGTTCACGAAGCTTATAAAGTATTTGTGAAGTCACGCACATAGGTCTAATAGCACATGGCCTCTCTCCACTCTGGGGTGCCAATACATGTGTGAAAATGATTCCTCATGCTATCTGAACAACTCTATCACTAATTGAGTCCCCATGTTATATCCGTGCCATCAGGGAAGAAAAAGTACATTGATGTGATAACCTGCTCATTCAGTACATTCAGATCATCAGCTGACTTCATTTTATTGCCACATTAATGTTGTTGAGCTTCGACCTGACCAACTGGAGCAACAATGCCATGGAACAATTACATGCTGTGATCAAGGATAAATGCACTCCATGAAAATGTTAGAGTGTGCAACTTTTTTCTTGGCCGGGCAGTGTATGTTAGCCCTGACAGCATGCTGGCACTTCATGGCAAACAAAAATCTCCAATCAACGACCCCAGTAATTTTTTTAAATGTTTTTTATTATTATTATTATTATTATTATTATTATTATTATTATTATTATTTTAAAAAATAAAAACTCATAATAAAACTCGTAAAAATGAAGATTACTTTATTAATACAAATAAAATATACTGTTTATGCAATACTTATGCTTAATAGAATAAACATTAATTTAAAAAACCTCAGATATGCTCCTAAACTTTGTTTTTGGGGCTCTACAAAAAAAAAAATTATGTTGTTAAATAAAAGGAAATTATTAAATAAAGGCCATGCTTTGAGAAACACACCACAACCACTGTTATGGGAAACTGATTATTTTTTCCAACTTGGAAAGCTACCGGATGAAACTAGCAAAGAAAATTCAAATTAGCCCAGTATTATTTACACAAATTAGCCCAGTATTATTTACACAAATTAGCCCAGTATTATTTACACAAATTAGCCCAGTATTATTTTGTTCAAGGATCTAGATTTTATGTGTTTAGTGCAAATATAAGTCCACTTTTTTACTTTATCGAAGTAAATTCTTTTGTGACTGCATGCTCTGCTGTATGTGACCTCTGGCATTTCTTTCTGTCAGTCTTTAGCTTCAGGAAAGTCAGCCAGCCCACTCCTTGCATGTAATCACTATCTGCATATGGCGCATTACTATCGCAAAAAGACTGTAATAGCAATGATGGTTGTTCCTTTCAATATACTCCATGAAACACCTGTTGAAAGCTCCATTATTGAATGTGATGAAGCCACCAGTCAAACCGTGCATTGACCCATGCTGTTTGTACAACCAAGTCATGAAAACAAACACACGTGCACTGGTGTGACCTGTTTTTAGCAACACAGATGTGTTGTTGATGTGTGCTATTAAAACAGTGATAAGATGTTTCTCTGATTGTACCAGGTAGTGAGCAGGACTACGTGAAATGGTTGGCCCATTCTGATGAAGGAGAAGAAGATTCTCAGACACATGGATGTGTCTTAGGCTACAAGGAAACTTTTCAAAGGCTGAGGAAGACATCAGCATGCAGAAAGGGGCGTAACTACATGGTCAGTAAGCAGCAGACACCATGTCCCTGCTCCAGAGAAGATTACATGTGGTAATGGGGCACTTCGTTACAACTGCAGTATTTCTTAGGTTATGTTACGTATGACATAAGTCCGACCATAAAGCAAAATAACCTCTGTCATTTTTTCTTCCTTCATTAAAGTGATTATGGATATTACCGGCATGAAAACAGCTCTGAGTGTGTGAAAGAGCCTGAGCTCATGAACAAAACACTGGAGATTTGTGTGAATGGCGAGTTAGAGGAGCTCCAGACAACAGGGCATGTGCCATTCCATTCTTTTATTTATTTAATCTTACACACACACACACACACACACACACACACACACAGATAAACCATGAATGACACTTTGTATATTATGTGTAAAGGTATCGAAAGATCCCCAGTGATAAATGTGAGGGTGGCTTTAACCCCCCACGTCAAATAAATCCCGACAAAGTGCATTGTGGGAATACCAGCCAGCCTTCATCTACAAACTATGAGCCTATTGGACGAGTGAGTGGATTTGCATTTCTCCATTTCCTTGTTCAAATGTAGTGATAATGCAGTTTGTGTGAATTGAGCAGATAGGTGGCCTGCGAGAACTTCATGAACGATACCATTTTTAATCATTTCCAGAAGGAGGTGTGGTTGCTGATTGTGATATGTGTCAGTGTGGGGACTGTAGCTCTGGCTATCATTACTGCAGTTGTCTTAACAGTCTGGAGGACGAACCACCGTCAAAGGTATGACTTTATTGTGACAGAATTGATATATGGGTTTGTCATCATCTTATATCCTATTATCATTCCTGCCTCTGCAGGTCGACATCGTACCAATTCTCAGCTCTTCAGCTGCATGACGATGAAGTGTGTGTTGCATTGGAGAGCACTCCAGGCAGTAACCAAACCATCTACCAAGAAGATTCGGATGATGTGAGTCAGATGACTCAATCACACACTCTATTCACTATCGACTCTACTCGAAGCTCACTGCCTTGTACAATTTCAGGTTCTCTTAACTCCAAACACCCTTAACCCTGCCCATAAAACGACTCGTGTGTTTGAAGCAGAGAGAACTAATGTCTATTAATTGTTGCTATGTTGTGTTTTCTTAACCAATGCTCTTTGATATTCAGTGAATTTTTATGATGCAGCATCTGTATTTATTAAGTGAACTCATGTCATACAGAGATATGTTCGGAAGCCACCAAAGTGACTCTCTTCATTTCTCAGTACGGCAGCAGGGAACCGATATACTGGCTTGCCACCATTCCCGTGTAGGCAGCCAAGGATCTTCAATATGGACATATTCTTGGCTCAGCTGCTATTTGAGCATAAACACCCCATGAAATATGTCCAAGACCATTTACGATATAATAATAATAATAATTTCTACAAAATAACATTTAATGTATCTGTTTAACATTTTTCTATTTCCATTAAAATTATGTAATT
>JBCNYH010000024.1:25924055-25936334 GCA_039654325.1 Tandanus tandanus
CCCCCCCCCCCCCCCCCCCCCCCCCCCCCCCCCCCCCCCCCCCCCCCCCCCCCCCCCCCCCCCCCCCCCCTCTTCTTCACTAATTTCTACATGCAGCACAAGGCATTGAGGGAACTGAAACTTGAACCACATTCACTTCTGCAAATCTATTTATGAGAATGTGGAAAGCCCCCTGAAATATCAACTAAAATGTACTAAAGGTGAGATATAAAAATATGATTCACATTCAAACAAATACAATGAAACACACTGTAAGACGGGGCAGCTTCAGACCAGGTATGTGTGCTGGGATCCAGCAGGATTCAAGAAAAAAGTTGCATGAGGTTTTTACTTGGTTTTAAATGTGCCATTTAAAGAAGAACTGTTGTTGATCAATGAATGAGGGTTGCCAGGTAGCATCAAAATTCCCACCCTAAATACATCTTGAAAACCCAACAAAAAAGATATGAAACTAGCTGAAAAACTTTAGACATTTCCTGAGATGGATTTCATGTGACAGCTTAACGTTGGGTTGCTTTTCTGATCTGCAGAGTCTATATGCAACAGAGAGACAAAATATCTGGCAAAACTGATGATGAAACATGGATCATGCACATTAAAGTCATAATTTTTTTAATCAGTGGTTTGATTCAGCATCTTAAGCTTAATGATTCCTTACTGTACTGTGAAATATAAAAAGAGAGGTTTTATCTATTAGGCCTATGTAAGTGAAATCACGCATATGTTATCAGCTAAGCAAACAGGCTGCATGTACCTATAAATATTTCATGTCTCTAAATATGACATTCGGTAGTGCAGCATTTGGTTGTTATAATAATCAGAATCCAAGCCTTTCATTTTACAAAGGATCCCAAAAGATGAGTGAATTGGGTATCAGTAACAAAGCATGCACAATTAAACAACCCTAAAGTCCTGGTAACTATCAGAGTACCATCAGTTATGTAGTGCTCATTTTATATCTAGTTAGTGTTATTTTTCTTAAAGTTGTTAATAGATGTAATTAGATGTGGGTCTCTTATTTTTACACTTATTTTACAAGCACGCACTTGATTCATAATAATGACCAACTGTAGGCCCGAGACAAACACCAGTAATGGGTGATAATGGGGTCAATATGGGATATACAGCAACATTTCCTGGACATAGAATCTAAAAATAAAAGTTGTCTTTCTGGTTAGTTTTTGTTACTAATACAATTTTTGACAGTCTATCCTTTGACAAATGATAAGGAAAGATAGCTGCACAAGTTCTTATGAGAGGATTTTGAACAATTTTCCAGGTTGTCAAAATGTTATGGATGTTACTGTGTTAATACATTTGATGTACTTTCATAAATTTTAAAGCTTGTTTACTTCCATCTAGGCAAGAACTAAATAAATCCAGACAAATGTGAGATTCTATGTCACAGAAATGTTGCTGTTTATCCCAGAATGAGCCAATGAAGACACTAAGTTTGTGTGATTGATCATAATTTATCTTGTGAATTAGATACATTTTTTGTAAATTACATCTATGCTGGTCACTTTCCAGATTTTCAAACACAGGAATAGAGAAACATAACAGCTGTCCATCTAAAATACAGGTTTATGTCTTCAGTATGTTAATGTAGATCAAGGGAAAATTTGCATTTTCAAATTGTTTCAGTCATCCAGTATGTGACAACACAGATTACATAACGATGTCCATATCTGTGAGCTCGAGGACTTTTCTTGGTGAAGATGCATTGTTGGCCAGTTCAACATATGGATCCACTGTAGCTAGGCTGGTATTGCTACACTTTTCGAAACACCTGGACTTTCATTCTTCATGTGAATCCTGAGTTAATTCATGAAAAATTAACTATGGGCTCGCAGCACTTGCCATCTTTTGCTTCATGTCAAAAGTGGCTGCTGTACAGTTTCCAGTTATAATTCAGTCATGTTATCACATTAGCTCTATAGAGCTGCTCTCCATGCAGGCCATGAAGACAGAGCTGCACATCACTGCAAGGGTCTGAAAAATTATTGTTTGTTTCTTAAAAAAAAAAAAAAAAAGATTTCCACTGTTTTATGGCACAGTGATAGAGTTAATGTAAAAAATATATGGTGTTCAGATGCACAAACTCAGTGCATTCTTTAACAGGATGCAGAATCATGTTTTAAAACCACAGCATGAATGTGTACTGTATAATGCTTTCTTATAGACCTTTATTTTTGTGATCGTATATACCTCATTTTATTACGGTGCTCAACATGTGCAGAGCAGGAGGAGGGGCAGTGAATTTAGTGCTGTTTATAAAATGTCAGTGTCCTGTACTGATATGTGAAAACCATATCTGCAGACTACAGACATTATACTCAGTTTACTAAGTATGCAGTTCAGGCAGCCTGAGTTAGCTCCTATCACATACACTGTCCAGTCAAAAAAAAAAGTCCCGCCATCCAATATTCTGGCTTCCTACCATGCTCCCCTGTCCACATTTTCATCTGATTTGACTTCAGCAGATACAGCCTTCTACAAGAAAAAGTTGGACATTGCTGCACAAGATCCGCGCAAACTGAACATCTTTGACAACCCTGATCTCTCATTCAGTCACTGCTAGAAGCCTTGCTGTAACAATGGACTCTGATCAGCCTGTCCTCTTATATTGCTGAACTTTCTCTATCAAGTCGATTTCTCCTCTTTAACATCCAAAGGATTCATCCATTTCTTTCCACTAAGGTCACTCAGATACTTGTTCAGTCCTTCGTCATCTCAAGGCTAGACTACTGCAACTCACTCCTCGCAGGTCTGCCTTTGAGCGCTACTCGACCTCTGCAACTGATCCAGAATGCAGCTGCACGGCTTGTTTTTAACCTTATTAAAATCTCCCACACCACTCCTCTGCTATGCTCTCTCCATTGGCTTCCTGTAGCTGCTCGCATTAGATTCAAACACTAATGCTTGCCTACAAAGCCAAAAATGGACAGGCACCCTCATACCTCAAAGCACTTATCACATTTCATACATGCAATGCACCGCGTTCTCTCAGATCCTGTTGCACTGCTAGACTGGTCCCTCCTTCTACCAAAGGATAAGGGAAACATGCATCTAAGCTCTTCTCTGTTCTGGCTCCAAAGTGGTGGAATGAACTTCATCTAGACAGCTGAGTACTGGGTGTCTTCAAATGACGGATGAAAACCTACCTTTCTCAGCAGTACTTACATTAGCTCTATGTTACACACATACACACACACACACACACAAAAACCCCACACAACATTTACCCACTGAGTTTTGACTGATTGCATATTATTCTATGTCCTAGTGAATCAGAATTCGAATGTATTCACTAATAATGACTTTGAAGCATTTCTGCAAGTCGCACTGGATAAGAGAGTCTGCCAAATGCTGTAAATGTATTTTGTTGGCGTTCCTTTAGCCTTTATTACGGCGAGTGATCTTGTGGAACTTTTTCTTCAGTTAGTCAGGTCGAGGCTCAGCAACATTATGTAACAATAAAATGAAGTTAGCTGATGAACTGAATGTACTGAATGAACAGTTTATCACATGGACTAATAATGGACTTTATCTGATTGCATGGATATAAAGTTGGGGCTCAGATAGTGAAAAAGTGGTTCAGGGAGCATGAGGAATAAATGTTACATGTATTGGCACCACAGAGTCCTGACTACAAGGATTTTTTTTTTTGGTCTGGCTACAATGGTATCAATCGCGTATGAACATTGTACAATTTACTTTCCCAACAACAGACATACAACACATATTTTACATGTGAACGTAACTACTCACATTTTCAAATCCCCCTCAATCAAACCTACGCCAGTCCCTTCTGTTGTAGCTCTGATAGATTTTTTTTAACACAATAATAATTATTATTATATATTTTTCATTCCAGGTTGTTTCACAGCATTAGGATTCAGTACATGAATGTAATTCTACCCACAAAGAAATTCTTCTTGTATATTATATAAAGTGACTCTGATTGGTTGGGAGTTGCTTACAACTCTACAGGAAGCAAAACAACTAGGAAATTTTGAGAGGCTCCAATGAGTTGGTTTAGAGTGATCTAGATGAACCATATATAGAACTTAATGAATATTAATAACAGTGGAATTAAGGGCAAAAGTATTTGTAATTCTAAGATCAGATATGTGGGGGTAAAACTGTGCTAATGATCTGTAGTGACATTTAGAATAGGCAAGACTTACCTTGAATATAGTGTTCTCCTCCTCAGGGGTTGGAAGATGGCGTGTGGCATGTCTCCATGGTATCTGAAATAAGCGACACTCCTTATTGAGCCAGTTGAGACCAGGGTATTTTCCACTGTTCACCTGGGGAAGGACACATGCCTATGTTTAAAGACTGTTTCTAGGGCAAAAACACTCATTACACAGTTTACATGATTGCCTGCTTCAATACAGCTATCAACTCATTAATGAGAAAACTTCAGGTGTTGTTCATGTGAAGACACATGCATCTTCATGCAAACTTCATACATCTGTATTTAGAGCTGAAGCATAACTGTAAATAAGCATTATATAGAATTTGTGTGAGAGTAACACATGAATGTGGTGTGATTCTCAGCTCATGGCTTTCTATCATACTGGCTGATGTGCAGTATTAAAGGAACAGTGTCATAATTTTTACCTAAATTCAGTTGCCCAAAAGTAAAGTTGTGTAAAGATGCAATAAATGTCCAAAATACTAGCCTATGTTTGTTGCATTTCAACTTGCAAATCAAGTGGGGTTTACAGTTTCTGAACCTAACATAAGTGAATGGAAATGGACTGCAACATAGACTTTTTACACTTACATTTATGGCCCATATCCAGAGCGACTTCCATTTATCATTTTTATACAAATGAGTAATTGAGGGTCGAGGGCCACACTCAAGGGCCCAACAGTGACAACTTGGTGATACTGGGGCTTGAACCCCTGACCTTTGGATCACTTACCAACAGCTGCAACCACTGAGACACTGCCGCCCGTTTTCAAATCCTGTTAATCTGAACAGTTTTCAGAGATTGAAATCCTATTGCAAACTTTTACCAAATTTGTTGTATGAACCTAGTTCAAGTCAAGTATCCTCTGTAAACCAATTTACCATCTATATAGATGAGTATGACTTCTTTGATATTCCCACTGATGTTATTCAGGCTATTTTCTTCAAAAAAACATGACCCTGCCCCTTTAAGTCCAACATTACTACAACCACAGTACAACACACTGGAAGTTAAGTACTGAACTGTAAATACATGCCAAACCAATAAAATACCATTTCAACCAATATCAAGTGACATAAGTCAATAATTAAGAGAATTGTTGCTTTAAAGTCTTTACATGATTTTCTGTCATATGGAAGACATCTATAAAGACAGCCTTTTATTTGGAGACTGTGCTCCAATAAGTCCAGAACCAAATGCAAAGAAAGGGTGTTTAAAGAGAGTGTTGTAGCTGCTACTAAAAAACTTTTCCTCAGAGAACTCTATTCAGAAATGTCCATCGGAGTCGTGAACTACACATGTTAATAAACAAACCTGGCTTAATGAAGATTCTCTCAAAATGGTGACGTTTTGCTCGGTCTTCTTGCAAAAGTAAAGACTATCCACCCCATTTCATTTCCAATCATCTAAAGCAGCTCCCATGAGAATAACAGGAATGCTCACCTGAGCCAGCAGCCACGGTTTGAGACGGATTCTCCTTGGCTGGGTACTCATGGCATTTGAGGTTTGAGCAATGTGAATAATCTTCCTCTGAACTTCCTCTCAATGGAGGAAACGGGCTCACAAATGGTTGTGCAAGTGCACCGTGATGTGTGGAAAACTCAAGACAGCTGCAAAACAAAAAGCAACATCAGCAAGATTGGAGATACTCGTATAAACACAAACAGATGTTTATACATCAATAAACAAACTAATGAGAAAAAGAAAAAGCTTTTGCCCCCCTTATTGACTCACTTTTTGTTTCAGCAGTCCTCACAGTTTGTTAACAAACACCAACTTTGTCCAAGTTGGCTCTGTTGCTCTTTTACTGGAGCACTTGTGAGGAGTACAAGAATAAAGATTTTATCTAAAATAGACCAATACTGCACATTTTTACATTCGTGGGTAAACAACAGTGTACCAGAAGTCTTTAACCTCTGACCCCTGACCCAATCACGCACAGCAATTTCCACTTAAATCGGATGATGATACTGCACAAGAACCAGGGATACAATAGAATTAGAGTAGGCTAAGCCATTATACACTTTCATCCAAATAATAACAAAAAATGACAAGTCATTAAACTCTCTTCATCTACATTCCTAAATAAAAATTATTTGCAGCACAGTTTTCAGAGCAGGTAAAAGAAGGTTCTTCTCATCCGCTAAGAGAGGAAGATGGTGAAGCCATTAAAAATAAATAAAAAAAAATGCACTGCACAAATGCATATTTTTGGCATTTACATTTACCAGTCTTGCTAATAACATAGGTAGCTCCGATGGCTACAGCCAGTCCTTAAATCCCTCTACCTCAGCTCTCCTTACTGCTTCCTTGTTTCTGCTTCATGCGAAGAATTTTCTGATATGCATCTACAGAAGTCATGGGATAATGATTCAATTAGTATAAGGTAATTTGGTTTCATTAAAAAATAAAAATAGCCATCAGAGATGGTGAAACCCCTCAGCCATCCAGAAATTCTTGAGAAATAGCCCAGACAAAATTAATAAGGTCAAGGTCAAGGATCAAACCGAAAAATTGACAAGCCTTTGCATACTTACACACCATAGGAAACATGTATGCAAAATTTCAGAATGATCTGCCCAGTTGTTCTTGAGAAATAAAATATACTTATATACAGTTTATACATTACTGTTGTTAAAACAAAATTATATATACATATATACATACACTAAAATAAATAAAATGTTCACCAATGGAAAATATATGTTTCGATAATACACATGGTTGTGATTGGTGTTCCGTGGGAGTGACTGGGTTTCTGACTTGATCCAAACTGAACGCTCTCATCGACAAGACATTTCCACCCATGGAAATGTCACTCTTCTGAGCGGTTTTAGGGTTTGTGTGTGTGTGTGTGTGTGTGTGTGTGTGTGTAAAACCTCTGGAGACTGTGGTGAGTGAAAATCCCAGAAAATGTAAAAATGTTATAAAAATACTCAAACCAGCAGCAGTCCAAATCAGAGATCCCACTGTTTCTTCTTCAGTCTAATTGTTGATGTGAACACTGCCTGAGGCTTTGACTTTTGATCATTATGCCATGAACCTATTCACATCAGCAGATAACCATGTTGTTATCTGCTGATGTGAACAGAAGGAAGTCTTCTTAATAGCAGGAAATGGCTCTGATGCTAACGTAAACCAATCAAACCTGTCTGGGTGTGGTTCCTAGTGTCTGATGAACTTCGATGTAGTCAATCCATTGTCTTTAATTTTCTTTCCACATTACTTACACATTGGAATCCTTGTTTCCATATACAGCGATCCAGCTGAATCCATGGCATTCGTGAAACAAAGCAACTACACACATGCAAGTAAAAACCCTTTTTCTTTAGCACACACGTCTGGGTAACCACCAAAAAATGTATTATTCTCGAGTTACTGATGAGTCAAGCCAAGTCACGAGTCATCAAAGATGAGCTGCATGTCTCAAATCTGACCACCAACATAACGTTTGCAAAAAACATTTCCATTGCGCAACTTTGCAGACATGCAATTCCACTTCCTCTGACTCTTCGGGTCATGCAACTTTTAATAGTTTTCTATGATGATCATTTCTGCCTTATTGAAATCACTGCCATTTTTCTAAACATTTTCCAACAAGTGTTGTCCGAACATCACCAAATTCAGATCACCGTAATGGGAGACTGACCTGAATTCATGCGTTTCTTGGATTTTTCACATGTGGGACAGTTCATCCAGAACAAGCAAACAAACACTAAGTGAGAGCATACCCTGGCAACAGTACCATCTCCAGATCAAATATCTTACATGAGTAAGAGAAAACCTATAGAACAAATTTTGATCATTAATCGAAAGATTTGGATCACAGAGTTCGTAATTCAACCCGAACAAATTGGATTTCTTCTTGGATTTTTGATATGTGGCGCAGTTTGTTAACAGCATGCAAGTCAACGTGAGAGCAAAGTCACCAAACAGGAAATTAGAGCCTATCTCAGAAACACTTTGGTACTGACATCAAACTTGGCATACGTGTTTAGTATTAGGTAATGTTGCTTTGCGTTCCTCTGCAATATGGGAGGGCTACTGAAAACAGGAAGTGATGTAATCGTTCAGCTACAGCTTGATGTCTTGCCATCAAATTTAGTACATCTCATACATCTCAGAGAGGAGTGCTGACGTCTGCTCTTTCCCCATCACTAAGAGCTGGAGATCGCAAACACATGGCCCTTAATCTCTGCTTGCAGCTACATTTAATATAGATTTTGTACAATTTTTGAAGTTCTCATGGATTTGTTTTGTAAATAACTGTTACCTTGTGTTTCGGTCTGATTATGGTATATTCTTTTATCAGTTTAATAAATAGGAGTAGTGCATAATTTGACCATTTCTACTACAGTATTAGCATCAACATTTCTTCGTACCACAATAGTAATGATGTGATAGAATGCATGATCTTAATTTCTACATTTCCTAAATAAATGTTCTGGTAAACAGTCAACAGAAGGGTGTCTGCCCTATGATGATGATGAGTTTAATTTTTACAGGGGTGGAACTTAGCAAAACTAAGCTACTGGCCAACAGGACTAGTGAAATTATGAAACTACTAGTCCTCCTTCATATTTACTGGTCAGGAACACTACATCTTCTTTGCCTGTTGGATTTGTCAGGTCACCAGCAGGATGACTTGCTAGCTAATGTCACTCGCCCCACAGATTTTTGACACGCCACGGGCCAGCGGACTAGTGTTTATTTCCACCCCCGTTTTCACCAACACCATCACGTGACTGAAAATCTGTCTGTGTTCAGGAAACAAGGTAGTAAAACCATCTCTCTCTGTGTCTGTCAGTCTGTCTCTGTGTCTCTGAGCAAAACGGCAATTTCAGTCACCTGTGAGCTCAAGTATACAGAATAATGTGGATTGTGCTTCCCTCCTGTAATACTCTTCCCGTGACACAGATGGCTTTGTCTGGCTGTCGCGTCTGAGAGGAACCACATCTGATCCTTCACCATCTCTGGCTGGTAGTTATACCTAATACAATAGGGTGAAGCTGGCTGGAGGATGGGATGCGACACTGATTTATAGGTTTTGTAGTACTCGAGATCAGTCTCAAGAACACATTTTTAAAGGTCTTGTCTCTTAGAATTGACTGCATGGACTAGCTGGACTCTAAACTTTTATCTAATGACCAGTCAAGCCCACTCCAACATCTTTTTCATATTGCTGTGAGTGGAGGTAAGATTCCCACCTTCAAATGCAACCAATGACTTACTTTAACTTAAGTTTTAACACTGCCATTGCTGTGTTTGCTTGTTCAAAGTTTATTAATACTCAACATGTCACATGTCAAGTCCAACAACAAACTTCTATGGGTCACCAGAAAAACACCCACCAAGTGTAAAGTAGATTCTACCTTTGAATATGTGGGTTTCCTCTGGGTGCCCCAGTTTCCTCCCACAGTCCAAAACATTAACATTTCTTCTTTATTTATTCACTTTATTTATATTGCTCATATATGAGGCTGACCAAAGTGCTTTACAAAAGGAAGAAAAAAATTTAAAAGGTAGTTGAAAATAATCTTACATTATAAAATTAGAATAAGTTTGAAAAAAATAGCATAAAGTAATACATCCAGGGTCTGAAATGTTAATTTCTTGTAGAGAATTGTTGAAGGTTGAATTTACAATTTTATTCAATTATTTATCTTATTTTCAGGGTTTTCAGAATAAAAAGCATTAAAAAACTCCCTCTCCAGGCTCTCTCTCCTATATTTAAAATGATTTTAATAGGTTTAACATTCACTAACATATTCGCTCTACAATAAGCACAGTTGGTTTGGGTTGGAGTGTGGATCTCAGTAAGGAAGGTAAAAACATACATTATTTCACATTTAATATTCTATGTTTCGAGAGAAAAATGATTATGAGTTCCTATTCCAGCCTCACTGTTTAATGTAAATGTACAACAGGTTAAAGGAAAGTTAAGTACATGTACAGGTTATAACCCCCACTCCTAAAAAAAAAAATCCAGTTTGTACTCACCAGCTACCATCTGCTCAGAACAGCAGGATTTTTCAGTTGGGTAAATTCATCCTGCTTTTCTATCAAAACTCAGAATAATATTAATATTTAGGAGCTGCTTAAAATCTGAGCCCCGAAACTGTTTGCATTTATTTCCAGTAAAGACACAGACACATGTCCAAAGCACTGTGCTGAGCTGTAAACTTTAATTCACTTTCTCAACAATTATGCTGTTGTAGTCCTTGGACTCAATCTATATGGTTTACAACAGAATGAAAAGTGAGAAAATATAATGACGTTTACAGTTTAGGACTGCAGTGCTTCGGCAATCTGCTGCGGGGCGCAGCCTATCTATATCATATATCTCTGAGGAGGAACACTGGCGCATGCCAGCTGTGTAATAAATTGTGCCAATTAACCAATGGCAGTGATGCAATATCAAAAATTCTTTAATAGCTTTCTTCCAATCAGAAATGAGAAAATCTTCTGAATGAATAATAATATTTGAAGTTTTACATCATTGTTAAAAACTAATTTCTTCTCTTTGGCCGACTCTTTGACCTGAGTATGTTATTTTTGCATGTGAATACTTTGGATGGGTTAAATACAGAGCCAAATTTCCCTTGCGGGATTAATACAGTACACTTCGCCCTCAATTTCCCGGATTATTAGGGGGGGATAGGCTGTCCGGGAACCTCAAAAGTCCGGCAATCGCTTATGTCTGGGGTCACTACCCTTTCCCGGCCATTTACCATAATCGGTCCGGCAATCACCATTATTCAGCAGCAGTCCCGGACTTTTACGACACTTATACAACACTCAATACACAATATTGTGTTTCCACAAACTTAAGGAGCGTATCAGCACATTCTTTTCCGGATTGTCGTCACTGTCCTCACTTTCACTTAGCTCCCCCGTCACTGATGCCACTATCTGTTCATAGGACATTATTTCGTGCCCCTCTGCTGCTTCATTTTCGTCCATCCACTCGAACGGGAACGTGCCGGACAGGAGAGAAGTTGGAAAATCATGACCGACCCGGACTTCCTTCATCGATTCCCAGACTTATCCGAGCATTTTTCCGGCATTACCAAATAATGTCCGGCGCCGGATTTTGTACAGGAAATCCGAAATCCGGGAAATAGGGGTACGGGAAATCGAGGGTGAAGTGTAGTGGAGTGACTCCTGACAGTCAACACAACATCCTGACATTCGAGTAAATCTTAAGAGCAGCACACAAACAGTATTCATTGTTATGAAATGGAACAAATCACGTCTCACTCCTGGTCACGCTTCCTACACAACACTGACAACTAATTCCTTTCTTCCATATTTCCTTTTAAAAGTGTGTTAAAACATCTTCCTTATTATTTTTTTTTTTCATTATTATTATTTTAACTCGCCCTTAATTATTAAAAGTCACAGCATGCATGTGTCTTTCATTTTTCCTCATTTTCAGTCGCCCTCAGGAAAAAGTTCTTGTCATTGCTATTAATGTCTTTTTTTGCCCCGTTGTGTGCTTGTTTTTACTCTCCCTCTTTCATCCTTTTCTTCTTACTCTCCTTTATTTCTGCCTTGTGCACAGAATGATGATAATGACAAAAAGACAATTCTAACAACCAGCCTTCCATTCCAAAAAAAGGAAGGGGGGAAAAAAGAAATCGAAGGTCTCACACATTTCTGGTACACAGTTGGAAGCAGGATGTAGGATTCCATCATGACCTGGAAGTCTAAGTCTAAAACCTTTTTTAAAACATATTGTGTCTGTAACAGACCAAAAAAAACAAAATAAACATTCGGAAACCGCAAGAAGTTTTAGATTTGTAAAAATTTTCAAAAATACAAAACAGCCACAAAACAGTTTGTGTTTCCTTTTTTCATAATGTTGCTTCAGCGGATGTTAAGGTGTAAAAAAAAAAAAGTTTTTTTGGCATGTGATAAAAAAATACAAATAAAAAAAAAGAACTAAACCGCCCGACCTCTCAGTTTTGTGATCGACTGGGGTTTTTTAATGTGTCGAGGTGCCCTGGTTTCCGGGCTGTGCGGCTGGAGCATCGGGGTGGGTGCTGGCCCGCGCCGGGTGGTTGTCTGGGGG
>JBCNYH010000024.1:25950903-25961633 GCA_039654325.1 Tandanus tandanus
GGTGGCTTGGGCATCTGATTAGAATGCCTCCCGAACGCCTCCCTGGTGTGGTGTTTCGGGCATGTCCAACCGGGAAGTGTGTGTGTGTGTGTGTGTGTGTGTGTGTGTGTGTGTGTGTGTGTGTTTTCATTACAGACTGCAAGCAACAAAATGTGAATATTTGAAGGGGCTTATTCTTTTCTATACCTACTGTATTTGATTAAAGTTTAACACATATTAAATAATAAATATCAACTAAATTGTCAAAAATGAGCAAGAGACTTCAATTAAACCTGGATCTGTCCACTCTTTCCTCCTTTTCTTCTGCTTCCCTTACTTGTCTCCCCTCCAAATCAACAGCCCTCTCAGCAGCACGCTCTGCTTTTTCAGCAGCATTGCAATCAGTCAGAAACTGAAGCCGTCGCTGAGATTTAACTCTGCCTGGGGATATTTTTCTGTGGCTTTTCTGTTTCTGTCCTCCACTTCTCTCATCATGTTCCTTAAACCTTCTGCAGACAATCTCTGCTTTTTCTCTGAAATGAACAGCTATTTTGAAAGAAATACATTTATTATTGTGTGTGTGTTTTTTTTTATTTTTATTTTTTTACTACAGTGAGAAAGAATCTGATTTAAACCTAGTTGGAAGTGAGGGGCGTACTCTCTCCCCTGTCAGAGTGACACCAGCTAATCATGGGCATGTCTGAGCTCATGCATGCAGAATGTGGTAGATAGCTCTGTCCTCTGAATGTGTTATGCAGCCCCATGATGCAGCTGGAGCATCAGTTCCAAAAGCTGTGGTGGGCTTTGTTGTCTCATAGATAGCAGATGTGAGCTTTCACCCTCCTCAGACCTGACTGGTGGGTGGGAATGGGTTCTATGCACACTTGTCTTCAGGATTCTTGGAAACCAACAGTCCAGCTTCTGAGGAATCATGGAATCAAGCAAGCTGCATCTGAGCAGCTCTACAGTTTGCCCTTTTACAGTTTTGGGTAATTATTATAAACATTTATTATATAATAGAATCTTTGGGTTCTTAAATCTGATCAGAATGTTGAAAATCTTACTCCAGATTTTAAAGCATGGGATTATTGCCATCATTCTGTCTACAGAATACACTAATCTTTCTTCATTGTGTTGCTTAGCAACCAGTCTGGAGCGTAAACAACCTGTTCTACATTACACTAAAATGAAAAACATGTTTCATATGAATGTTGTTAATAATAATTGAGCTTATTTACGAACACAGTAGATTTTATCAGAATGTTTTTGTGATGTTTTGATTTTAGCACAATTAACTCACGTCAGATCTAACTATAGACTTAGCTCTATCATCTCTCTCTCTCTCTCTAGGTCTCTCCTTCTTGTGGATTACATAATTGGCACTCACTTTTAAAAGTTACAGAAAATCTGCACACAGGTTTATAACATGTCATACTAATTTGTCCGAGATTAAGTTTTCGATTGGATGCGTCCCTTTACTGAACAACAGGTTCAAAACTTGACAAATGAACCAAATGTTAATGAAATTAATGTAATAGTACAGCAAATAGCCTTGTAATCAGGCAGACTTTTCCCAGTTGGTATAGCACTTGACACATCCAGCCAACAGCATCCCCCATCAGAAGGCCCAGGATGTATGTAACTTCTCTCCTCTGCACTTTGTGGGTTATGGAACTGAGAATCCTTTGGCTGAGTGAGTCATTGCTGTAACCTGCTGTGTTGGTTTAGACGGAATGGTATGATTAGTTAAATGTGTATGATGAGAAAGACACATGGTCTGATGATACTGTAATTATGTGAGAATGGCTCTTGGGAATCTAAACTGTCTCATTACCAGTCATCATCATTGGTAAGGAAATTTTATATCGAAAATGTTTTTTTTTTTTTTTGCCATATTTGTTGGTTGGTGTGGTCTCCTAATAATGCCATAAATAGCATTGTGCCATATAGTCAATACATGAGTCAGTAGCCTATCTAAAGATCTGGGGATGATTCTAATTCATTTACATCTGTTCTGCCGCCTGTAATTGACCACAGTTAATACAAACCCCGTGACAGTTCATTCATTCATCTGGGGAAGGGAATTAACAAATTGTAAGCAGCAAAGATTTGGAGGTATAATTATCAGTACATAGAAACATTAACTCACTGACTGGTCTACACAAATAAATAATAAAAAAAGGTTGAGGTTTCATGATCTTTCATGACCAATAATCTTTTAGTTATTATAGAGCTGCATTATTTGAAGCGCTTTACTGTAATTCCCTAAATATACACAAGGTGTCTCTAGTTCCTGCTGTTTCTAAAATGCTGCAGTTAAGTAGAGTATCTACCCAATTTTCTACAAGTGTTTTTCATGGAAACCACGTTTTTCCCCCTCAAGTGCATGCACCATTGAAAAACAAGGTCCCTGAAGGTCTGTACATCAATTTCTTTTTAAACTGAAATTTACCCCAGGTTGTTATTTATTCCAGAGCGTACTTAAAGCCTGGGACACACTAAGCTAGCAGTTGGCCATGTGACAATGCTGGATGTTGGTTAGTGTTTGTTGCTGGAGGGTTTTTTTGTTTGTTTGTTTTTTTCTTTTTCTTTTTTTGTTTTATATAAATGTGTGTGTATGATGTGAATGAAATAAAGATAATCGCAGCAGAGGGCCTTCCTGTTTGTAGGAATCTAGACCTGATTGTAATTTACCCCCGACTTAAATTTACCTCAGACAGCCATTTACCACAGCGTATTTAAGCCTGACAGTAATTTATCCTAGACTGAAAAGTACCACAGGCTAATTTACCTCAGACTGAATTGTGGCACAGGCCAGTATTACCTCAGACAGTCATTTATCCCAGACTGAAATGTCCCTGATATTAACAATAAAAATCATATAAATGTTTGGTGTCCATATTGATTATCTTGCTAACCAAGCTGTTGAACTGGTTTTCTAATGTGAGTGTAAGTCATTCAAACTTTAAAAGAGCCTCGCAGATAGAAGTTCATATTCTAGTCCTGGAGTTGAGCTCTTTAGGCGCGGACGATTTGCATTACCTATCTTACATTTTAAACAGTGAGTTGAGCCTCAGATGCTGATTCTAACCAAGTTTATTATGCAACCTCTACGGTACATAATATTATATATTGTATTTCTTATTCTTTTAGTACACTCACAGAGGTGTTTTACAATCTGTTTACAAAACACAAAGTTAGCAGATATGTAGGAATACTTCCAAAACCCCACCAATACTCAACTGGAGAAAGGCTTCAGTCTATGATGTATGAACACACAGTAGTGTGCAGTGAAGATTATACACCACCACTTTTATCTAAAAGGGCTCCTAATAATAATAAGAAAAAAAATTACTTCTCTATAAGTTTTTGATGAAAATGTATTGAACAATGCTATTGTAGACAATGAGAACCAAAAAAATAAAAAAAATCATTCCGACAAGTATACTGAGGTAAAAGTATGGCTAATAAACAAAATCATTGAAAATACCAATTTTTCAGAAAAATTGAAAGGTGTCGCAAATTTGATTTATTTATTTTTTCATAACATGAATGAACTTCGAACCATATGGAACGGTTCAGCGAGTGAAGAAATGAAAAATACAGTGATGCAGTGATTATACAACTTAACAAAATGAAGATAAATCAGAAACCAGGTACTATTCAAGTATTTATTTCATGTAATATTGGATCATATTGATAAGAATAAGTAAACAAACAACAATATACAGTAATAAAAATAACAGTCTCTTTTTGAGGAAAAAAGTCAATATTTATTGTGGCCACCCTTTACTTTGATTCCAGCATTTAACCTTTCAGGCATAGAGTTCACATATTTTTTATTTATTTTTTATTTCTTCACTCGCTAAACCATTCCACCGTTCGAAGTTCATTCATGCTATACAAAAGTCAAAAAATTAAATTTGTGTCACTTTCCAAAAATTGGTATTTTCAGTGTTTTTGTTTATTAGCCATACTTTTACCTCAGTATACTTGTCGGAATGATTTTTTTGGTTTTCATTGCCTACAATATCATTGTTTAATACATTTTCACCAAAAATTATAGAGAAGTAATTTTTTACTTCTTTTTATTAGGAGCCCATTTAGACAAAACTAATGGTAAATAATCTTCACTGCACACTACAGTAAGTACAATAGAAAACATAAATTTTACCCTAGTTCATAATAGTATCTTATATAAATATAGGAACGCTAGTTAGGACCCGTTTCTTTCTCAGTATTCTGAATATTGTTAGCAATTCAGCAAGCTTTTATTTCACTACGACTCATGGATGGAAGTTTTCCTACTAGCTTACAGTTCATATCTACACATAGCTTTCCATATATGTGGCCACTTGCCAGGATGTAAAAATTTCATGCAGAAATTAAGAAGAATTGTATGTTATAGCTCCCCCTATTGAAAAACTGAGGCCAAAACTGGCAGCTCACCTGAAAGGATTTGAAAGCATGGATTATTGTGTAAATCAGTCTAAGCAATAATGACTTTTAGTTCTTTTGAGTAACCAAGCTGCACCCTGGGATGGATTATTTCTTGTAGTCACTGATACTGAACCTCTTGTGAGTATTTGATGCAAATTTTGTAATAGTGTGAACAGACCCATCACCGAGCCGCAGTTTGCTTGATTATCTGGATTTAAATTCTTGCCGAGTGGTTTTTGTAGATTTATACTACATTTAAAATGTTTTTTAATGTTTATACTCCATTAAAGAGTGTTAAGATATATAGATAGGAAAATGCATGTACGTTAATGATCTCTGAAAGTAAATGTAAAAATTTATAACATTGAATTTATTACTATTATTTTTAATTCAAACAGACTTTGCAGTTTCACATCAGTGGTTATTCCGGTCATAGTCTCTGAATAGTCAGTAGCCTTTTATTTAATTCAGAGGCATCCACCAAGCCTGAGGCACATAATTGTTTTAATATACACTATACAGAAACATCAGCAAAAAAGCACACTAAAACAAAATTTTTATAGCTTATTTTTTACATATCTGAACCATGACTGACTCAGATGAGCTCTGTGCTTCGAGCCAAGCTAAGTGGTCGCTAAAAGCTAACCTAAGCTGGTTTGCTCTTGCATTCATTCTTGAATTATTCCTCAAGAATAAAGCAATCTGATGGTAAGATTTGTATTTATTTATTTTAAATTTCGAAGAACTATGAGGATTTTTCCAAACCCAACATGACTTTAAATGGCCTGCCCCGAGGAACAGCCTCATCAGCGTCTCTTGCTGTCGGTGGCAGGGGAAGATGTCAACATAAGCGTTATGTACCAAGTGGAAGCCAAGTGTCTACTGGCTGAGAGTACTTTCCAATAGAATCACTTAAGGTTAGCATGCTAGTGTTTAGGGTTAGTGCATGTACCATGCAGAAACACAAAAAAAAAAAAAATGAAAATATTTTAATGGTTCATTTTACCATTTTAATATGTGACGACGCTGTCTGCTCCAAGTGACCGTGACAAACCGTGAGTGTCCATTGTTTTGATTCAAGCATTATCCACTTGAAATAATATTTTTAATCGCGAGATAGCAGAGCAATCAGACATTATAGTAGTATATACACTAATATTCTAATGTCCTTTATCCCCTAGTCGTGATTAGCTGTGACATGTACATGAAATGTTTTCTGCCTAAAATTTCAGTTCCCTCTAAATGAATTCCTTGTGTCCATTTTAATATATAAAGGAACAAATATACAGTTAGCTTTCGGTCTGTTTCCGGTCACACTGCACCAGTCAGGATTAAATTATTTAATAGGAAATCTCCATAATCCTCTATTATATTATTGGGGGGGGGTGTCCAGAATGCCGGAACTAGGCTTCATACCAACTTCTCAGGAAATGTGTTACATCAGAGAAAATCCATTCATTCTCAGTGAGATGGACAGGATGATGTTGCTTGTTTTTATTTAGCAGATTTAAATACAATGACCAAGTATGTCTTGGTAGGAAATAATTTCAAACACTAGTTTAAGTGATGGTAGAAGAGCGTGAGATACATGGAGGACACAAAGAAATTACTGTTATACTGTATGTAAACATCCCAGAGAAATTAAACAAATGCTTGTCAAGGCATTGGCAGCTTTGCTTTTTTCCTTACACAAAAACACGTATACGTTAAAAAAATACACTCAGTTTCTCGAGTTTTGTTTTTTTGAGTGTGCTTACCTAACTTCAAAATAATATCCATAGAAATTCATAAATTGAAATTTATTTCAGAATTAAGGAAGCATTTTCTCAGGAAGATGTGCAAAACCTCGAGTGAAGCTGTACAATGAAGTGTAAGTGTGTGTGTGTGTGTGTGTGTGTGTGTGTGTGTGTGTGAGAGAATCCTACAGGATTCATGGATTTTTAAATGAAAATTAGATAAAATACCAGGGGAAATTGGTCCTTTTATATGCATCTTCATGTAAATTCTGTACTCATTAAAAAAAAAAAATAGAGAACAGAAAAGACAATGCGCCAAGCATAAAATGGTGAATCTTTCAATGATAGCAATAATAAGATTGTTGAAATATTTTCCTGTTTTTCTTTACGTTTAAAGAATTCTCCATAACATCTTTGGACTGCACAACTCAGCGCCTGTATCCAAATTCATCTGCGTCATCGGCCCGGAAGTCTCCATAGCGCCAAATGTTGAGCTAAAGGAAAGAAGTACGGACAGTTAAAAGAAGGCTATGAACACGTACAGTAAATAACTAACAGTTCCAATCATTGCAGAAACAAATCACTTCCTCCTGCCATGTTTACATCATTAAACCCGAGACAGAGATACTCGTAGACCACCTTCATGAAGGGGGGTGGACAGACCTGTACATCAACAGTAGGATCCTGGGGGACTCTTTTGGAAGGGACACATCCTACTTACCTCTTGGGAATAATACAGCAGTTAACATAACAGATTTAGACCCTTTTCCTGTCAGAGCATTCACTGTTAAACCTCTAACCCTTTTCTCTGATCACAGCCAAATTACTGTGTTCATTAAACACACACACACACACACACACACCAGTAAGCTGTAAAACATTTACAAATAATCCTACAGATGGGCTACAAACAGCAATGATGAACTCCAGAGAGCAATCAGCAATTAAGAAATTCAAACACTATTAGACACCTTTCTGTTTGCGACATACACTCATAGCAAAGGAGTTAATCAGGCAGTTCATCATATTAATATGATCTTTAAAAGAACAGCTGAGAAGGCAAACTCAAACTACATCAAAACCTGTAGACAAAAAGACGACAGCTGGTTTGACGAAGACTGTCAGCATTTAGGAAAAGAACTGAGAAAATTATTGAACCAAAAAGCAGACACCCAGACAACACGGATACAAGACTACTTTACCGTGAAACTCTCAAACAGTATAAATGTTACACTCAGAACTCAAAGAAACACTCATCGAGGAGTCGATCAACACGTATCAGTCAGGAAAACTGGAATAAAGTGAAAAAAGAGAGCACGGAGAACTGTCTAGACAAGATGGGGATATCTGAACCACCCAATTCCAAAAACTTTTTAAAAAGGTCAAATTCAACACAAATTTACAATGAGACGACCTAAAACGTTTAAAGAACTGGAACTACCCATTAAAGATCCTGAACCTGCTGGACTCCTCATTACAGAGCAGGAACTTAGAGAATATCAACAATCTGCAACCAGAGAGAGCTTCAGGACCTAATGGAATCCTGAATGAGATGATTAAACACACCAGCTCCAAATTTTAACTGGCCATTCTAAAACTCTTCACTTTATTAACTCAGACTGACGATTGTCTTCAAAGCCATTTTTGGCTACCAAGAGCTGCTCTCATGGAACTGTGCAACACCTTGGAGCCGGTACTACAAGCCCATACCTTATGCTCCAACTGAAAAGATGGAGTGGAGGAGAGAGAGGAAAAAGAGTTGACTTACTCTGGCACTCTTTGCAGATTCCTGGCTGTTGAGATACTCTGTCACCTGGAACAGAAACAGTGTTCAGTTCACATTTCCTACAGGTGATCATATTCCCATGACATTTGAAACATACACAGTGCAGTCCAATACAAATCGTCGCGCTCCTCACGCGCCCTCCGCAACGCGTCGCGCTCCCCACGCGCCCTCCACAACGCGTCGCGCTCCCCACGCGCCCGCTCAACGCGTCGCGCTCCTCACTCCCCCGCTCAACGCGTCGCGCTCCTCACTCCCCCGCTCAACGCGTCGCGCTCCTCACTCCCCCTCCACATCCCACTCCTTATCCACTACACTACAGGGGTTAAAGTTATACATCTAATTCAGAATGTGTACACATCAAGCCCCACTCCTCACTCAGCTAGATTTCTGGCTGTTGAGATACTCTGTCACCTGGAACAGAAACAGTGTTCAGTTCACATTTCCTACAGGTGATCATATTCCCATGACATCTGAAACATACACAGTGCAGTCCAATACAAATCTTCGCGCTCCTCACACGCCCTCAACGCGTCGCGCCCCTCACTCGCCCTCCACATCCCACTCCTTATCCACTACACTTCCACTACACAGGGGTTAAAGTTATACATCTGATTCAGAATGTGTACACATCAAGCCCCACTCCTCACTCAGCTATGACTCATTAATGACTGTAAACTTCCACATTAAATAGAACTGAACTAAAATGTACAGGAAAAAAAGAATAGAAATATTTAGAATAAAAGTCACACAGGGAGTTCTACCCCTCTGTACTAAACTAAACATTTCCACTATTTCAAACTTACTGCAAATGAGGGCGGATATCAGGCCTTTTTATGCTAAACACTTCCTACATGACCCATGTGACCTCTCGGTTTATTTTGTTCTACAATCAGACTATAATAAAATTTGATCCCTCCCTTGGGCCTCCTCATATGGACTGTGTGTTAGCAGAGGGGTCGGACTGAGTGCAAGTGAGTGAGGAAGTACATCAACAGCACTTAAGCTCTTCTGGGAAAGAGTGCAGACAAACTGAATGGAATTTAATGTAATCACTGCCAAAACTCATTCCCATGAGACATGATCAGTGGTTTAAAATCAGCAACGTGAACGAATGTCGTAGTGATTGCTCTCGACAAGTGATCTGGCACATCATGAATGAATCTGAGGTTACTGAGTGGAATTTTGACATGTGTGCTTGGTGTTTCAGCAGGTAATGCCCATTGTACTACCTACTGCTGGTCTCCTTATTTTGGAGTCTGTGCTGATTCAGCAAATTCATTCAATTAAGCACATTTCATAAAATGCATCAGATCACACAGATACAGGCTCCAGAGCTTCAGTTAACATCTGAAACGGGAATTTGTGATATCAATGGCTGTGAAGGGGGTGTGCCAGTTCATAACTGAATATTCAATACTTGCTGTAATCCCCAACCCCCTTTACTGAATCCTTTACTGAACCTTGACTTTGTAGAATTTAGATGTTTTTAGAGAAACGTCAAACCTTCAATCTTCCCAAGGTTTTTCTGCCTGCTTCCCTCTGAGTAGGCAATTTTTTAAATTTTTGTTTCAATTTAACAGCCAGCATAAATGTAACCTCAGGGATTATGTCGGATTTGATTTGTTCTGCTGTATTTTAATTTTTTTGGGGGGTGCCTATTAACATCTGGACTACAGATAGAGTCTGGAACGGCTACATCTGGTTCAGGAATAATGTAAGAGTAGACTCCTGTATAAAACTGCTCTCTCACCATTTTTTGCAGGTGTTTCTCTTTGCGCACATCCACCATAACCAGGCCCTCTTTGACCAAGCCGAGGCCCACGTCGTCTTTGGAGTCTGTAAACTGCAGAGTGACGTGGGGGGAAGGGGAGCCGACGTACTCCACGTTTAGCAGACACTGTGTGTTCTGGATGTCCCTTACCAGGCAGTCCACCGCATCAGCCCGCGCATCCTCCTGCACATTCCAGCATTAATCAGCATTTATCTACTGATACCTACTGATCACAAACTACTGAATAGATCACAGTTCAGATCAAGTACTAAAACGAGTCATTTAAAAAATATATATAAATAAATAAATAAATAAAAATCAGCAAAAGACACTTTTTTGAGCGGAGTTCATCATGTACTTACGTCCTGTGGGACCTGGATAAAGGCAAAGGAGTACTCTGTGGCCTGCACAGGAAGGGTACGGATACCAAACGCAGAAGGAAGAGCAGCTAGACGTACAGAAGACAAGATCTCTCTCTGTAAAATATCACACACACACACGTATTTATTCATCATCTTGAAACAGTGCCAAAGCCTTCAACAGACACAGAGCATCATTACTCTGAAGAGCGGAGGAGAGACAAGTGCCAGCTTTACTACTTTCACCCCATTACCAGTGAATCCATTATCCAAACCTCTTTATATCCATGATGTCAACGTACAGGAATAAAATTACACTTTTATTAGTGCAGTTCATTATTACTTACATTGCCATAGTCTATGTAGAAGACGTGAACCTTTGCTGGAGATTCCACCTTCTCCACCCGAGCTCTGTACCTGGTGGGAGAGGGAGAGAGAGAGAGAGAGGGTGAGAAAGATTCAGACCTTAGTAAAGCTCTGCTGTAAAGCGGAGCTTCTACCGGTCCGTTGTGGTGAAGAGAGAGCTGAGCCGGAGGGCAAAGCTCTCAATTTACCAGTCGATTTACGTTCCTACCCTCACCAATGGTCACGAGCTTTGGGTAGTGACCGAAAGAACAAGATCGCGAATACAAGCGGCTGAAATGAGCTTCCTTCGCAGG
>JBCNYH010000024.1:25974929-25993488 GCA_039654325.1 Tandanus tandanus
CTACAGAAACCGGGAATAAGCACCGGCCTGATGAGCCACTAGGCTCGGGTGTAAAAGCCCAACAGACTTACCTTACCCTCCCGGGTTATCAAGGTAGCTCTTCATTTCGCACGTATTCTGACAAAAGTGCCCGAAACAGGAGATAATGGAACCGGAACACATAATATAGTCTACCGTAAAGTAATTCCAGCTATGTGAGACCGAGGCTTTACTAGGTCAAATGTTTGTAACCCATAAGCCAAATAAAAAAAGCTTACTATTTTCCAGATCTTAATCACTTCACTTTGCCAATGGCTGTGCGCTTGCGTCTAGACCGATAGCAATTGCGCTTACGTCTAGACTGATGGCTGTGCGCTTGTGTCTACAGTCCAGTTGTCGTACACTTACGTGAGTCATATTTCCCTTTTGTGCTGGTAGAGAACCAACCATGAAGTTGAACCTTAAAAAGTTTCACAAAATAACACTGTAAGAACTAGTTCCTGCAGTGTGGATGAAATAAAAGAGGGAACTTCTTCCAGCAGTTCTAAGAACTATGAAAATCTGAAAAGAAGCTATAGTCTCAGTAGAAGAATGTCAGGCAGGGATGGTGAACAGTTACTACTCCCTACAACAGAGTGGGTGAGAGATGACTCTGGGTGTGTGTGTGTGTGTCCTCACCTTGTCTTTCCTCTGTCTGGCCACATCTTCAGCAGACAGCAAGGTTTTGTAATAGGAGCTGCGTTCAGCTGTAAAGTGAACCTTCGAGAGCGAATTCTCTACCAACGCCACAGACAAGTTTATCCCCTCGATGTGAAGCCAACCAATGAAGTTACCTGCTTTATCCATGCTCTCCACCTCAACCTCCACCTAAAACACAAAGAAGAGATGAGTTTATGTCTGACAAAGGGAACAGAATCTGTAAACTGTTAAAAATAACATGCAAAACAATCAGTATACAATGAAGACTGGACATCTCAAAACTGTAGTGGCTGGAGTTTGGGTTGTGGTGCTACCCAGGGTTACACCGAAAAAAATGGCTTTTTAATACAGCGTGTAGTCAAGTGTGGGGTCAGTCAACTGTAGCAGAGAAACCGGTTTATGAACCAGTTCCAATGGTCCTGGGTTTGTATTAAAACAAACCTTCAATATGGGAAAAAACATCCATTTTCAAAGTATTGCACTCAAAAAAACAGACACTGTAGAAATCCATGATCTAGTTTTTTTTTTTTAAACCATGGAAACAGTTAAAAGACCATTGCAAAGTGATCATGTTCTCGGGTTTTACTAGTTATAGGCATGTGTTTGAGGAACATGAACGCATTCAAGAACATATTCCATTTTAAACACAATACTAATGCTTGAACTTCCTCTTGATCACATTCCAACGATCTCCAACTCCTTTAAATATTACTCAACAATCGTAGGAAGACATGAAGTGACCTACAAAAAAAACTGGCAGAATGACAGCTGGGGTCAAGTGCACTGCAAGAATGGTTCGAATCAAGTTCCTCTGTGCGGGGTTGAAGTCGTGCACAGCTAGAAAAACATCCTTCATCAATGAGAAGCAAAGAAGAGCCAGGCTGAAGTACCTGAACAGTTAGATGGAAACCTGGAGAGGCCTACATGCCACAGTGTCTCGCACCCATTGTGAAATTTGATGGTGGATGGGTGATGACCTGGGGGTGTTTCATTAAGGATGCATTAATCAAGCCATGTACGAGGTAATCCTGGAAGAAAATAGTCTGAGGATTGTTTCATGCCACACAGCCAGGTCAGTCAGGGTCTGGATTGAGGACCAAGATCAAGACCCTCTCTGTCCAGCCTAATCTACAGAGCTAAATCCTACTATAAACCTCTGAAATGTGGTTAAGATGAAGATGAATGTTCACAAGTCACCAAACAAACCTGAACGGATAGGATTTTTGTACCAGGAGTGGCAAAGTCACCCAAGAGCAACATGAAAGTCTGAAGGAGAGCATGCCAGGATACATGAAAACTGGGATTAAAATTTCAGAATTATTCCAGAAAATATTGATTTCTGAACTCATCCAAAGTTCAAACATCCACAGTACTATGCTGTTCACAATTAAATATGATCTTAATTTCTATGCATCTTGCAAAAAATGTTTGTTTTTTTTAATGTTTATTTTTTAATTTTTGATCAGTATTCACTTTTCTGAAATTAAAAGCTCTAAGTGATATGTGAAATTTAGTGAAAATGTCAGTAGTTTGTAAAACAAAGCTAAATTATTGCTGTTCCTTAAACACATACCTATAAAACCGTGAAACGTATCTTACTTTTGTTTAAGGTTGTATGTTTGGCGAGAATAACTGTAAACATGATGATCCCTTCCACTGTGACACACATGACCCAACTGATGTCCTACAGCAGAAAGACTGAAGGTAATGAATGTTTGTGATTATAGTTCATTCACAGTTCAAGACCGTCTTTGTTCTACAAATGAACTGAAACCGTTTTGGCAAGAAGGAAGAAAGCTTTGCAACATGGGAATAATCTCTGCGTCGGAGTATGAAAAGAAGAATCTGAGCATTTTCACTTCATTCTTTCACCCTTTACATGTTGATACATGACCCATTCATCTTAGCATTTACCTTCATACAGAAATTCTTCTTCTTCCCCCCACTGTGACCCCAGTCTGAGCTCTAGGTAACCCCACAGCAGGGTACAGCCCCCTGGCCAGTCATTTCTAGCTCGGTCAATCTGCTTTGTTCTACAGTATAAAGACCATGTTAGCCTCAAGACAGTCTTCTCATCATTAGCAGCTGCGTTTAGCTAGTTACTTGCCCTTGTTGCATGCAGATGTTTCTCTCCAGGGAGCTGAAAGCTTTTCTCTGCAGTATCTGTGACTTTTGATTGTGCCGAGTAGTTTCTATTCAACAGTTGCTGCCAAGCACTTTTCCTGCCTCTTCACATTCACCTTTAAATACTCCACTGTGAAATACTGAGTACTGAACATTACCCACAGCACATGAACCCATCATTAACCAGGTTCTTTTCTAAGGATCAGGTAAGTTTTAATAATTTCTAGATATCAAGAATGATTTATGAATTTAAAAAATGTCTGAAAAACCTTTCTTCTGTATAACTGTAAAATAGACTACCACAGAGAAAAGATATCCTGATAATCATGCAAAAAAAAAAAAATTTCAAAAGCATGTGCTGTAATAAATTCCATGATTTAATCTGACAGTTAATACACAAGTGAAAGCCATATTGTTTAATTAAGACAAAGTCGTGAGAGCCAGACGCACTCGCCCACACCATGCTGGATGAAGAAAGTTCTCAGAAAAATAAATAATTTTCATACACTGAAACTCTCTCACATTCACATGATGAAAAAGATGACCAGAAAGGCAGCAAGGGCACGCAATCTCAGCTAAGTAACCATGGTTATCAGACCAAAATGTGGAGCTGAGCATTCCATCTGCAAGGTAAATAACTGGCACAGATGAGAGGCAGTGGGCGTAGAGTGCTTCCATGACAGATGGGCTCAGTGACGAGCCTCGAGGTTCTCTGTTAACTAACGCTGGGGGTGTGTTTTCTCTCTCTCACACACACACACACTCACACACACACAGTGATGGGGTATTAGTGAGAGAAGGGTGGGAGAATGCAAGAACTTCACTGACAGCTTCATGGAGTGGCATCAGTACCACCATCTTTAATTCAAAACTAAATCGAGAATTTACACAGAAGCTCCTCCAGCCTTGGTTGCCCTCCTGGTGGTCATCAAGGTGGCCAGGGCCGGGGGGAGGGGGGCATCAAAGTGGACAGGCCCTGGGGGAGAACATCAAGGTGGTCAGGACTACAAACACCTTGTCCATCTCAGGGGAGAAGTTGTGTTGGGAAGAACTAAAGCTGACGGTCTGACAGTGTTTTGTGTTGATGTGATGTGCTTCCACTCTTTGGTTTGTTTATGCAGCTACTGTGTGTGTTCAATATCTGTAAACGTCATGTTATGTGTTCTGCTAATACTGCAGTTCCCTCCCCATCCCTCCACTTCTCCCACCACCACTTACCCCTACCAACCTCAATCCAACCACCCCTCATAATTACTCCTTCATTTTTGTACCGCTGAACTTCGGATCAGTAACCCATTGCCTTAACCACTAAGCCACCCGCTGCCCCATTTACCCCTCCCCATCCCTCCATTCACCCCTAATAGTTACTCCTTCATTTACCCATCCCTCCATTCACCCCCACCACCCTCAATCCAACCACCCCTCATAGTTACTCCTTCATTTACCCCTCCCCATCCCTCCATTCACCTCTACCACCCCTCATAGTTACTCCTTCATTGACCCCTCCTCCATTCACCCCTACATCCCTCATAGTTACTCCTTCATTTACCCATCCCTCCATTCACCCCCACCTTTTACCCCTACCACCCTCAATCCAACCACCCCTCATAGTTACTCCTTCATTTACCCCTCCCCCATCCCTCCATTCACCCCTACCACCCCTCATAGTTACTCCTTCATTTACCCATCCCTCCATTCACCCCCCACCATTTACCCCACCACCCTCAATCCAACCACCCCTCATAGTAACTCCTTTATTTACCCCTCCCCATCAATCCATTCACCCCTACCACTCCTCATAGTTGCTCCTTAATTTACCCATCCCTCCATTCACCCTCCACCCTTTACCTCTACCACCCTCAATCCAACCACCCCTCATAGTTACTCCTTCATTTACCCCTCCCCCTTCAATCCATTCACCCCCACCATTTACCCCTACCACCCCTCAGTTACTCCTTCATTTACCCCTACCCCATCAATCCATTCACCCCCCACCATCCTCAATCCAACCACCCCTCATAGTTATTCCTTCATTTACCTCTCCATTCACCACCCACCATTTATCCCTACCACCCTCAATCCAACCACCTCTCATAGTTACTCCTTCATTTACCCCTCCCAAGCCCTCCATTCACCACATTTATCCCTACCACCCACAGTCCAACCACCCCTCATAGTTACTCCTTTATTTACCACTCCCCATCCCTCCATTCACCACACCATTTACCCCTAACACCCTTAATCCAACCACCCTCATAGTTACTCCTTCATTTACCCCTCCCCAACCCTCCATTCACCACCCACCATTTATCCCTACCACCCTCAATCCAACCACCCCTCATAGTTACTTCATTTACTCCTCCCCACCCCTCCATTCACCCCACCACCCATCATAGTTACTCCTTCATTTACCCCTCCCCCATCAATCCATTCACCCCCACCATTTACCCCTCCCACCCTCAATCCAACCACCCCCCATAGTTATGGCTTCATTTACCCCTCCCCATCAATCCATTCACCCCCACCATTTACCCCACCACCCTCAATCCAACCACCCCCATAATTACGCCTTCATTTACCCCTCCCCCATCAATCCATTCACCCACACCATTTACCCCTACCACCCTCAATCCATACACCCCTCATAATTACTCTTCCATTCACCCCCACCATTTAACCTTACCACCCTCAATCCAACCACCCCTCAGTTACCCCTTCATTTACCCCTACCTCCATTTACACCATCACCCTCAATCCCACCACCCCTCATATTTACTCCCTCGTTTACCTCTTCCACCCACCCTGAATTTACCACTCCCCCTATACCTACATTCACCCCTCCCACCATCCCTACATTCACCCCCCCCACCATCCCTCCTTTGACTCCTACCGCTATTAATCCAAGCACCCCTCATAGTTACTCCTTCATTTAACCCTCCCAGCATAGCTCCATTCACCTCTCCCAGCATACCTACATTAACCCCTCAGTTTACCCCTACCGCCATCATTCCATACGGCTCATATTTACTCCTTCATTCACCCCTCCCACCATCCGTGAATTTACCCCTCCTCCATACCTTCATACCTCTATTCCCATCATTGCTCTATTTATCCCTCTCTCCATAACTTGATTTGTCCCTTCCTCCCTTCATCTACCCCTCCATTAATCCCTTTCCATTTACACCTCCCTTCATTCCTCCCCTCTCATGTCTATTATAACTGGTTGGAGATAAAATTCACATTACGGATCAGTCAAAACTTTTATCAATAAACATAAATAAGGTCAGTGTCATCTTTGTGCATGATCAATTCAGCACAAAACAGAGGTTGAACTCACGGTTGTACCTACATCAGTAAAGTTAGCTTATCACATCGTTTGTGAGATGAAGTGTTTTAGAACAAAATAAATCAGGAAGTGCTTCTAAATGCCCCCTCGTCTCATCCATCCAGGACTTCAGCACCACTGTGGTTAAAACTGCACTGCAGCAGAAACACCTTTCTTTACACGTCACCATGGTTAATTTACAGAGATTTATTGCGGAGTTTGTGTCTATCTAGGTCATGTCTGTAGATCTGCTCTCATGGATTAAGACCATATGTTTATCTACTGGTGCAAATTATACTAAATTACATGCTTAATCCTCATATCTCCACACAAGCTAGAGAGCAAGCAGGATGAGAACAACAAAAAAATAATAATAGCAAAACTGTCCATATTCAAACAATATAAAAATGAAGCTACAGAGCAAACTAGAAAGTGTGGAGGAAGAAGTTAGAAGTATTAGGCGCCAATCGGGGCGCAGAGGGATTTGGACCCATGAACTGAGGAAGGCCAATGGCCTGCAGGTCTGAAATGTCATAATGTCATATATTTGGTCCTCCATAAATCTTATGCAAATTGCTGGACTTCCCTGTCATGTACTCGAATTAATTATTGATCATTAACAGCATCAACATAAATATGAATACAGAAACTGTAATAGGAATATGTAATCCGGAATGAGTGATCATATTTCCTTTATTTAAAGACATTTGTAATCCTGAAATGGAGAACTGTCCATTAAAGTCATCTCTAATGAAATATATATTTAAATTGTTAATGATTATACCTATAGAAGAGCAATTGTATGGTTTACTGCACTATTTAAGTAATGGATGATTTACGTGATTATTGTATGAGTATCTTACACTCACTTCAGTGAATAAACTAATTTTATTTCAGCCATTCCACTTTGTTCAAGAACCTTCAAAAAGAAACAAAAATGTCCATCCTAAGCGAAAGGGGGTATCGAGTTCTGACCCTTCAAGGTCAACCTGACATATGATGTAATTTCTTGGAAAAAGCCATAGTTAACAAGGGGGATCTCAATGTACCTATCAGAGATGATGTCATTTCTTGGAAACAGAGCCAGAGGGACCAATCAAAGTGGAATAGGCACTATATAAGCCAATGCATTTTGACGGCTCCGAGGTTCTTTCTCGGAACATCATCTTGTGTGATTGATTGTATGCTTTTCTTTTCTAAAAGCTAAATAAACACCTGAGAAATGAATTTGGATCTCTTGCGTCGCAAACTAGACACTTCTTAATGCATCGACAGCTTCATGAAGCTCCAGAACTACAAATGAAATGACCTCAAAATGACCCAAGCCTAAAACACTGCAGGAAACAGATATAAAATTGCGAACTGAAGCTCACTGTTTTGGTAGGCAACGGGTGGAGACCCACCATGAGAAGTAGCTGACACAAGCGAATCATTATATTCCAGGTGAAAGCGCAGATAATTTCTTCTAAGAGGTCAGTTCTTCATATTAATAAAGAGAGCCTCCGATGGACACATAGAAAAATATTCATCTCCATGCACCAGGTAGCAGAGACTTAAACGGGTAAAAAAAAAAATCACCACCAGAACTCCAATCAGTTTCTAAAAAGAATAAGAGTGAAATCTAAAACAGCAGGCTTTCAGTTACAGGAGGTATTTTCAGGCTGATTTGGTGGCAGCATGGTACATATACACTAGAGGTTCTGTAAGTACCTTCAATGAAAATAAAGCAACTCAGAACACCACTTACCATGAGTGGAGAAAGTGGAACACTTTAGTTAGGCTGATTTGAAAGTACATGGCTCCAGTAAGCGAGCTTTGCCTCCAAGACAAACAGAGCTGGGCATACTGAAGCTCACAGTGGATCGACATTAGCACAGACGAGTAGTTCTAATATCCAGACTCACTTCACATCTCATATTCCTCACCATATAAACAGCCTGGACATATATTATTAAGCACATTCTAAAAAACACTGCCAGTTAAAAATTTTTTTAATTAATTAATTAAAAAAAAGAGGGGGGGGGGGGGTGTCGGGGTAGGAGGTAGGGTATAAAAGCGACAATGAGGAGCGGAAGCACAAAGAAAGCTTAAAAGGCTGAGATCCCACAGTGTGTGTGATTGTCTCAGTCTTCCGGGATTTATATCCTGGGTAATAAACAATAGGGATGTAACTGACCATGAATGCATGATTAAAACTGAACATATATTAATTAAATCCACACACTGGACCTCCTTTGGCAAACCACACAATTACAAACTGAGGACTATACAAACAATAGTCATATATTATATTATACCACACAAAATGGGGAGTGGTGGTAATTATAAAATGATTGGTGATTCAAACCCCAGTACAACCAAACTGACCACTGCTGGGCCTTTAAACAAGGCCCTTAACCAGTTCAGTTGCATAAATGAGATAAAAGTCGTTCTGGAAAAGGGTGGAAAAAGTAAAAAAAATGAAAATAAAAAAAGGTGTAAAATGTAACAAACCCCAACTCTTCTATCTCTCTCACACTCACTCACACTTTCTGAGCTGCCTCCAGATCAAAATGGACTAATTAAACAAGTGAATCTAGACTGAGTGTCTTTTTAAAGATAAGACCGAAAGATTGACACATGCAAACTCTAAAGCTCCATACAGTGATTAGTCACTCCCTCCCCTCCCTGCTCGCATGCCATTTAAAAAAAGCACTGCATCATTACATTACATTTATACTCTGAGCAACTGCTTCAAAGCCATTAAGAAAAAAAGAAGGGGAGAGACAGAGTAAGGAGAGAGCCAAGACACACACACACACACACACACACACACACACACACAAAAGAGAGTAAGAGAGAAAGGGGGGGGGGGGGAGAGAGAGAGGTAATGGAGACAGGCAGACAGATTAGGGAAATGCCATCACCCTGTGAACGTGTGTGACCCAAGTCATTCATTAGTTAGACTGTGTGTACATGTAAAATCAGGACAAGCCGCTTTCTCTCACTGCAGTTCATCTCCAGATAGTCTGCAGCTGCAAAACAGCGTTACGCAGTCCGGACACCAGAGGACAAGAATTTATATACATCTGTGCTACTTTTAAAGAACTCCAAGAGCCTAGGACAACAGAATGCAAAAGGGAGAGAGAATGCAAGATAGAAAGAAAGAAAAAAGAGAGCTAGTAAGGATGTTAAATGCACAAAAACAACCCTGCATCAAAGCAATGCACTGCCTGAAGGAAAATGTGTTAGCAGTACATGTGCACTTCCACTGAACGACAAAAGGGGGCGTGAGAGCACAAGGCAGGGTCTCATCTGCTTCCTACAATGCAGCGGAACAAAGATTGAGGCAGAAACAGCAGCAGAAGAGAGAGAGAGGGAAAGGGCGAGGGGGGGGGGGGGGTGTTGAGGAAGCGAGGACATGCAAGCAGGAGAGAGAGGGAAGGGAGGGAGAGCGAGAGAGAAAGGGAGGGAGAGTTTCAGAGAGGATGAGAATGCCGTTGCCGTGGGGATGCACTTTTTCCTTGCCAGAACAATCCTCCAGCAGCTCGAGCCAGGCGCCTGGGCAGCCAACAAGGGAATGAGCTCTCCAAAACTGCTCTCAGCTAAGGACACTCATCTCCGCTCCATACAATACACATACCTTCCAGATCAATGCAGCGTCATAGCAGGGGAGGAGGAAAAGCTCTCTCTCCTGCGCTCTCTCTCTCTCTCTCTCATTCAAGGGAACAAGAGAGCATGCTTGAACACCAGTGACCGCGTTCTGCAGTGAACTAAGCCTTAACGGATTCTTTTACCGGTACTGCTACCTCCAAACTGGTCCTTTCGGTCCAGCCTTTATTGAAGAATACGAAGGATTGCAGTGAGACCATGTGAAGAAGGGTGCAGCTGCCGCCATAAGCCAATGGAGAGCTACATCAAGGGGAAAAAAATAACCTTATGACTGCAGTATGCGTGTCAGCTTTTTTAACTGGGCTCTACACCGCTAAATGGACAAGCAGTGACAGGAGAACATCACCAACAAGAAAACACACTGGAGGCTATACAAAAGGAGAGGAGAACGTCTGAAAAGACGGTGGAATTTTCATGCTTCTTCCTATTACCACCCCCCCTTTTCCCCCCCTCTCCCTCAGTTTAGTTCCTGTAGGCATTCACCATGGAGATTTAGAATTGGTTTTAGTGGTGGCTTCAAACAACAAATTCCAAGGACGACTATCTGCAGACAGAGCATCAACAAGCTAAGGCGCATGCGTCTGAGCAAAACTGGAATGTTACCCTAGCCTAAAGCTCTATTACTTCATATACTAATTTGTGGTTTTATTAGTAAATCATTTTGTAGTCCAGTTTGTGTTTTCCACTAAAAAAAGCCCTACAAAAGGATTTGCCTTTGGAAGGAGTAAAAATATACAAATATGCACCAATGCAATCAAAAAATGGACCCATAAATTCACTGAGGTAGGTTTCCGGTTTTTCCAACTATATTTATACATACAGTCTGTAATTTCTGTCTAATTTATTAATGCTTGGCTTCTGCCCAGCAAACCCATCCCTTTTGCTCTCATATACCCATCATTGAAAATTACCCCACCCCCAGTACAGTAAATGGCAAACCGAGTCAGGGTTTTGCTTAACCCTGGATAGGGATAGGTCTCCTAAAGTGGAGACAAATCTCTCCCCTTGTTCCCTTTTTACCACCACTGTCCCCAATCTTGCTCCTTCCCCTCCCCAAGACCATGCTGAAATATGAGTGTGCCACAACATGAATGTCCTGGAGCGTTTAGCAGCACATCGGGTCAGGAAAGTTGCCCTGCTCTTTGTCATCTTTCTCATGGCGCAAGCGTATGTGGAGGAGGTGGTGGGTGCATTGGGGACTCAGGGCTGCCCCCCTGTCTGCTCCTGCAGTAACCAGTTCAGAAAGGTGGTGTGTACCCGCCGTGGCCTCACCCATGTGCCCCCTGGCATTCCCTCCAACACAAGACACCTCAATCTAATGGAGAACGCCATTGAGGCCGTGCAGGCTGATTCCTTTCGCCACCTCCATCACCTGGAGGTGCTCCAGTTAGGACGCAATTCCATCAGACAGATTGAAGTGGGAGCTTTCAACGGGCTGACCAACCTGAACACCCTGGAGCTCTTCGATAATCGGCTGACTGTGGTGCCTAGTGGAGCCTTTGAATATCTGTCAAAGTTGAGGGAACTCTGGCTAAGGAACAACCCCATTGAAAGCATCCCATCTTATGCCTTCAATCGCGTGCCCTCTCTCATGCGTCTGGACCTGGGTGAGCTGCGAAAGCTTGAGTACATTTCTGACGGGGCCTTCGAAGGTCTGGTCAACCTCAAGTACCTCAACTTGGGTATGTGCAACATCAAAGGGGACATTCCCTACATGAACTCACTGCTAGTACTGGAGGAGTTGGATATCTCTGAGAACTTTTTCCCTGTGATCAAGCCCAGCTACTTCAGAGGACTGACTTCACTTAAAAAGCTATGGGTCATGAACTCTAACATAGGACAAATTGAACGGAATACATTTGATGACCTGTCATCACTGGTAGACCTAAACCTAGCCCACAACAACCTGAGCACCCTCCCCTATGACCTCTTCTCTCCACTGAGGTACCTGATGGAACTGCACCTCCATCATAATCCCTGGAACTGTGACTGTGACTCACTGTGGTTAGCACGGTGGCTGCATCAGCACATCCGTACAAACTCGACCTGCTGCGGCAGATGCCATTCACCAGCACACATGAGAGGCCGTCAGCTGGTGGACGTGGACAAAGGAGACACAGATGCAATGCAGTGTTCTGCGCCCTTCATTTCTGACGCGCCAAGAGACCTCAATATTTCAGCTGATCGAGTAGCCGAGTTTCGATGTCGAACAGCGTCTATGTCATCAGTGCAGTGGTTCTTACCAAATGGAACTATACTGACACATGCAACTAATCACCCACGCATAACCGTGGATAAAGATGGGACTCTAAATTTCTCAAATGTGCTGGTGGCTGACACAGGCATGTACACCTGCATGGTGTCCAACGCTGCTGGAAAATCCAATGCTTCAGCTTATTTAAATGTAAGTGCCGCAGAGCTCAACACATCCAACCTCAGCTACTTCACCACTGTTACAGTGGACGGTCTCGAACCAATGTCCAACATGCCCAAACCCCGGACCACCACAGAAGCTGATCAAAGCACCACGACCACTACTTCGCCTTCAGTCTTTCAGCCAGTTTTCATTTCAACACCAACAGTCATCCTCCAAAGCACTGATATACCCCCACGCCACTTGCCAGCGAGGCCCACCTCAAAAGTTACAACAGCAAAGCCCTTGAAACCCGGCAGCACCAGCCTGGATGAAGTGATGAAGACTACCAAGATTATTATTGGCTGCTTTCTGGCAGTAACACTGCTAGCAGCAGTTATGCTAATTGTATTCTACAAACTGCGGCGGCGACATCAACAAAAGAGCACAGTTTCATCAACAAGGACAGTAGAGATTATTCATGTCGATAAGGAAGACCTACCACCACCTGCATCTGCTGCCAGCATGTCAGGGGAGAGGGCAGTGAAACTACCAGTAATCAGAGACCATAACAGCATTCACAAATTAGACTACATCACCCACAAGTTAGACTACAGCTACCACACACCCGAACTCAAATCAGATTACAGCATCGACAAACCCAGACCTCATTTCAGCACCTCCAATACCAACGCCGATGACATGACGGACATTCTAAAGACAGACTACACTAAACACGTGTCCAAATTTGATTACAACCCACTTGCAATAGTGGACTATAGCTCTCACAATCCTTTGACAAACTACGCGCACAAGTCACTCCCTGATTATCACATACACAAAAAACACGACCGGAGTCCTTACAAACCTGTATATAGCACTTACAAACCCGACTACAAATCTCAATTGGTCAAACTGGACTTCAGCCCTTTCAAATCAGATTACAGCATTCACAAACCCAAAATGGACTACAGTATGCACAAGCTCAAATCTGATTACATTCCCAACAAATCTGGTATCAACTACAGCCCCTTGAAGATGGATTGCAGTCATTTCAAACCAGAGTACAATGTATTTAATCCAGAATACAGCCCAGTCCAGGCAGAATACTTCAGTCACAAACAAGACTTGAGCCCCCAAAAACCTGAAATGGATTACAGCCACCATGAGATAAAGTACAACACTAAGAACTCATACAAGCGCTGGGGAAATACGAACAAATGGACAGAAAACAGCAGCTCTGGAAACTCCCTTCCACAAACTTTACCCAGCATCAGCACTATGCCTGAGCCCTTCATCAGAAACACACACAACAAGGACAAAGTACAGGAGACTCAAATCTAACACCCACACACACCCATATCGGGTGGGTACTTTTAAAGACTGTGTGTGTGTGCGTGCGTGCGTGTGTGTGTGTGTGTGTGTGTGTGTGTGGAAACTGGAAAAAACATTGGCGTGTTGGCAAACAGACAAACAAAAGAAAGACAACTGAACAAAATCAAGCTTTTCTGATCATAACATATAAACACACTCAGAGATGAGGTTCACTTTGAGAGACAAACAAGAAGTGATCAGCTGAGGGTGAGGTCTGTTAAAACGTGATGAGTAATGATGGGTACTGATGACGAAGAAAGTGATCCTCTGATTTGTATACCGATAAAACATCACTATGCTCGTATTGTTTTCTTCCCCATAAATGCAGACGCAGGTAGCCGGCTTGCTATCTCTCAGCTGCTTCAGGATGATTCTATTGAATCAGGTTAAAATTATTGGATTTCAAATACCCCCCCCTTCTTCAGTAAAGTACAGTATCATTATCATCATTATTATTAACATAATTATTGATCATTAACATTGATCAGCAGGACTGTAGGTTATGAATTAAATGTGATATGTAGCTCAACCTGGTGTATTCATGCTCATACACCCTTTGTACATCTCATTTATACATCTATTATTAGATTTCATTTCAAAAAACACAACAGCTGCTTTTAGATACTGGGTGCGTCAGGGTTTCAGTGGAACAGAGATGGAAACAAGCGCAAAAGAAGCTTAACCATCAGATCAGGAAATGTTTAAATATTTTAAGTCATTTAAGTCCAGAAGGATTTTCCCAGGACACACACAAACACACACATACCTTTATACATCCGTTGGCAGGTGATCGTCATGCAGACTTAATATTTACAATCCAAAAAAGTTGTGAAACTATTTTCTACCTTGTAATTTAAAGAGGAGTCTTTAAATTTAAAATAATTTAAAATGGCACCCTGAATTTAAACATGAGGGTGGGGTTTTCACTGGACACTGTGTGCCATTTCTAAACCGTACAATAGGGAATGCCGTAAAACGAATTTAAAAAGTATTGAAATGATTTATATTGATAAGTTTTTCTTCAAAAAAAAAAAAAAAAAAAGACTAAGTTGATCTTTACAGATTTATCTTGTAAGCACCATGAATTTGTACTGTGCCAAATGTCATAAATGCAATAAAAATTATTTTTCCCCTTTCCCATGAGCCTTTTTCATGCTACTGAAACTGTTCCACGAGGGGTTGTGAGTGTTTTTATTTAATACTTTGATCAATTTAAGAATTTGAAGTTTTGAGTTTTGATTTCTCTTGTCATCACTGTTCGAGACTGTAATTCTCAGAAAGGGGGATTTAAAATCTACTGCTGTTGATGTGGATCTGTGAGTTGATGCACTGCGCCTCTGCCACACGCCTGGCTGATGAGATCACTGCATGACCGTGTACAGGGGTTCCTAATAAAGTGCTCAGTGAACAGATTTTTTAGCTGATGTCTAACGCTGCATTAGTGTCACTATGAGCACTTTATTCATCACAAACATTCTGAAAGGGAAGTAGTACCATCCTGTACACTGTCAAAGCTCTACACAGGACAGCAGCGTGAGGGTTACAGAACACGACCAAGCTCCTTACTGACATGTTTATGTCTAGCAGACGTTAGTGCTGTTCTCTTGTGTGTGCGCACGTGTGTCACATTCATGAGGGGATGTGACTATTAAAAAGACATTAGAAAGGTTACTCTGCTCTTACACAGACCCACACAGTGTCATATTATTAAAGATCACCATTCTAACATCTATATAACGCTTTATGCCTTAGCACAGTTTCACAAAGCAGACTGAGAGATGCTCGAATGCATGTGTGTTAAAAGCACGACGACTGCAACATGAGTGCTAGTATGGCATCAAATCCATGTGGCCAAAGGCAACAGACATTGACCATGGTTTGCCATTTTCATTATTCTGCTCCAGTTCCTTATAGACAACACCAAAAATAGATAAATAAAAATTAAGTGCCAAAGAATCACAATCTCACACACACACACACACACACACACACACACACACACACACAGAAACTGAATCAACTTCTGACCAATCAGCATAAACTATGAACTGTCATTACTAACATTTTCTCTCATATGCGCCTCATTATACACACACACACACACACAGGTCAGATCTCCCATATGCACTTCTTTCTTTACACTCTTTTCTTTTCACTGCGTGTTCTCACATATGCCTCCCCAGCATATATTATATGTTCCTTCTGTACGTCATTAAGCCCGATGCTGATTCTGGATCAACTCCCCAATGAAAAAATTCCCTCCTCCATAAAAGGGTGCCGGCTGGCTCCAGCGTCCGGGATGGTCTATTCATAGCCATTTCCTTTTCGTTATCCTGACAGCTTTGTCACACTGCTGGGTTTTTGTGTTACACAACCGGTGGCCCGAAAGCGCAAACTAGAGCATCTACAGTCAGGCATTTATTTAGTAAGAGCTGCAGGAGAACAGGCACTGGTACAGTGCTCTTCATCCCCGTTACTTCGTCTTTTAGAATACATATTCATCTGGTTTTTGTTCCAAGCCTCCACAAAAGTGGAAAAGTGCAGAGTGAGTGTGTGTGTGTGTGTGCGCGCGCGCACGCGTATATATATGTAAAATCTATCAGCTGGCTGAGGAGTGTGCAGAATTACATGAATATTATTAGAATATTGTTCTACTGGTTCTGGTTCTCTCTGGCAGTCGTACGTCTTGCCTCAGCAGTATGGGAATAGCGAGTTCTTTCAGCCTTGCTTGTCCTCTTTCTTTAGTGTCACAGCAGGAGGCTCTGCATGAGAAGGCACACTGGGCCTCTCGGGGCACGTCAATGTCCTCACCACCAGCAGAGGTCAGCCATGGTGTTAACCTCCACATAAACCAGGACGGGATTACTGGCTCCCACACACACACACACACAACCGCCTAGTCTGTCATGACAAAAGGTCAGAAGGTGGTATGGTATATTTTAAAAATCTAAAAGTATTGTTTTGGTGTATACCTAGTGAAGATTAAAAATAAATAAATAAATAAAAAAGTACTGTCACAACCCTCCTGAGTGCAGCAGCTCATCATGATGTTACCCTCGTAGAATGATTTATTACAGCACTGAGCTTCGACACCTCATAAACTGTCACCCACACAAAGGGTCAGCAGAGGATGAAGAGAAAGAAGGAGAAAAAAAACAGAAGTGGAGGGCAAGGAAAAAGAACTATTTGAATATATAAACTGTGGTGAGCCAAGAACCTTTCTCTCTTTAATTCCAATCCATCCCTCCGCATCTTTCTTGCTGTCCAGTCACTTAGCAACAAAAAAGCAAGTCGTGCTCTTCGTCGTTACGACCAAAGAACTGCAGAGAAATTATCCAAGCAGTCCTTATTTCTTCACTAATCATTCCACACTGCCAAAGACCTGCTTCTCCCTGCGCATACGTTACTGATAGAGCTGTGATTATATGATGCGTTGTACTGGTTTATTTGGCTCTTGATAGGTCTGTCACAATAACCTTTTTATTAGGTGATATATTGTCCCAGAAACTATCATGATTAACGATAGTATTGTCATTTTATTTAATGTTGCCACTGAACTGTAATCTGTTGTATCACCCTCTGCCCCTCCTCTCCGTGCCAGTTAGAGACACGAGAGGAGTGGAGAGAAAGTGAGCTGCAGCTGAACCAAGAAAACAATCTCGGCTTAAGTTTTTCTTATGTAAATATGCATACATTATTTAAGTCAGTTAATCATCGTCAGGAAAATGATCATGATTATTTTTTATCAATCATACAATGGGGTGATTAATTGCCCATCACAAAAGGCCTAGCTCTTAATTCAATACAAACTACTTATTGACCAAGCAAGAGGTCTGTACAAAGAAATCTCAGCCCAAGGTCTTTAGTACAGACCAAGTAGGTTTTTAGTAAAGACCAAGAGCTGAAATTTCTCTGTACAGACCGAGCAAAGAGGTTGATAAACAGTTTATTATATGGCATTTTAAAATGGTGGTATTTGTAATTTACTTTAGGCACTGTTATCTGGCCGCTTCTGAACAAGGCATCTTAATCTGAATCTGTGAGGGCTTTGGTAGCTTTTGGCTTGTTTCCTGTGACAAACAAGAGCATTCTGATGAGAAGTGAGAACTTTGTGGTACTTCCTAAACTCTTTTCATTAGGATAATTAATGTATACATTTTCTCTTCAAGAAAACGAATTCTTCTCTGGAAGCTGCTAAAGTTCGAGAAGATGGAGTACAATGCTAATAGCTAAAGGCTAACTTGTCAATCAGATATGCACTGGTCCATGCAGGATTTATTGAATGTGTGTCGATTAATAAGATTGCATGTACTGCTGTTGTCATATAACAAATCGGTTTGAAGGGATCATTTAACAGACTTGGTAATAAACAGGCAATTTCGTGTTAAATACCCCAATCTCATCTCAATGTGCTGTGTGTTTGGATTGCTGTCAGCATTGCTGCCGAAATATGACACATTATGATGCAAATGCTGAAAATAAAAAAGCAGGATGCAATATACTAAAACACACTTTAGCTCCAGCTACAGAGCCAGCAATGTTATTGATGCTAAGAAAACATGCAGGCGACCTGCATTTCTCTGTTTGGAAAATGAGACCTTGCTGTTACCTGGAGAGTAACTGCACACAAAACTGAAGTGATAGCCAATGCTCAGACTAAATGTCTCCCTGGAACACGAGTCAGTAGTTTAGCTGGAGTGGACAGTTTTCTGGATCCACATAGCCTGGATGAGCAAATTCACTGCACAATGTCACTTTGTCTCTCTCACTCAGTCCTGTATTTTACACACACTTATATATAAAATAAGTGGTCAAGATGGATCTTTTTATAAATACTTGATAATTGAATTATGTAATATTTTACTGTCTTGCCTCTTATGAGAAATTTTAAGCTGTCAGAAGTAATTAACTGCTATTAAATACAGACTTAGAGAGATATATATATATATATCTCTCTCTCTATCTCATCATCCACACACATATACACATATATATATATACACATACATATACATATATATATATATATATATATATATATATATATATATATA
>JBCNYH010000024.1:26035024-26058756 GCA_039654325.1 Tandanus tandanus
CACACACACACACACACACACACACACACACACACACACACACACACACACACACACACACACACACATATATACACACATCTGTACAAGCCCTGGTTTCATGAAAATATACACTGCACTTTCATAATATCAGGCTGCTTGTGGTAAACATGAGGACCCGAAGAACCCTGCTCCATAATGTGATTGCAGGAGGTGCAGTGCAGTGAAGCTGGGATCCTCTGCGAGAGATTAATTAAATTACAGAAAGAAGTCGTGTCTCACCGTTAACTGGTTTCTGGTGTAAGGAATCCACAAAATGGCGAGGGTTCTCCAGGCTGTATTTCAGGTCGCGAATGGTGTGTGCACCTCCACCCTCAGACCAGAGACCTTTCTTAGCAGCCTTTGCCTGGTCCTCCAAGTCACACAGTCTGGCCTGGTCAGGGCTGACACACACACACACACACACACACACACACATTAAGCAATAAATTTCATCAAAGCACACCATTAATTAGTGTTATTATTAACAGATTCTGATAGACTGCAGAAACATTTCACACTGAGAGTGTGTGTGAGCATTCTGGAGGATTAAAAACTCTCAAATATGAATTTTGTGTTATGACATCACTACTGCACGGTGAAGATGATCAGTGAGTGAAGTGGGATTTATCATGTGCAGGATTAGATAAACACGATTCGCATCACAGCTTCAGTGTGTCGTAGCACTTAAGTGTTCTAAACATTTAACCAGGTGGGTATTTACATCAGCAGGGGAAGAAGAGTTGTAGCAACACCAACAGTCTTCACTCAGAGTAATCAAATTACAACAGGCACACAGAGACACACAGGCAGACACACACGTCCAAAGAAAGCTAGAGTGACACATACACAAACACACACGCACAGAGACACGTGTCTTACTTTGTGCCTCTGATTCCCTCTCTGCGGACTGTAGCCAGACCCTCAGAAACCAGCGATTCAGCGATGTTCTCTCCGGAGGTGTCTGAGGATCAAACCATAAACCATCACAGCAATTCCCTAACAATAAATACAGAGAATAATTCTAACTGCTCTCAGGCAGCATGATTCATCCTCACACTCAACACACATTACACACTCTACATCCACATAGGTCACATGACTCTTACCAAAAAAACATTTTTTTTTTAAATAAAAATAAAAACCACACACATCTGCTCATACCACTCAAACCCCCACCTCTATCTACCTCCCCCCAACTCTATCCATGCCTACGTCTCTCCACGTCTACTTCTCTCCACGTCTACTACCTCCCTCTACCTCCTGCTCTCCACCTCTTGCGACCCCCACCTGCCCTTGTCTACCTTTCTACATTCCTCCCTGTCTACCTGCCTCCACCTCTCCCTAACACTAACACACTGCCCTCCATCTCTCCCAGTCAACACTCCACAACCCTCCACCTTAGTCACATGTCAGTAAGGCTGTACTGCAGTGAGACCTGCTGTTTAATTAAACTTGGGGTAATGTTCTGTAATAGTACTGGCTGGTGCTGCAAAATAAATATTTTAAATATCTATTTCTGTTATTTAAGAAACCTTTAAAAAAAAAATCCAAGTAATTGATGAATTAGCAAACTTTACCCTTTCCCAGGTGCACTACTCCATACTCCCTTCCCTGCTGGGTTTTGAATTCCACGGTGAAGCACACCTCTTTCCCAATCATCTTTTTACGCAGGAACTCACGAGCCTGGAAAGCCCACGGCTACAGAACACAAACAAAACACACACACACACAGAACACACATACACAAACAGTAACAGAGAGGAGTTACTTCTGTGCCTAAACCCGAGCCTGATTAAGCCCATAACTGAAGTACAAGATTTCATGCCCACCTCATCTGGGGTGTCCTTCGTGTCAGGCTGGCCCTGGGTGGCACGGCGGGCGAGGGCACCAGCACGCACATTGCTGAGGTTGATCTGTCGCTCCGGAGGAGGACCACCTCGTGGCTGACCTCTTACAATGATGGCGCAACCAGACAGGACCTTAAGACCACAATCATCATCATGAGCACATTATTACTACACAATCCTGATCTCTGAAACTGCTGACTACATGTAGGAGACTCCTGAAACACTTCTGGTAGTTTAGACTACAGAGACAGAGCTGAGACTTGGATACATGATTCATTTCAGTGGTTTGACTTTATCCAGCTGCTGGTGGAAACAGTGATCATATCCCAATAACAAACACTAAAAAAATTTACACTAAAACCAGTGAAAGCATAACTATTAAAATGTTCAACATCCTTTAATGAAGATTCACACACACCTTACATGCACCTTTATTTCCCACCAGGTCACAACAAAACACATTCATTTTAATATTTAATACATAATGTGCTGAAAATGTCTGAACTGATGCACACAAGTGGTTCCCTGCACGGCTGTTCAATCCCAGTGATCACACTATGCCCCCTTAAAGGGGTCCATTCACTTATCAGGTATATTAAATAAACATGAAATACAGCGTTGTCTCCTGGAAATGAAATGTAATTGGCCATGATGTCTTTCTGAAGTACTCTGGTGATACTGAGTGTAGCGATATAAGTAAACAATGCTATCAAGCGAGAGGGCAGAGTTATTTTATCATGGCTGCCATCAGCCCAGCATAGGCACAGAGGACACGAACAGTGACAAACCAGTAAGGTAAAAATTAACCTCAAACATGTCAGATGTAGTCTGTGTATGTCTGTGTGTGCATGCATGGGTAACTGTATGTGTGTCACAGAGAGAGAGAGAGAGAGAGAGCACAATACACCAGTCTAATTGTCCCACTTGAAATTGTATGCCTTCTTCCACCTCTTAACATTTAATCTCAGATTTTCCAGATTCTACAAATCAGTGTTGCACTACTAAGTTATTGTGCATACACAAGATCATTCCTCCACAGTCTTATTATTACTGTAAACAGACAAAGAACAAATACAACAAATGTAATACGGGTGAATAAGAGATACTCAGCCAATGAGCAGTGGTGGTTTTGCAAGGAAACAATTTTTATTCAGCTAAAATGACCTGATAATGGAAGATAAAACACATACTATTCACTAGTGAATAGGCAGCTTTAAGCTCTGAACATTCCCCTGAGCACAGAGGAGAACCACTAGTAATGTTCTCAGACCCGGCCATCCAGTATAACTCATTATGAAAGGGTCTGGGCCAGGTAATGTCTGACCACCCACCCAACAGCTACTCTAACAGGTATTCAACACAGAGACATGCAAACCTGCCAGAAAGACCACCATAGAACTAAAGGCGTAAAGCATGCAGTTACAGGACTGAGGAAATAATAAATAAACTCTTTGGGACGATTAAAAGGTCCAAGCCCAAACTGAACACCTGGACAATTCCCAAGTTATTGCTATACTATAGATAGGACCCAGGTAACATACGACTGAGGACCCGGGTGGGACACAATTCCCACCCGGAGTGATCTGGTCTGCAGGTGCACCTGAGTGAAGTGGAATCACAGGTGCACTTTTCCCTAAGAACAGCATTAGGAGTACAATCCCATCATTTACAAAGAGAAGTGTTATACATTTATTTATTTATTATATTTTTATACAGCATGTTTATAAAGAGAGGTTCTCACTGGACAAACCCGTGCATCCATTTAAACACCTGCAGAGTCTTTTTCTTCATCTGAACTGCACTTTAGGAGGCACTTCCTATTAGTATAAACATTTCCCTGCACTGAGCACTTTGAATGGGTCAATGTTTAAAGTGATGATCCAACTAGCTCTGCTTCATTAATCACCATGTGGCTAAGAGTGTGATTTATCTCGAGCATGTACAAACACTCTGATGAGTCTGACTAATAGATCTGTTTCAGCACAAATCCCCAAGTACAGGAGAGGTGCAAGGCATGATGAGAGGACTAGAGAGAGTGAGATCAAGGGAAGAAGTGCACATGATCCATATGCTCCTACCATTTTCACAATCCCTCTCTGAAGCGCCGGAGCCGTGCTGCTCGGGACCGGTGAGGATACTGAAGTGGCCATGAGCGCGTTCTCTCAAAACAAACCCGACGAGGAGGAAAAACACCTTGAAACCGACAGTCTAGGGAAACTCTTCTAGTCTTTAGAAGCCAACGAGGCAAAGCTGAGCACGGAGGATCAAGACCTGCTTCCCCGGAAGAGCACGGAAACATGCAGGGGATGTACACGTCGAAGAATTACACTTCCGGGGTCAGACTCAGACGCGCGCGCCCATAGGGGGACTTCACAGTGACGTCGTCAAGCTGAACAACATCCGGGTTACTGAACAGGGCGACACGTCAGCATAGATTTAAGAAAAATATATGATATTAAAACGCGTGGATGCAGTAAGTTAGTTGCTTGAGCATATGTAATATCCTTACTAAAAAATGAGCAGTCTAAGTGACTATGTATATTAAACTACAAAATAAACTAAGCAAAAGTCAGACTGCCTGACTGTCCGACAGAAGAACTGGAGTAAAAAACAAACAGTGAATGTAATATTTAATTGTAAAATATTATTACAATGGAAAATAATTTCAACTTCCACTAATAACAGTTCTTATTAGAGAGAGAGATATATATATAGTGTGTGTGTAAGTAATTATATTAATAATAATATTAATAATAATAATAGGTAATTATATCCTTCCCAATAGGGGTCACCACAGGGATCATCCCTCTCACCTGCACGCCCTCCCTCACCACATCCATAAATCCTCCTCCTACCAGGCACCCATATCCTCAACATTCTTCTACCAATATACCCTTCATCCCTCCTAAGCACAGGCCCAAACCATCTCAATCTGGCCTCTCTCACTTTATCTCCAAACACTCCTACCTGTGCTGTCCTTTCTAACATATTAGTTTCTAATTCTGTCCATTCTTGTCACTTCCAGAGAACGTTCATTCCACCCTGCCTGCACTCTATTTTTCACTTTTGTACCACGCTCCCCGTTACCTTGAATAGTCGACCCCAAGTATTTAAATTCATCTACCTTAATCACTTCAACTCCTTGCAGCCGCACTCTTCCATCATCTTCCCTCTCATTCCTCACTCTGTCTTACTCCTGCTGTCTTTCATACCTTTTCTCTCCAGTGTGAACCTCCACCTCAGCAGACTCATCTCCACCGGTTCCCTGTTCTCATTAATGAAAACAATGTAATCCACAAACATCGTAGTCCATGGAGACTCTTGTCTGGCCTCGTTGGTCAACCTGTCCATCAGGCTTGTGCAAAATTCCGAATTGAATTGAATTGAGGTTGCAAACAGGAATTGCAGTTCAAATTCGAATTGAAGGAAGTAGAATTGAAATTCCATGAAATTCAAATTAATAATTTTTCAGAATTCCGGAAATCATGCTTTATAGTATATTCCATACATGATTGTTTTACAAATTTCATACAAATATTATTACTGTGGACTTCATGTCTACCTGAGTAAACCATGCCTGACAGAGGATGCTGATCCTTTAGTGTTTTGGAAAGAAAACCGGAGCAGTTTCCCAAACCTAGCTGCACTTGCCTGCAAATATCTGGACATACCTGCATCCTCTGCACCTGTTGGGAGGATCTTTAGTGGTGCAGGAAAGATATTCCGACCAGAAAGATGTTGTTCCAATGATAAAACCTTTGAGGAACTTATGACAATTAGATGCAACAATGTTACCCTATAAATTAAGAACTGTAATAAATGATAAATGCATTTACCACAATTTTGTTAAATTATTCAAAATGGAGGGAATTTGTGTTTAATTTTAGTGTTTGTAAAGTATTTTTAGTATTTAAGCCAAAACCTTTGTTAAACAAATTCTTCCTGTTCCTTGGCTATAAGGAATTTCTCTGAATTGCAATGAATTTAATTCCACTTCCCGTAATTCCAATTTAAATTCCAATTCAAAATCCTGTGGGGTGGAGCCAATTCAGTTCAAATTCCAATTCTTCAAATGAATTGAACTGAAATTCCAAATTCAGAATTTTGCACAAGCCTGCTGTCCATGACCATTCATGATTCTATTTTCTTCGTAAATTGAACATGCGTGCCACTTGCTCTAATTAGTATAGGTGAATGCCCCCTAAATCCCCATAAAAAGGACATGGGGCGTGTGCGCACAAAACATTCATGAAGACGGAAACAATGGTAAAGCGAGTCTGCAAATCCATGAGAGCACGGGAATCTATCAGGAGAGGAAATTTTACTTCTTCTGAAATATTAATGTTGCTGCAGGAGGTAAATTCCAGATAAGATATTCAGTAGCATGCAGTGCCATACATTTGGTACCTGGGCCTTTAGTGGGGACTTAACAGACTTAATCCACCTCTACCACCACAATCACGTCGCAATTATAGAAACCATCAGTAATATACAAAAACGCAATATAACAAGGCCTGGCATTACAGAGAGAGGCATTTCACGTATTGAGGGTGAATACCATTATTACTAAACCAAGAAACCCAGTCAACCCTTTATCTCCGAATGCATCGTCGCCGATACGCCTGAGTTACATTTCTGCTAATAACTTTGAGCGTTACGTAACTTCCACCGGCGATCACTGGTGGAAGCTGTCGGTAAATATGGCGCTCGGCCAAATGTAACAAGCGTAAATGTAACAGCTCAGTGATAAAAGGTTCAGACAGCTCCAAACATCTACACTACAACATCATCTAGAGCAGTTCAGAATCAATATTTATCAATAACATGACAAAAACATAAAAGATTTAAATAAAATAAATCATACTCACCAGAGATGCTTATTGTTTATAGACAAAATCCATACTTGTTTCTTTTCTCTGACCAAACAATCAGAGGACGGAAAAATGCTGATATTATTGTGGGCCAGCTGGCCGTGAGGCGAATTTGAAATCTGATTGGTTGGAGAAACAGCTCCGTTGCTAATATAGTTTACGTGACATCATCCAGCACTACTAATTCTTAAGGCTCCGGGCAGATTAGGTTGACATGGCAGCACATAGAGGCTGAAATCTGATTAGACAAAAAAAATCTAACATCCACATACACATACACATACTGGAAGAAGTGCAGTCAAGAGACACGCTACGAAATGAGGAGAGTAGACTGTTGGGAATAAATTAATACAATTTCATGGAACAAATACTAGAATTTAAGTTGTAAATGTAGGTCAGTGCTTCTGATAGTGTTTGGGCCAGCAGAGAAGGCCTTGCTGGCCCTGACGGCCCACCACTGGTAGCATGAATAGTGGAGAAATAAAAAAGTGGTTTGACCAGAAATCAGAGGTCAAGAAAAAAATCCACACATTAGGTGCTGACAGCTGCTGTCCTATACACAACTTCTCTGGTGTATAAAGAAGCTTATCACTGGTAATAAAAGCTATATACTGTAATACATGTATGCTGTATTAAATTGATATACTGCATCCAAACTCATCTAGCACATATCCTCGATCCCCTAATACAGCACACCACTGTAAGAACAAAAGCCTATATTGTTATTGAAAGGTAAATGTAAACAGTAGTATTTACTGATAAGCCACTGTTTCAAGTGCATACCCACCGAACTATTTTGTAAAATATATGAGTCAAGTGTACCTCTTGGGAAATGGGAGACAAAATTTAACAAATATGAGTTGGACATTAACTTAGTGGTGCTGTTCAGGGTTGAGGTATGAGAATGGATCGGGAGAGGGTGTGCACATGGGTGCAGTCTATTGCATCTATAATGTTGGTTAGACCAGCAGCAGAATGAAATCCTCTCTTGAATGGAAGCTGTTGGTATTTATCATAGGGGAATTTATTATAATGTCTGACCAGTAGATTTATACCCTACAGGACTCACGGAGGACACAGCTGAAAGATGCATGTGATATACCCACTCTGTTTCCAAGCTCCCTCTGGAATGTCCTTGTGGCCAAAAAGCTCAAGGCAGTCACTACCTGAACATGTGGTGGTACCAGGTTGGAGCTTTGGGTATGGGTCTGCAGTATCAGTGTTGTACAGCTCCAGGAGAACAGCTCTCGGTAGCCAAAACCTTCTTATAAGATATTTGTCGGTCTCAGGCAACAAATATGCATGGGCTTTAAAGATCACAAGCTGTAATTTATTTTACTAAAAGTAAATATGACATTCTTGAAAGAATCTGTCTACGATTGCTCTGTAAATAGTTATCAATTACTAAATAATCTATGATTTCCACTGAATATAACTGATACATCCTGAAGTAATATTAATTTACACGATACTTTGTAAGATAATAAAAATAATTATTTAAAAAGATTAATTGCTAAAAAGTATTTAAGTCTCTGACATCATATTATTATGGTTCAGAAAATTTGAAAAAAGAAGGGAAATCGTACCGATTTCGCAACATCACTTCGGCATTGATATATGTGCTCCTTTGAGTTCATAGATTCTAGTTGTAGCTCAAAACAAATGCAAGATAAGAAAATATTAGTGAATGCCAGAATCTTCATAAAAGTGCATAAGTCAGATTTATGAACTTCTTCGTATAACAGTTGGTATCCTAGTGTGTAAATCTTCACTATTCTCCAGCTTCCCTCTACTCAGGAGCTACAGAAAGTATGGGCTGCTGGAGCATTGCTTCTTCTCCAAAAATGGGTGAACATACACAATACATGAAGGACATTTATACAAAGTATGATAGTGATTGTAGAGCACATTACCATGATACCTTTGGTGAATGCATGCTGTCCCATTGCATTACACAGACTACAGAGTGTAGAGTCAGTCTATGAATAGCATAAAGAGTACTCTTGCCCAAACAAATGCAATAATGGTGTGATAAGTCTATTTATGACTTCAGACAATTGAATCCAGTCATTGGTGAGTCAACAAGCCTGCTCTCACTTTTACCAGATCACGATGCTGTGCTCTTCGCCCACCTGAAAAGGATTATTTGAGCACATTGATCTCAGTCCATAACACAATTCTCAAGATGATCATGCATAGAATGTCTCAGAGGTCAAGGTTCTACCCCCAGTCTTGATGCAATCACCACCACTCCAGAGGGACCTTATCCAAGCTTTGAGGCTGAGATAAAGGACCAGCTTGATTGAATACAGAAGTGTATTACAGATGATGTGATGTGCAATGGTCTATGGTTGTACTCTAAATAGAATCAAGTACAGAGCTGCTGTGGATGAAGGGACAAGTCTGGAAAACTGTTTCACCGATCAATAATTTCTAATGTCAGCTCTGATGATACTGCTACTTATACTATGCCGCTATGGAACTGTATATCCTAAATGAAAGTACATGCTGCAAGACATTGTTTTATTATCAATAAAAGTTACAGTAATAGGAGAGTAATCACAGCCTATATTGCAATAAAAGCACTTCAGATCTGCATAAACACAATGACCAGACATGATGACGATTAAAACTGCAGAATTTAATCCAGATTAAAACCAGCAGACATTACACGTTAATTATATAATATTATATTAATTATAACTACACATTAACAATTAAAAAAAAAGTACACTTGTCCAGAGAGCCCAATGCCCCACCAGAGGAGGGGGGAAAAAACAGCCTGATCAGCCATCCTTCACCAACCAGGGGCTTTTTTATTTATTTATTTTACTAATATTAAATTATAACATATTTTATATTGTTTATAGCAACTATCTATGCTGTGAACACCAGGAGTAAAAAACTTATCTGGTTTTCAAAGAGGGTGTATTGATTGTATTAATATTGGTCAATCTGTGTGTGGACTTGGCCAGCGTCAGATTGCATGAAACCTTTTTTGAGAATATTCCCCATTGTAAGGAAACTGATGTTGCAGAGAAACTTCAATTGAGTCGGAGTACTGTTGTCAGGTGCCTCCATCAACTTGGCTACTAGGTATATATATCTATGTATAAATCTTTCACAAATGATGGCAACTGTTTACTTTTGATATGTCCGTGTAAGGCAGAGGTTAATTTAAAAAATGTCTTTTTACACACAGTGTAACTGCTGTTTAAAGCTGAATATTGCTGATTTCAGAACAAACTGAATCACAAGCTACAGACATTGTGCTTTCTTGTTCATTTCCATTCTCGATGTGGCTGAGAGTGTCACACCACTGTGTGGCAGGAGTGATGATCAGAGGCAAGGGTGAAGAACAGAAACTCCCTTTATTTGTGTGCTGGGCATTCATATTAACAACTGAGACTCTGAACTGAAAACATAACCAAAAACTAGAGAGCACAGAGCTAAACACGAGGAAACTAACCATGCTAGAGAACTAGGCAGTAGTGAATATATCACTGTACAATTGTACAATTACACACAAATACACACGTCTATCAACAGAGTTAACATCTGGATCGTTCTGCACCGTGACGAACTTGGAGCACGTTTATAGACCTCTAATGAGCTGCTCAAGTGCCTACACCTTTTTATTGTTTTATGGACTAAACCATTCTCCAACAAACATACATTGCTTAGTACAGTGAACAACAATGATACCATAACAAGACATCAGACAAGAAGAAAAATAATTGAATATGAGAGATAATAGACAGATTTAAAATAAATTATTAAAGGTAAAAATATAAAATAATAACAAATGAATTAAATAAATGATAAACATAAATGCAACAAGGGTTTAACAGATTTTCTGCAAGATTATGTTCTATCAGGTCAGCAAGTGCCTACACCTGTGGCTTGTTGTGAATGCTCCCATGTTGCCCACTGAGCCACCTCGGAAGTGTAGGCGCGTTGTAGTTCTCGTTGGCATTTGAACCCGGAAGCGCAGAGAATACAGCTCGAGCAGCACCGAACATACGGGCTATGGGGCAGGCGCGAGGAGACCGTGACAGTTAGATTTTGAAAATTTGGGCACATTTCAGTGAAGCACACACTATTATCCTGTCCATAACTTTTCCTAAACTGTATAACATTACTAACCCCATTTTAATGAATGACCCCCCCCAAAAAAAAGCATTAAAAGCAAATAAACAAACAAACAAATCTGTGATTTGAATTCATACAAACCTTTACATAAATTACAAAATTACAAAGTCAAGATTTTAAATATTCTTTACCTTAAAAATCTGATGCCTGCATCACACTGAACAAATGTTGGGACAGAGGCATGTTCACCCCTTAATGGTTTGGGAGTTGTTGCAGTTTTGCACTTGGAAATTTTCTGCATTTTATTTTATTTTTTTAAGAAAAAGACTTCAGCTGCTCAGCTGGGGTGGGGTGTTGTTTGGTGTTTCTTTGGGGTTAGGGTTAGGAAGTCCCCCTGAAGCTCCTGATTAAAGTTAAGCTTTTGGTTATACATTTCTTTACTAATAAAATATATACCTGTACTGTGCGTTTACTTTGAGCAGCGTGTATGTGATATCCCATCAGAAGTGTTAGGGTTATGCCTGTCTTATGATCTGTTCTGGCTCGCCTCTCATTCCAGGTCACCTGACTTCCCCTTGGTGCGTGCGGTGATTGTCTGCTCCGCCCTGATTAACTCCACCTGTTCCCCATTGCCGCTCGTGGATAAAAGGCCTGCGTTTCCCCTGTCCCATTGCCAGATCGTCTTGTGTTGTCATAGAGAGCAAGCGTATCTCACCGAACATTCCGCGATCTAGCCGGCCGTCAATAGAACGGCTTCTTGTTCCAAGTTTGTCTACCCGAATCGTTAATAAAAGGAACCCTTCTAAATCTACCCTGTCTTGTCTGTCCTGCATTTGTGCCTGCGTAACAGTGTAGAGGGATGTTTTTTTATTAACAAAATGTTGCAGCACTTGCTTTATGGTTTTCTTAGCAGAGCAACTAAACAGGTACAATAACTACCAGAACTTAAACACTAAAGCCAATTCCTGCTACAACAGAGTACAACAACCTGCTACAGATATCAATCTGTCCAGTCCAGCTATGTTTGTTTACAAGCACAAAGTTCACGTCTACCCATGATCCTGTTGTTATGTCCTTTCAGATGTCAACTCCTGAATATCACTATAAGTAGAAAAATAAAAGGAGTGATCAGTTAAGGGAACGATTATGGCAGAAAAACTCATGAAATGGGAATATAACTTCTTTTGGTACTGTGACATTACTACAAATATCTTATAAACAGAGCATGATCATATACAACTCTCACAGTCTTTTAGAATATTTACCATAAGATAATGCTTAGCACCACAAATATACAGGCATCGCCCACAATTTGGGGCTTTGATAGCGGGTAAAAACGATTCTGTAAGCTTTAAAACCACGGGGGAATGATAACTATTCACACACAGCACAGACACTTTATCGTAGCCATTTTGTCTGGAATGCTGATATTTCAACAAGATTGTGGCTGAAGATTTGCAACTGTCATTGGTCCTAAACCACTGTGGCAAACTTATGGAAACTGCTACAGGTCCGTACGGACAATTACGACTTATCCCCGAATCACTACTGGTCCGTACAAATTGCAATTGGTCCGTAAATGTGCATGTGTTTTCCGGGGGGAAAATTTCATTAAAAAAAATCAACAAATTGTCTGACAATATATTTTATTCCAAGAAGAATAAAATGTAGAATTTGGCACCACTGTTAGCCAATATAAACAAAAGTATAAAATATAAAAGAGTGAAATATGGACACAACTTAAAAGTTCCTTTAAGAAATTAGCATATAGGCTATGCTACAGTCAACCTCACTCATTCAGATTGAGTGTTACAACAGACTGACTGTTCATCATTTTAAAACAACCATAGAGCAATTTTTAGAACAATTTAAAAATTTTCTGTTCAAGCTTGTTGGCAGCTTCTGAACTTGTGGTGTTACTGTTACTTCTGAACTTGTGGTGTGACACCTGTAGCAGTGCTGGTTGCATGACGGCTGTTAAACCTGCAGCCATTTCACACTGAGGCTCTGAAATTGGCTCAAAACAGTCTTTAGTAAAATGGTCTTTACAAATAACGGAATGAATGCTGGGCGCTTTCCAGTCTGCCCGTGTTCGTTTATCTCGCTTAATCCATTCAGCACACAATTTTGTTGGGTCGGTCGGGTTAGGGGAAACACCTAATAAATCAACCACATATTCTGTGTGTACGCTGTTCGTAATCAATCGGGTTTACAAGTTTCCTCCAGCATCATCATTTCCCATAAGTCAATGCGCAAAACACATACTTTAATAATATGCTGGGCTTTGCTCAGTTTAGCAGCCCTTAGGATGAACCACAGTGGAGAGTCTCTAACAGGTGCATGTGTGTTTATTCGCCTGAAGTCTTTTAAACACCGTGAACACTATAAAAAATAAATACAAATAATTTTCTTTGCTGCTTCCTAAACAAATATGTCAACAAAGACATGAATTTACAGCACAATACTTTCACTCTTTCACCCAAAACTTCATTCACCCAGAACATCAATAACAACAGGTGTAATGACATCACAAGCCGGCACACTTGCCGGACTGAGCTAATCTGGTCCCCGAATCCACCACTAGCGCCTTTATTCCGTCTAGCAAGCCAGGCTGGTTGCCAGTATGACGTCAGCCATTCGCTGAGTGAGGCACTGAGGCTGTTTTCATTAGACTGGCCAATCACTGAAAAAAAAATTGTAGGGTCAACTAGCTGGAACTTTTGGTGAAATTTGGGCAGTTCTTTCGAACACAACCCCCCCATCCCACGGGCCTGTGATGGTAAGGCCACCAAGGTGTTCTTGTACCATAGTGGACCTCAGGTAGGATTTGATGAGCTTCATTGGAAGAGTAAATGAAAATCGGAGCGCAGTCCACAAAAGCAGTCCCTCTGAACATTTCGCCAGATCATCGCAGGGCCAACACACACAACCATTCAAACAGCCAATTAGCCTAATCCGCATGTCTTTGGACTGCAGGAGGAAACCAGAGTACTCGGAGCTCCAAACTCCACACGGAAACGCCAGAGCACGGGAATTGAACCCAGGACCCTCCTGCTGTGAGGAGGACATGCTAACCACTACGCCACTGTGCCACCCATGTAAGAACCACTCTGATCTGTATAGAGCCCATTTGTAAAAACAGTATTAACACGTGTATTAAAACCATAGAGATTACTTTATCTTTTGCTCATTTCTGCTCCTCTTCATCAGCAGTGTTTCTGCATAGAAATGCTGCATGGATTCCTCGTTGTGTAATACAGTTTCAGGTTGTATTTCTGGATGCAGTGGCAGACTGTGTTACGTGACAATGGTTTTCCGAAGTACTCCTGAGAACATGTGATAATATTTGCAACAGTAGCATGACAGTTTCTCAGAGACTGATGCACGAGAGCCCAAAGATGAAGCACATCCAACAGTGGTATTCAGCCTTGCCCTTTACACATGGAGATGTGTCCGAATTATATGAATTTTATTATTAAAATGTTATCGAAGCTCCAGCGCGGGTCAAAGGCCTGCGCAAGCAGAGCAACATACTTAAGAAACCACCTAATTGATTTTTTGTGGCTGTTCGGCATCCGTCCATCTGTTGCCCATATGCATTGTAGCACTGATTAGCTGTTATGCCTCACTGAGTTACATGATGGTTGTCAAGGATGCTGAAACTGGGCTTATATTATTTTTTTTATAACATAATAAAAGTTTTGGTTTCTATTTGATGAAAAACATCTAAACAGCAACAAATTAAAATGATTTTACAGCCGAGCACCTGTGTGCCTGAGAGTAAAATCACTTACTGCTCGACACCACTAACGATGTGTATGTGTGATTGAGAGAGAAAGAGATTTGGTTTTTATTGCACTTTGGAAAAAAAATCCCAACCATTCTAGAAAGGGGTTCGTGGGTTTTGTGGGCCACTGATTATGAACACAAAACACACCTTTCAATTCATAAACACAAAAATATCACAAAACCCAAACATTTCATTTTAAAAAACAAAACAAAACAAAAAAAGCCCTTTCAACAACCATGGCTTTCATGTTTGATTAGATATCGTTAATAATATTCATCAGGAACTAAAGTTATTTCTGAAACTGGTCCAGTGGAGAATCATCTCACTATCAAATCACACTGCAGTGTGGAGCAGAATTATTTTAAATATTATAAACATGTAATGATTGTATGTATTTATTCAATGAAGACATACAATCATTACATGTTTATAATATTTAAAATAATATAAACATGTAATGATTGTATGTATTTATTCAATGAAGACATAGCTTGTTAAATATTAATGAATCTCTTCTACACTTCTGCTGAGTTTAGATTTTCACGTCAGAGTAACATCGCCTTCAGACTACAGAAATTCACCTGTGTAGTTTTTTTGCTGCTCCAAAATGAATGTTTTTTTAAAAAAAAGTGTTACTATTATTAGTAATATGATTATTATTAGTAGTAGTAGTAAAAAGAAGAATCTGAAGGGTTTAATAATGATTTTATATTATAAATATACAACACAACACTACAACGGTTAAATTATAAATGGGTATAAATCGACCCCATCTGCATCTCGGGTGTTCCCATGTGAGGTCGCAGCCCCAAGGTTGAGAACCTATCAATAAACACACAACACATTCAAAAAAAAAAAAAAACGTTCAAACAGAGAAGTTATTTAGATAAATACTGACCTGTTACAACTGGAACAGACACACACTGAATTACTGAGTTCCACTATACACAGTACAGCATCAGTACAGATTTAAACCTAATATAACCCTCCAAAAAAATAAAAAAAAATAAATAAAAAACAGAAATAAAATAAACATGCTATTATGGAAGGACATGAATGATCTATGTTGAGAGCAGGTATAGTATGAGCCTCGGGAACATTTGAAACTCGTTTGTTATTAGTATTCCTTCATCCTCAAGTTGGCATGAGGTTAAATTGGTGTACTTTATTCCCAGGATTGATTTTTTAGGAAGAACTTGTCCTTTAATCTGCATGTCCTTTTCAGCACTAGGCTGTCACAGGTTCTCGCTGATTGTTCTGACGTTTCACAACAAACACTTTTTGTCCGGAGATGGTCACGACATAAACATAGTCCTCAAACATCACTGTGGACAGAATGACAGAAGAATAAGATCAGAATTGGTAGCTCGTACCTTCTGTGTGTTCATGGCAGCACCTCTGTGCTGTATAGAGACAATCATCCTGTACATCTTACCTGACATGCGTTTAAAAGGAGGCTCTGCTGCACCATGGAGTCTGAATCTACATGCTGTGCGGACCATCTGCATGATCACACCTGCTGTATGCTCATCGTTTTCCAACTCTCCTGAAGACTAACACAGTGAAAACAGCATAAGGAACATGTCTAAGACACTACCTGCTGCTTGGCATGTGATGAGATTATAACATCATTAAGTAATATCTCTCTTAGCTGTATATACGCCTACATTCATGTCTCACAGCTGCTCTCAGTTACTAAAGCAGTACAACTCAGTAATAATATATATATATATATATATATAAAACACACATATTACATATTACACACACAAATGTATGTAACCGTTCGGCAGTAGCAGTGCCTTCACAGCCCACTAGATGGTGCTTTAAAGTCCTATCGAATAATCAGTCAGAATTACAGTGTAACTGTAAAAGCCTGTTATATGTCTGAATGTGACTTGTGTCTAAAGTTATAAGTGGACACACACAGAGTAATCTTTTTCTTTCAGCTTCTCCCATTAGTGGTCGCCACAGCGGATCATCCTTCTCCAACTTGATCTGTCCTCTGCATCGCTCTCGGTCACACCAATCACCTGCATGTCCTCGCTCACCACATCCATAAATCTCCTCTTTGAATTTTCTCTTGTCTTCCTACCAGGCAGTTCCATCCTCAACATTCTTCTACCAATATACCCTTCATCCCTCCTCTGCACACGCCCAAACCATCTCAATCTGGCCTCTCTCACTTTATCTCAAAACACTCCTAACTGTGCTGTCCTAACATCTTAGTTTCTAATTCTGTCCATTCTTGTCTCTCCAAGAGAAAATCGCATCATCTTCATTTCTGGCACTTCACGCTCCGCCTCCTGTGTTTTCATCAGCATGAGTGTCTCCAAACCGTACAGCACAGCTGGCCTCACTTCTGTCTTATAAACCTTTCCTTTCACTCTTGCAGATACCCTTCTATCAGAAATCACTCTTCTCCCCAATTCCACCCTGCAAGCACTCTCTCCTTCACTTCTCCACAACACTTGTCACTACCTTGGATAGTTGACCTCAAGTATTTTCATTCATACATCTACCTTCATCACCTCTACTCCTTGTGGCTGCACTCTTCCATCACCCTCCCTCTCATTCAAGCACATGTACTCTGTCTTACTCCTGCTGACTTTCATTCCTCTTCTCTCCAGTGTGTACCTGCACCTCTCCAGACTCATCTCCACGTGTTCCCTGCTCTCACTACAGATCACTATGTCATCTGCAAACATCATAGTCCAATAATAATTTGTTTTAACTTTATGAGAGTTATATTATTTGTGTTTTAGTGTAATTTAATTATTTGATTTGTAATTTCTGTATAAATGTACATTATTTCTTCTATTTTTATAACTGAATTTATATGTATTTATCATCTTATAGCTGTATATAGGTTTGGTACTTATTTATGCAGTATTTGCAATCATTTTCACTGTACATCACCCATGGCACCATATAAGTTTGAACCACCACTGATTCTGAGACAGTGGAATAACTCCACTACGAAACTAAGCATAAAGCTGCATTTGAGAAAATGTACCCACTAAAATCCAAAATGAGATTGTACAAAAACGAAAGCCAAATATGATCGGTCCATGAGGATTTTAACTAATTGATTTACTGCCCAACAACCTGGCAGCAAATGTTCCCTTGGAGTTGCTGGATTTTGGGAGAACACACACACACAAAAAAAAAAAACCTGTTTATGATGGAGGCGTTGTCTAGGAGTTACCTCCAGTACAGATTAAGAGTAAAAATAAATATTATTGAAATGGCATCCATTGAGTTAGAGCATAGACACTTTCTTCATTTGAAGTCACTGACTTAATACAGTACAGATGTTGATACAACCTTCTCCCTGCTTACATCCCCTGTTGCTTAATTTTATTTCTAACTGGTGGCAGCCCTGGTTCTAATGCAGCATTATTATTATTATTTTTTTTCATTTTATACTGCAATAACTGTGCAAGGAAATTTTGACTTCTGCATTTGATCCATCCAAAGTGAGCGCACACACACTCGGAGCAGTGGGCTGCCACACATTGCACCATCCGGAGAGCAGTTGGGGGTTAGGTGACTTGCTCAAGGTCACTTCAGCCATGAAGGTGGAGGAGGGGAAGGAGCAGCTCACTCCCCCACCAACATACATTTTTCCTGCTGGTTCGGGAATCGAACCAACGACCTCTCCCAAAGCTGCTCCTCTAACCATGAGGCCACGGCTGCCCCAAGAAAAGCAGTCCTGTCCCGTCGGGGAATCGAACCCTGGTCTTTAGCATGACTGGCGGAGATACTGTTTACTCTACTAACGAGGAGATTACAGCATACTACATACTTTATTATATTATAGCATATACTACAGTGTCTATAACAGGATATCTCGGTACCTGGAAGGTGTTTTGTACCCGTGTGTTATTTATTACGCGTGGTGTAAAGAGATGAGAATAAAGGAGAGAATATGAATAAACAAACTCACAGCAAGCACACCGTCCTCACTGATCACCAGATATCCAAGCTGAGCCGGAATTCTCTCCAGACCCTGGGTCAGTGCAGTGGTCTGTCTCAAAGGAAATAAACACCGTTCATATACAGGGTTTTCTTTCAAATGCATTCCATTCCATTTAAGATTTAAAGCGGAGTTAAATTTCATTACGCCGATATTACAAAAAGGTTATTTCCACACACGAGGCACCAAAAATACAGAAATAAACAACCATACAGACCATTTTCACTTCTCTTACAAACCAGGAAACGCCTGCGTGTCTCACGTGATTATCTCGCAATCCCACGTGATTATTTCTTCTTCGTCATTAGTCATCGACACAGAGTATGTTAAGGCAGAGGCGCCACCATGCGGTCGGTGGATGTAGCACCACTGGCAGCCATATTGTATCGATTATTCTACAATAGTTAATTTATTCGTTTTTACTAGTTTCGGGACAATATGGCATTGTCTTTATACATTTCATACACGACTTCTGTGTAAAAAAATCTGTTATCAGGAATCTCAAGTGACCAGTGTGGAAAAACATAATAATCAAAATGGTGTGAAAATGATGTTGCATAGTAATAGTTTTACACTTATTTGTTAATGTATCTTAGGGTGGCACAGTAGCATAATGGTTAGTATGTCCACCTCTCAGCACGCAGGTCCTCGGTTTGAGTTCCAGGCTTGGCGAGAGCATTTCTATGTGGAGTGTGCATGAGCTTGTATGGGTTTCCTCGAGGTACTCCGGTTTCCTCCTACTGTCCAAAGACATTAGGCTAACTGGCTGTTCCAAATTGCCCCTAGGTGTTGATGTGAGTGATGCTCTGCGATGGTGTGCCGAGCTGTTCAGGGTCTACCATGCCTTCACCTAGAGTTGTCTGTGATAGGCTCCAGCCTCCCCACGACCCGAATAGGATTAAATGATTTAGCAATTGAGTGACTGAGTGAAAGGGTTGTGAATGTGCTTTGCACTTTAAGGATAATAAACATGCACACACACACACACACACACACACACAAGTACAAAGCAAATCAGTGTTTCTTAAACTAATCTGGTGGAAATTTCAGTTTGGTTTATGCAAATATTTACATAACTATGCTTAAAATCTGACAAACACACTGTTCAATGATCATATTATTCAGTGTCTTATAGAATGATGTCTACACCACCTGGCCCAAAAAACTCTCACACACTAATATTGTGACAAACTTAAGCATCACAATATTTATTTCCGTCCAGAGTTGGGTTCATTTTTACAGAAATCTTGAGTTGATGATGGGAAAATAGAACCACTGCATAATGTCTTCTCCAGCACATCCCAAAACCTTTCTACAGGGTTAAAGGTGAGTTAAAGGACTCTGTGGTGAGAATACAGGTGTGAAAATGGTGACTCATTCTCCCTGAACCACTCTTTCACTATTTTTATTTTTTGTCCGGAGAGTGTAATATCGTATCCTTCTGAAGATGCGGCTGAAGATCATATCCATTTCCCATCCTTACCTGATCTGTAAGTAAATTTATCCATATTAACAATTATGTTTTTATAGTAATATTGAAAAGAGCGATGATTAAGAGTTTAACAACCAGTGCAGCAGGAATGACAAGGCAACACATGGAATCCTGGGAAATTATGCTTTTAGGCAGTTTATCGTTTATCGGCAGTCTGTCTCAGGGTTTTGACTGCACAGAAACCGTATTCCGGTTAGTAAACAATGAGTCGGAGAGTTAATTTTTGTCACACATTTTTAATTAACAAGAAAATGTTTCTTTAAGTTCACAAGACTTCAAATTATATTACTGCAATACAGATTTATTCTTTTGTTCCTGGAAATCACACGTATACACATCCCACTTTTTAGAATTTCTGGTTCTTTAAATATAATGAAAATGGAGACACTGAACAACATCCACCACAACACTGATATTTCTTAGAGCATTCGATGCCCCATGATGCCATGCTGCTTATCGGAAATCCTCGGCAGAGAACATGCCCTTAGCCCTGCGCAGGATCGAGTCTTTGGAAGCGTCATAAGGATGCTCTTTGGATGGGATCTCCAACACGGCCGGGATGGACTGTAGATGAGCATCGATTGCGTGCCGGATCATCTCAGCAATGAACTGGTTGATCAGGATGATCCCAATATCGTTCCGAGCCAGAAAACTCCTGCACAGAAAACAAATCACATTCAGTCAGCGAACATTAAAGCGGTCACATGTTAAATGGTCCAACAGTTTACAGGGATCTACGTTAGGACAGCCATTTAAAGCAAAATCTACAAGTTACAGATGCCCTGGAGCCCAAACTGGTATAAAAACTACAGGAGGAATAATTTCATAAAGCAAATTTAGGATTAAACACCGGATTAAATATAGGGAAAATATAAGCACACACACACACACACACACAAAGTGAGACAGACAGACAGACACACACAGAGACAGATGAACAGACAGACAGACAGACAGACAGACACACACACACACACACACACACAGACAGACAGACAGACAGACAGACAGACAGACAGACAGACAGACACAGATAAATAGACAGTCAGACACAGAGACAGTCGTTCAGACAGACAGACACACACACAGTTTGATCTTGAAGTCTTACTTGAATGTCTCCTCTATCTCAGTGATGCTCGTGTCCTTCTCGACCACCAGGAAATTGGGTTTGCGATTTTTGTTCAGTTCTCCGATTCCTCCGAGCAGGAACCCCGTGCACGTGTCCTCATCTCCGATAACCGCGATTAATTTCCCCCGGCCACTCATAGCGCTTTACTTAATCACAAGCTGATCGAATAGCTGAAATATCCACTGATGCGCCTTCCTAATTCCTCTGTGGATCATATGCTCAAGTCAGGTGACACTCTTCACTTCCGCTTTATGACCATAGATAGCAAAAAAGATAGATGGGCTACACCCTACTAACAGCGCCGCTGATGGAGAAACTTAGTCGCCGCCATCTTGGTAGTTGCTACCAACTCTTACGCTGCATTCGTATTTTACATGGACGCTGATTCCTTACCTCTGAGATGTACAGTGATCACCAGGTGTTAGGTGGTCCTCGACTTACAGCCACGGATATATATATATATATATATATATATATATAAAGTGGAGAGCCGATTGGCTTAAAAGTGTGACGCCAAGCAGTCGCCATAGGGACTCCCTTCGGACACGTCACAAGCTTTTGAATAGTATTCTCATGACCTCAAAGAAACGTTCACGTCACAGAACATTTACACGTAGAGCGACTTCCTGCATCTATTAACGTTCGTCCATACACGTGCATGTTAGAGTTCAGTGATTAGCAGTAAACAGAGGGCCCTGTGCACTGTAGTATACACACAAATAATACTTTATACACACAAATACATTTGCAGTGGTTTCTATAATCAACATAATTATATTAAATACAAATGCTCAGATTTCTATTCCACTATGCACTATGCACTGTTTTCTTTGATATGCGAGTAATAAAGTGCACTGTATAATCTGTATTCTTTATAATGTACCCATACATACAAATACAGGTATGACTACAGATCATGCACCGTTTAAATAATATGTAAATAAATAATAAGCCCTAAGAGGATGTGTATTCATTGACCACCCTCCATTTTTCAGGATAACATGTAGTTTATTTAAAAAAGTTGTTTCCTTGTGATAACAGGATATTTTTTCTCAAGATCTCAAGATAACGAAACTTTGTTTTCCAGTAATAATGGCATAATTAATATGAGATTACAACACATAGTGTAGATTAGAAAAATAGGCAGGTGTACAGTTCACCTCATCACATTTCTCTTCAGTCAAGTCCTGACACAGGCTGAAATAACTTTATGCCTTGCTATAAATAACTCGTCATCATGGGAATACACGGGAATACTTGCTATCCCGAGAAAAAGACATAAATAACGAGATTGGGGGGAAGGGTTTGTGTGAAATAACCCATTATCTTGACAAAACGAAGGGGAAAAAATGCTTCTGTGGTAATGCCTTAGAGTTTCCCTAATTTTTTTATTCATACTTGTGATCTTGGAACCTCATACTAGTCTTGCAGCATGTTGAATTTTGCGGTCTAGACAAACCCAACATTGCAGCTACATTTCCACATGTAAATAGCATGCACAGTGCTTCTACGTGTATATGTTCTCTGGTGTGCACTGTGTATATCTGCCATCTTGTAAGATAAAAAATACAACGTGTCAACAGTCAGCACTCCTTTCAGCAGCGAGATTCTTTTCTTTTGAGCCAGAATGGTCTATTTCTGTGCAGTGGTCATCTGTACAAATACTGCGGACATGTCTGTAAAGTCTTTCTATAAAATTCCATCAGTAATTAACCACCCAGATGATCTAACTAGAGAATGATTTGGCATGCCAACAGAGACAATGCACAAAATGCACAGTGTGGGTAGACTATCTCAATACAAAACAAACTTCAGTAGATAAAAAGAGCAAAGCACATCTAACCCTCAAGCTGAGAAGGAGGAGAGAGATAGGGATAAATAATAGGGCCAACTGCAGTCCCTTGCAATTAGTAGTGACTAGCAAGGTCTACCCCCTAGGGTTACTCACCCTGTAACAATAAAAAAATCATTCCGTATGGTCATGCCAGTTTCCTGCAAAAATCCTGATACAAAATAATTGTATCCTTCAATACCTTTATATGCTTTCAACTGTTTTGCAGCATAAGGGCTTTTTGCGATCGACAGTAATTGATGTCAAACGGTGTGATTGTTGGTAGGTTATTCAAAGCGCTCGACCATTTCTTTATGGCAACATCCTGATATGGATCATCCACAATCTTTATTTTCTCAAGATATCTCTCCCTACTCACCTTGTCCAGTGAATTGATGTATTTAGTCAGCTTTGACATTTTTTATTGTAAATCAGTCAAGTGGAAAGGCCGTCTCTGCAAATGCATCAGGGGTTTATTGAGGCTTTGCTTATCTTCCAAAATGGTAGCGCTGGTCATGTGCACACAATCAGATCTTTGTGATTGTATTTTGTGAGATCTAGACATTATATTTGCTAAAAAATTATGACTTTGCCTTTCATACTATCTTCAGCTGGTAATGCTGTAAAAATATAATATCCAAAACATACTACTGATAGAAAACATCATGTGAACATCATTA
>JBCNYH010000024.1:26143723-26158274 GCA_039654325.1 Tandanus tandanus
TGGCACCATAATTCCAGGTTTCTAACCTCCTCTAGGTAGGCCGTCTCGTCGTTGTTAGAGATCAGACCCACCACCACGGTGTTGTCTGCAAACGTAACGATGTTGGTGGAGCTGGAAGTGGCCACACAGTTGTAGGTATACAGAGTGTACAGCAGGGGGCTCAGAACACAGCCCTGGGGGGCTCTAGTCATAGTTATATCTTTTTTAATATTTAACCATGTTGGAACACTAAAAATTTACTACTAAGCTTCACTCTAACTGGACTCGCACTGAGCCACACACAGATCATACACAGCAGCATCACTATTTGCATGTTAGTGTTAAAATTAAACATAACTTACCCAACCCACGAGAACACTTTCATTTCGGCAAGATTTCACTGTTATTTCCTGCACCTATAGAATAATTATAGGACTCCAGAAACCGGTAGGCTTTCATCTGCTCAGATGAAATGGCGTTCGCAGGTAGTTCACGGTATCTGTGAACTGTACACACAGCCATAGATATTTGTCCAATAACTCCGTCTTCTGGAGGCTGTAAGGGTCAATTACATCACATAAATGTATTTTCTGACGGTATCTATGCTGTGCAGCATGGAAAAGTTGTACTACTTGGCCCAGCCAACACACGCGTGCGCAGAAGTCTGTTCTAAATAACGTAGCATTTGGCTTACGCTGATCAGTGCTATAAACATTTTTTGCCAGTCTGCTTAGATTAGCATTTAGCTTAGCTCATATGATGCCTGCTTGCTATGCTTCTCTATCCACTCTCTGTAATTGTAGCCTTTCTTCACCAGGATTGTGGCTGTAGGTGATTCAAATCCCAGCTCAAACCATAGTCCAAGGCTGTGGAACCCCTTTGTTACAGATTTTTAATTCAATTTGTTGTTACTTATTGCACATATTTCCTTGATTTCCAGAAGAGTCAAGTGGTCATATTTCAACTCATGTCCTTTACTTAAGTACATTCACCCAGTATAACAGCGAAAGACTGTCAATAAAATGACAAAACCATAATAAGCATGTTGTCTGGAGAGGCTGCTGCATTTTATTACTCCATAATCTTGCCAGAAATCACTTTAAATAAACAGAGTTTCTTAGCGTCAAATCTTTATTTTAGTTATTTTGTGACGTGTGTCCCCCATTGTCTATTACAGTCTCTTGCCATCATCGACAGTTAAAGATGCAGTGTCATGGTTGCTTGAAGAAAATAGTCTAAATATCCTGAATGGTGATATCAAGAAAAGACACAATCATTCATATATTTTTCCATTATTCAAGCTACTGAATATAACCTCCTGCAGGAGAATTTCTACAACAAAACTTTCTTCCCTTTAAGTCCCGGCACTTCCATCTTCATGAATATTTACGTTAGCACATGCTCCGGTATCCTTTTATGGGGATTTAGGGGCGTTCACCGATGCTAATTAAAGCAACTGGCACATGCTTTCAATTTACGAAGACAACCATTCTAAGAACACAGCTACAAACAAATCCAAGAGTTAAAAGCACATCATGAATTCGATGAAGACTTGTTTTACAAATTTAGTTAGGAGCAAATTAGGGGGGAAAAGATATTGATGAATAAAGACCATTGTTCATTGATGAATGAAGACCATTGTGGCTTCTCTTCTTCGCATCTTCCATCCTGCTCCATCTCTTCCCCACGAAAGTGATGCCCATTCTAACCCCACTGTCCATATGATGTAAAAGAAAATGTGATATACTTTTTATGTAGGGCAACACTATAAAGTTGGCCATATAAAAAATTTCTGCAAATAATATAATAAAGATAATAAAAAAATTTATAATAAAAGTTTTATTGTATTTAGTTGATATAGAATACTAACATTCGCTCAGTTCTGTACAGTAGCTTATGTAGAACATTTATCAACAGCAAACACAGTGTTTATATCATACTCACACAAACGCTATAAAAATAACATTATTAAACATTTAATTCAGTGTTTAAAAGTGAAGTCTTCATCCGCTCCAAACAGGTTTTAACGACGCATATGCACTTCATCTATAATTAAATAAATAAATTAAGTAATTATGCAGGATTTCGAAAAGTAAAAAAATAAATAAATTAACCTCATAAAGCACTCAGAATTTATCCATCAGGTAATATACAAATGTTATACATTTTATTTTATATTAAAATAATTGTATTTCTTTTTTTGTATTAATCAGAAATACATGCACACGCGCTCACACACACACACACACACACACACACAAATTGTTTTTAATAATTGTTTGTATTTATTGGAAAAAGTCTTTAATATTTGAAGCTCTTATGAATAAAATATTTTGCATGATTATATTTTATAAAATAAAAAAAATTTTTTATAAAATAAAAGTCCGTTCTAACCCCAGTAGTGCTCTGGAGCCACGTTCTCATAGACAGGATAAAGCGGGTTCTCCTGCTCACTGCGTAACTTTCTTGCGCGAAGAACATCACGTACGCATTGGTGCAGGTACGTGTACTGACTCTGCTCTCACACATACACACACACACACACAAAGAGAGAGAGAGAGAGAGAAGGAGAAGGAGAGAGAGAAAGAGAGAGAAGAGAAAGAAAAAGAGAAGGAGAGAGAGACAGACAGACAGAGAGAGAGAGAAAGAGAGAGAGAACGAGAGAGAGGGAGAGAGAGAGTTAAATGTGAACTCTTTTATATCAACTTATAGGCTTCTGTAATATAAGGTTTTTTTCTTGCTCTTGATTTATTATTTTAAAAATCAGATTTCAAAGGTCATGTCCCACCTCAGTCTGCACCATGTGTGAGCGATGTAGTCTCAGGTCAAACACTGCACCATAAATATCCACGGTGTCTTTGGTGTTTATCTGCTGCAGAACCCGGTCCAGAACAATAAAGGTCCCGGTACGACCCACTCCGGCACTGCCCCCCACCCCAAAAAAATACACAAACACACACAGAACAGTAACAATAATCAGAAACACAACTAGAGCCAGAACCAGAACTGGATCAGAAACCATGTTAAAAAATAAAAAATAAAGTAAATAAAACATCAAGAACAAAATACAAAACAAAAAATATGGTGTAAAAGAATGTGAAAATAAGTACACATATAAAAGCACCAACAATCAGAACTCGAATTTAAATCTAAATTAGAATTAATAATTAGCACCAGAAGCAGAACTGCATTCAGAACTACAACAGGAACTAGAACCAAAAAAACATACACCTTTTCCCAGAGTCGGCTGAAATAGGATCCAGCCTCCCCACGACCCTAGAGTTAGAGTTTCACATCACATTACAAGTTAGGCTTTACATGATGTATTGCACTCCCTTTTAATTTCCCACTTTCTTGCAGCGTTTTCTAGGTGTTCTTGGTGTCGAGGGGGTCACAGGTGAATCTGCTGAAAAGGCAGTAGTACTCTCTTTTTTGTCATAGTGGATGGTGAGGACTTGGTTAAGCAAGTACCAAAAGGATAAATTGTAGGAACCTGAAAACAGTCTTTCAGCCCCAACATTGATTCCATCTTCAACGAAAACTTCTTTGCAGTAAATACCTATTTCAAAGTGATCGCTACAGATCCGCGAAGATTGGGAAAGCTCATTCCAATCAGTTCTTGTTCACTTTTCGAATCTCTTTCATGCACTTCTTGTATTGGTGTTTGGCGGAAAACTGCGAAGTCTGAATGAAAGGCTCAGCTTTCTTGCTGCAGCCATACAAAATCCACCGCTAAATTATTTGGATAAAAATGACATGGGAAAAATTTTAATAAAACCGAAGAAAATCACCGCTCCGGTTTTCTTAGCAGCGTGGCTACTTGCCACTGTCTGTTAAAGTTACTAGAAAAGTGAGATAAAGTTGACTCAGTGGTATCATAGTGTCTGAAGAGTTTGTAAGTCACTACAAGCTTTGTCTGTGAGTCGTGGTTTGGAGTTAATGACCATTTTGTGTGCTATCCCCAGTTAGCATGTTTGTTAGTCTTGTGATTATGTTTACTGCATGGACTGTTAAGACAGAGCATGAGGCAGTGCTCTGTGTGATCGGATGCCTGCTGCCATGAGGGAGACCCGCCGTGTTTCTCCTCACATCACCTTTGGATTTTTTCTTCTACACTGCCATTGACGTGTGGACTTCCAATCTGCTGCAAACCCAGTACATGAATTGCTTTTCTTCGGAGGACCCGGAGTTGGACGTTTCCGTAAGGAGACTGTTGACCGTTCACCTTTGGCGAGTAATGTGCATTGCAATTCTCATGTGAGTGAAGACTGCCTGATTAAAACGGCCACCGCCATTCTGATTCATTGTTTCCCAGCTATAATCAGGCCTGCAACGGGGGAGGTTTTATGTTTATTGCCAGCTTTTGTTATTATTTTTTGAGTGGGCCCACAGTCGTGTAAATTTCTGTGTTGAAATGATTTATGAGTATGAGGTTTTATTTTTGAAGTGAAGCACATAAAATTGTTGCATATTTTTGGCTAGATTAGCATTTATTGAGCATTTGACTGTAAGCTAAGTTCTAGTAGGACATTGCTTGTGTTTTTCAGGTGTCACCAGGGTGACTATATTACATTTAAAGGGTACTTATCTGATTCTTTAGGAAATATTGTGTTTTAAGGTTTTTTCAGATTTCTTCGTATTGTTGAAAGGAAGTGACCTAATGTCATGATAGAGGGCTAAATCTGTGATTCACGTTTTTGTCTTTATTCATTAAAAGATTAAGGTCATTTAAAAGTAATTTATAAAGTGTTCAAAGATTACTAAGTAGACAGTGCCGCTATGGTACTTTAATTCTGTCCATGAAACATAGTTTATTGCACGTTTAAACTACAGGTCATAGAGGTTGAAATCACTATACCAGTGATAGTATTAAGTATAAGAACCCAGGGCACTCTATCTCAGGACATTTGATACAAAGAAAGCGCTACAATAACTTGAAAATGAATAAAGAGAAGAATAAGTAAGATCTCAACCAGAACTGGAACAACAACCATGTTTGTCAGGACCCGATATGGAAAACCTTTTCAATTCCTCTGTGTGTGTGTGTGTGTGTACCTGCAGTGGACGATGGAAGGTCCAGAACCCGGGGTTCTGTTTATGTAATCTCTCACGGTGCGAACAAATTGCACCAGAGACTGAGTACTATCAGGAACTCCATGATCGGGCCACACAGTGTAATGGAACTGACGCACGGTTCTAGAGTAATTCAGCTGATCTTCCTGTACACAGATGCACACACACACACACACACAAGACAGCATTCTTCATTGTGTTAAAAAAAGAATCTTGGGAGAAATTTAATGTATATGAACAGTTCATTAAAAACACACTGGGAAGGTATTCCAAAGATGTGAGACAAAGTTGTGGTCAATCAGACAGGCAGAAGGTCAGGCAGATAGCAACCAATACCAAAAGGGCAAAATAAAATACAGGAAAAGAACTAGATCATAAAGCAGAATCACTCACTGTACTTGGTCATGTCAGGCGATTCACGCCGAGAGTCAATGCACAAAGAGTGTGTGGTGAAAGAGTCCCGATATAAACTCTGGTGATTGTGTTCAATGTGATCAGTGAGTGTAACTTACACTGCAGATTTTAAACTCACGGATCGTCCACTCTGGTAGAACCGACTCAGACTGCATCCGCACAATCAAATCTCCATAATACAGTGGGTCCTGATCAAACGGCCAGTAGTGGTCACATTTCACCTGTATACACACACACACACACACACACACACACACACACACAGAGTGAGAGAGAGAGAGAGATTTCAGGATATTAAAGCTATGGGTTAAAGCATTGATTGGCATGGATTATAAAATACACTCTTTAAACCACTAAATGGTTTCACGCCACATTATTTTATCTTAGTAAATTTCTCAATGCCCTCGGTTGGAGTTCTCATCACCTAAAGATCATTCACTGCTGCTGAAGATGGTCTGTATAAGCAGCCTAAAGATCAGTGAGATTACTGTGGATGGTACCACAGAGAAACCATAAAATAGCTGTGGAGGTCCTACTGTAAAAACTGCAATGGTTTTGCACTCCAGTTCCCACGATTGAAGAGTTAATAACAAAAGATTACATTAAAAGTATAATCAATTCATTATAAATAGTGTATCAGGAAGGGCAGCTGGCATAAAACCTGTGCCAAATCGTACATGCTGATTCAAAACAGAATGTTCATACCGGATCTGTCCAGGTCAGGATAACAATGACTGCCTCCGGTACTGCTGGCCAGCAGGGTACCAGTGGAAATTGGGCTAATGTTGGTCCAAGGTGAAAGAGAAGATGAGGAAGACGAATCCAGAAAGATAGCAGAAGGGTTAAGTATTTTCAGGTCAGAGTAGGGACTATGAATGTTGGCATGATGGCTGATATGATGGAGTGGAGAAAGGTAAACATTAATGTTTACAAGAGACCAGGTGGAAAGGGATTAAGGCCAGGAACGTTGGAGGTGGATTCAAGTTTTTCTACCATGGTAGAAATAGTGTAGGGATAATCCTTCAGGAAGAGCTCATCAGGAGTATGTTGGAAGTGAAGAGAAAGTCTAACAGAGCGATAAGGTTCAAAATAGAATTTGAATGTAATGCAATGACATTCATAAATATATATTTTAAATATATAATGGAACAAACAGTGACATAAGAGTGAAGGAGGGTACGGTCTATAGGTGGACTATGTAGGAGACATAATCTTAAGGAGATTAGTAACCGTGAGGTGGTGGCATAGGATAGTGTCGCTAGACTTTAACATCCAGATCAGGCTGGGAACCCACCGCTGGCTGAACCACCAAGTGCAAAGTAGGTGACAAGCTACTAAGTCTTAGAGGATGACCCAAATGCAGAGAGTAAAGGTTAAATCAATGATTTATTGGTAGAGGGTGTACACAAAAATCCACACTGTGACATAGACAGCATCTGATGCTAGTGTGCAGGATGACTTTAAGAGGAGCAGAGTAAGATGTTATCCACAGATAAGATGTTGGAAGCTAAAGGAGGAACACTGCTTGTGAAATTCAAAGAAGATGTAAAACACGTGTTGGGTAACAGGGCGGTTATGCTGGATAACTGGACAGCTACAGCAGTTGTGGTGAGAGAGAAAGCTAGGAAGGTACTTGTGGTGGCATCAGGACAGAAAGGAGGACAAGGAGACTTGGTGGTGGAATGAGGGAGTTCAGGAAAGTACCAAGGGGAAGAGATTAGTGAAAAAGAATTGGGTCACTCAGAGAAATAAGGAAAGTTGACAGGAGTACAAAGAGATGTGGCGCAAGGTGAAGAGAGAGGAGGCAAAAGTCATTCAGATCTTGAGCAAGGCCCTTAACCCTCGATTGCTCAGTTGTATAAAAATGATAAATGTAAGTCACTCTGAATAAGGGTGTCTGCTAAATGCCATAAACATAAATGTAAATGTCACAAAAGCTAAGGAAGAGACATAAAATGAATTATATGAGAAGCTGAACACAGGAAGGAGAAAAGGACTTTTTAAAACTGGCCAGGCAGAGGGATCAAGCAGGGAAAGACGTAACGCAAACTAGGGTGAAAACGGCAACACGTGGATATATGCTGACAAGTGAGGAGAGTGTGTTGGGAAAAGGGAAAGAGTATTTGAGAAACTGAAGAATAAAGTAAGTGAGAGAGAGACAGAGAGAGAGAGAGAGAATTGGAGGATGTGGAGACTGTGATAGAAGTGGAGAAGCTGGTAGAAGAGGGCCAGGATAACAGCCACCATCTGAACGTCAGCAAGACAAAAAGAGATGGCAGAGGAAGCAACACTCTTACTCTCCCCTCTATATCAGTGGTAATTTCAAGTATCTTGTGGTTTTACTCACAAGTTCCCCTGATCTCGATCCCTGAATTCGATCAAGCTGAATTAAAAAGAAAACAATCCACAGAGGCACCACCTACAACTTACAGGATGTATAGGATCTGCTGCTAATGTTTTATTGCAAGATATCACTAAACACCCTCAGAGGTCTTGTGAAGCCCATGCCTTAGTGGATCAGTGCTGTTTTTGGCAGTGCAAGGGGACTGTCACAATAATAGACCAGTGGTTTTATTGTTATGGCTGACTAATAAAATATTTTCATTCTAGACATTTTCATTATATATATTCCTGTTTGGGTGCGGCACGGTGCTATTAAGGATGTACCCCACCTTCATCCAGGGTTGGCTAAAATAGGCTCCAACCTCCCCACGACCCTAACAGGATTGAGCGGTTTGGCAAATGAACGAATGAATGAATGTTCCTGTTATAGCTCTTGTTATAATTTTTGTCTGTGATGTTCTCATTACCCGTCCTTTCTCCACGCACTGCGTCACCATGACAATGTTGTGGACATTCTGCTCCCACACCATCTTCCAGAAATCATCTTTCGTTCCAGGAAGTGGTCCCTGTGTGGCGATGTACTCACGCCTGAAATTATTCCCCTTTAACACAAATAGCATAAATACATCACAACACACACCACACACACAACACAACACACATACATTATAACACACACCACACACAACACAACACACATACATTACAACACACATCACACACAACACAACACATACATCACAACACACACCACACACATACATTACAAGACACATACATTACAACACACATCACACACAACACAACACATACATCACAACACACACCACACACAACACAACACACATACATCATAACACACACCACACACAACACAACACACATACATCACAACACACATCACACACAACACACATACATCACAACACACATCACACACATCATAACACACATACATCACAACACACAACACACATACGTCATAACATACACCACACATAACACAACACAACACACACACAACACAATACACACAACACACATACATCATAACACACACCACACACAACAAAACACACATACATCACAACACACACCACACACAACAAAACACACATACATCACAACACACATCACACAACACACATACATCATAACACACACCACACACAACACAACACATACATCACAACACACACCACACACAACACAACACACATACATCAAAACACTCACCCCACACAACACAGCACACATACATCACAACACACATCACACACAACACAACACAACACAACACACATACGTCATAACATACACCACACACAACACAACACACATACATCACAATACACACCACACACAACACACATACATCATAACACACACCACACACATCACACAACACACATACATCATAACACACACCACACACAACTCAACACACATCACACAACACACATCATAACACACACAACACACAACACAACACACATACACCATAAAACACACAACACACAACATAACACACATACATCACAACACACACCACATTTGACAACACATACAACAAAGCATAGGACACACCTCACAATACATACAACATATCACAGCACACAACACATCACAATGTACAGATCACAACACACATAAAAGACACCACATACAACACGTCACAACATAGAGACACACACACACATCTAAACACACAACACGTCACAACACACACACAACATAGCACACACATCACCGCACACAACACGCTACGATACACATACATACAGGAATGTAGCTGGCGTTGATATAGTCAGAACTTGGTTCATCATCCACACAAGACAGTTTCACTCGAGTCGAGTCATCTGAACAAAAACAAGAAAAGAAAAATATGACCAGTCTCTGTTGAACAAATAAAAATGATAATGTGTGGTTGATTGCTGTGGTGTAAGAGGAATAAAATTCACTCCTGATGCTATAGCTGCATTAGTCTCAGATTAAGACTCTTACATGGCAGGATGTTGTTATAGCGGTTTTTCCCTCGGTTTTCTGGCAGTAGCGCCGTGTCCAGAGGCTGGTTCCGACCCACTTCCTTCAGATCCTACAGAACACCAAACAGCAAGTATAAGTTCTCTTGTGTGTTCAGTATGGAGTCGCGATTAATCCTGACTGTGAGATTAATCCACATGAATACAAACATAGACAGGCTGCAGTGCTATCTACCAAATCATACAACAGGTTAAATATCCTGTCATTACATTATCATGATGATTTTTCATCATTTCAAACAGAGCAGTTAATCGCATTAAAACTGGATTATAAACAAGGAGTTGTTACATTAACCTCGTATTCCTGAGACAGCAGGTAGTTGGAGTCGGCCTGCAGTTTAGTGAGATGGGCCTCAAAGTTTAAGATGTTAATCGGACTGCAAATAAAACATATCCAGATAAAGAAAAGTGAAAAAGTGAAAGGGCAATAAAAAATGTCTCATTGTGCATCACACCCAGATTTCAATTACTTTCCAATAAGGTTAAATAAAATTTGCATATATTTCAAAAAGTATATCCATACTCCTTATAAAACAGAATATCACTGCCCCAGATTAAACTGAGTCCAGGGTCGAATCTAATCAGATCCAAAGTGTAAAACCTTTTGAATCTGACAAAAAAGTAAGACAGGTATCCTGTTCTAAGGCACCACAAATAGAATAATAAATTAATTAGGATTATATAAACCAAAACAGAGGTGGCACGGTGGCATAGTGGTTAGCACGTCTATCTTACAGTAACAAGGTCCCAGGTTCAAGTCCCGGCCTTGGGTATTTCTGTGTGGATTGTGTACGTTCTTTCCGTGCTTGTGTGGGTTTCCTCCAGGTACTCCGGTTTTCTCCCACAGCCCAAAGACATGCACATAAGGCTACCTGGCTCTTTCAAATTGGCCATAGATGTGAGTGTGAATGGTTGTGTGTGTTTGCTCTGCAATGGTGTGCCAAAAGGGTGTATCCCTCCTTCGGCCAGTGTTGGCTGAGTAGGCACCAGCCTCCTTACGACTCTAGTAGGAATAAACAGCTCGGCAAGTGAGTGAGACAAGAATGAGTACACCAAAATATTAATTATGCCCAAAATTGCAGATAAATTCATTACAAACACAAGAACATTTTTGCTTATGGTTTATTAATATAAAAATGTAAAATTATAGAAAATACAAATAAAATTACAGAAAAAACAAAAAAATATATATATTACTGTGTATAAAACTGACATGCCTTAGGATCATTTGTTCAATGAAAATGTTGAATCACATTTATATGTTTGGTGGTAGAGAAGTCATATATTGCTATTGATGTCATATATTGATGTAGGTCTGTTAATATCCTACTCATGCTCTGAAGGAAGGGGGCGAAAAAGAGTAACAATCAACCAATTAAAAACTTAAAATAATAAAATCACAAATTAAGTAAGATATTTTGTAAGAGTGAAATAAAAAATTTTTTTATGAGACTCTCAGCTTTAAAAGGTACAATCAAGGCCATAAATTGCAATTAACACTGTCAAGAGCAGAATATAAACACAAGTAATGATAAAAAACAAAAAGTAAACTTCTGAATAGAAATATAAAATAGAAATATAAACTCTAAACACAATAAACTCTAAACACCTGTGAATAAAAACTGAGCACTGGGATATACAGTATCACAGTATACAGTAACATTGAACACTTACAACAGTTACCTATTCTGTTGTTCTCCATGAAATAATAAAAGTCACAACATCCTTTATAAACCTTCTGTGTTGTGCAAGCCACAGAAATTTTGAGCACGTAATTATGAGGTGAAGGCTGCCATGGCTTTTTACTGTCTGTTTTGCCAACACAGTCGGTAGAATTGATTGCCCTTCTCCGACTCTGAGGTAATGATGGCTCTTTAGAAATCTGTAACAAAGTTGGAAATTTCATTAATGTTTTAATGATGATAATTTAAACTAATTATATCATTTGTACATCCTAAGATTAAAATTGAAATGCATAAATATTGTTAAATGAGATTACACTATCCATATTTGCACACTTCCAGTACATTTAGATCCACTCCCTGCTCTACATAAAAATGAACTCTTGTAATATAATCTATCCATGTTAAAATATAAATGATTTTGAGTTTGAGATAATCTCTGAAATCCTGATTAGATTTTGGGCAATCGGAGGGGAAAATAAAGTTTCAAATGTGTACAAAATGTCTGGAAATGTGCATTAAACATTGTTAGTTGTTAACTCTGGTACTTACAAGTGGAAAGTGATGGCTCCTTGCTTCATGAAACAACTGGTGCAGCCCACAGCACAGCATGATTTCACTATTTTCAGTGATCCGCTTCCAACTTCTGGCACTACCAGAAATCAACATTCAAGTGGCATCCAAAAGGGCATAAGCAGTCTAGATCTAAATACACATCACTGAGTCAGCCAGTTAGATGGCCACTTCTGGCAAGCCCAAACACGCTACAGTCCAATATGGCGTCAGACACCAGAGAGACCACAGAATGGGAGAGACAGCAGCTAGAGCAGCTATAGACCAACAGTTGCATCCAACTTAATTGTTCACCAAGGCTGACGCTAGGACCTTCATTCTCTTTATTTTCCACGGATAACGCAGACCGACACGAGCATCAAATGGCACTGTGGGTCAGCTGACACCGGTTAATTCTTAACTCTTAGTTTTGCACTAAAAAAATTTTTTCTGTGTATTTAAAACCTCAAATTTTTTGAAAACTGATTTTATTTTTTTTCAGTATTCACAAATTCAGCATAAAAAATTCAGGAGTGGGGATGGATATTTCAATTGTGACAAATTTGTGTCACAAAATTCAACATCCAGGACACCAAGGATAAGCAAACGATTATCACTGTGTAGTGGGTACATCCCCAAACCCCTAAACAGCATCCTCATTTCCTTCGATAGCATCTCATCCTTGTGTCATACTGTCTTCCAACGAGGAACTATGAAGAGACATGAGGATGTGAGGAATGTGAAATCGAGAAAATGTGTTTCTCCTGAAGTGTCGCACGAAGCACACGAACATCTGATACTGATAGCGGTAGCTGAAAAGTGGCCAAAGTCATATAAGGTGCGGGCTATTTACACTCGCGCATGTGCACATGCAATACCCACCTTGCTTATTTTGGAATATGTCAAATTTTTGCTACTGAAATTTTATTTAATTCACACTTTTTGAATTTTTGATCCTGAATTTGTGAACATTGAGAAAATAACAACGAAAATTAATTATTAAAAATTTGAAGTTTAATTTCAGTGCAAAGAAAGTCTGTGCCAGAAATTCAAAGGCTTTTAAATTTCTAAATCTGGTCAGACAGATTTACTTCCATATCACTGGGATTAGATATGAGTTAGGATGGTACTTGCAAGACACTGTTATCATTTAGTCAGTAGATGGCAGTAAAGCCCCCAATAGTACATTCATTCATTCATCCATCCACTTATTCATTTTCTGAACCGCTTAATTCTAATCAGTAAGTGGAATTTAATCACAATCACATACATTACACTATATTTAAATTATTATGGTACATTTAATTTACATTTTCTATATATTTACATTTGTATGATTGCATTTCATTGAATATATTACATTTTGTTAATTACATATATATATAAACATACTAAACTGTATTAATCATTCAAGTCACATGATGTATATTATCAGTCTATTCTATCAATCAATTTGTTACTGTTTTGCATCATAAATTTGGTTATATTAGCAATACATTGAGCTTCATTCATTCATTCATTCCTTTTAGGGTTGTGGGGAGGCTGGTGCCAATCTCAGCCAACTCTGGGCGGGGGCAGAGTACACCCTAGACAGCTCGCCAGGCCAGGCAGAAACACGCTGACGGCAATGCAGCCTACTCTTTTCGAAAGTCAGCAATGGTTCTTTTACATGCCTCTCACCACAGACTGTGAGAGACATAGATGGCCTTTAATAACCCAGTTAGCTGCACTGGGGGGGGGCAGCAATGACAACTCGGTGATAGCTGAAACCCCAGTAATTCAGCACCCTACCACCAGGTCACCACTGCCCCACTACTATTTTCTGTGACCTATACGTAACTTTTAGTGAACTCCACTTGAACTGTGGTGAATGCTCTGCTGTGTAAAAAACTATACGAGGTCATGGTACAGTGCCAGAAGTTTTTTGCAGGTGGTTAGATAACCAGGAAGCCTGCCACAAGAAGGGCTCTCGTGGCTCACTACTGTAAAGAGCCAATCACTACATGCCCTGCTCAGGTAACGAGCACCAGCAAATTAAATTATTTTTACTATTTCCCCACATGGGTTTTAGAGATAAGATTAACAAATGAAAAGATGTCCACGTGAGTTAGGCATTCCTGTCAAAAAGGACAGTGAATGGAGTGTTGTCTAATTTACATGTTTGGTTGTTACCATAAGTCAGCAATTTGGAAATATTTTTCCACTAGTAAAATGGTGAAGTGTGTGTTATGCATGATAACATTTCCGAGGGGTGGCACCAGTGCAAAGTGGGTGGCACCAGTGTTGAAGCCCCAAACTGGCAGGAAAAATGCGAGTTGGAGGAAAGAGTGAGCAGCACCCTCCCTTTCCTCCACCTTTATGGCTGAAGAGCGCTTAAGCAAGGTACCTAATCCCCACTGCTCCGAGTGTGTGTCCCAAAGCTGCCTCTCTAACCATTAGGCTACGGCTGCCCCAGCATATATATAT
>JBCNYH010000024.1:26288045-26301644 GCA_039654325.1 Tandanus tandanus
TCAGTGTGGATGTCAGTGATGTGGTCAGTAATTAGATCAGTGCAGATGTCAGTGATGGAGTCAGTAATTAGATCAGTGTGGATGTCAGTGATGTGGTCAGTAATTAGATCAGTGCAGATGTCAGTGATGGAGTCAGTAATTAGATCAGTATGGGTGTTAGTGGTGTGGTCGGTAATTAGTTCAGTGTGGATGTCAGTGATGTGGTCAGTGATTTTGTTAATGATGGGGATTAATGGAGTCAGAGATGCTGTAAGTGTGGAATCAGTGATGCTGTCAGTAATGTGTTCAGTGTTGAGGTCAGTGATGGAGTGAATGTTGTGGTCAGTGATGGAGTCAGGGATGCAGTCAGTGAATCAGTCAGGGATGGAGTCATAATAATAATAAAATGTGAAAAAATAATTTGGAGTTTGTGCTGAAGGATTTAACAGTCTAATAAGTTCTTTGTGGGTTCTGAGTTTCCTAAAAGAAAATGAAAGGAAAGCCTTTCAAACTCTCCTCTTACACTGACAATATATATACTCTCATCATCAGGTGGTTTTTACTTCCATTTGTAGTTCTTTTCATAGTTCAAAATCACGAGAATAGGATATGGACGCATCAGTTCCAATCAGACCTTCCGATCATTAACCCGGAGCCGTAACCGCTGTGATTTTACATAAGATTAATAATCATGGAGCAAAAAAATAGTAATAAGTAATTTAAAAAAAAATTTAATAATTCTCAGAATAGACTGATGTAATGCTGAGTGAATAAATGAACTGGTTCTTACTAAACATATATGCAGCTGTGTAATGGCGCCATCTAGTGACTAAAATCTCTTATGACATATTTGCTCAAAATCTTCATAAAAACCAATACCAAATATTTGGATAGTGGTTCCTCTCTCAAAAGTGAATCCAGTGGAAGTCTAGTGGTGACAATTTTTAGCACCGCCCCTCCTCGTGTAATTATATTATAAGGCAATCTATTTTCCATGTCCTTTATCATCTAAACTCTTTTCATCTTAAACTCTGTCTGTCGGATTAGAGCAGTTCATCTACCATATACTGATATCCATATCTTTTTCTTTCTCGTAGATATTTGTGTGAGCTTGCTTTCTGTATAAAGTTTGAAGACTACAGGAATCCCAGAAGAGGCTTTGGCTGGAGTGTGCATGTGTGCGTTCATTACATTTACTGATTTATTTCAACTTTTTTAACTTCTTCAAAAAATGCACCATCATATACCTACTAATATAAACTTTTATGGGAATGTGCACCAGCACTTTGTTTCTTTTAAACAAAAAGGAGAATCACACTGGCTACTTCACTGCTGAAATACTTCACCTGGTAAACTAGCAACCTTTATTTCAGTATTAATCACATCCAGCTATCAAAATTTGCACAGAATCTATCCGTATTTTAGGGAACACACACTACCAATGCCATTCGGGTGGATTTTATAAATAATATTTAAAATAATAAGCTTTCGTGTATATACTACGACATGATCTAATTGATCTTTAATCTATCCGGGGATTAAAAAACATTATCTTGACTGGGTAAGGCTTAAATGAAAAGGAAGGACAATCACACTTTGTCACATTCACGTGGAGCATGTGGCGTCATCAGTCCCACATTTTAAAATGAAAAGACTTAACCACAACTTCTCGTTTAAGTGTGCTTTTTGCTTGTATTCCTGTGTAGTATATAATAAGACAATTATTCACCCCAGACTTGGTGGATGTCTAACCCCAGGCTTGACGTTCCATCTTAGGGACTATTCAGTGACATCCCTGCCTTTTCCACATCACTGTTAATTGAACTCCCCTACATGCACTGCAGTGTTCATACAGTCATTGCTTTAAACCAAACATCTTCTCCTGCTGAAGTCAGAGTTAACCTCTCCACAATCTTCCATTCATTCCAGGGATAAAGGTCTGTCCTAGCTGCATTTGTATAAATAAAATATCTTTAACTAAAACTGTTTAAGTTCTCTAGATAGATGGAATGAGTGAAATTGAGAGTCTGATCATTAACACAAGGTGGCACCGTGGCGCAGTGGTTAGCACCTCCGCCTCACAGCAAGGAGGTCCTGGGTTTGACTCCCATGCTTGGGGCATTTCTGTGTGGAGTTTGCATGTTCTCCCGTGCTTGTGTGGGTCTCCTCTGGGTACTCCAGTTTCCTTCCACAGTCCAAAAATATGTACAGTAGGTTAACTGGCTGTTCTAAATCACCCCTAGGTGTTAGTGTGAGTGTGAATGGTTCTATGTGTGTTGGCCCTGCAATGCAAACCCCAAAGTCGGCTGAGATGGGCGCCAGCCTCCCTGGGACCATAATTAGGATTAAGGGGATTGATTACGCAGTTGAGTACGCAGTAGACTTTTTCAGGTCCACTGTACTCTGGACTCCCGAAGGGCCAGGTGTAAAATTCAGTACCTTGTGGATTGGGAGGGTTGTGGTCCAAAAGAATGAACTTGGGTCCCTGCAAAGGACACTATGGACCATACCCTCATCCAAGATTTCCACTGTGCCCACCATGACCGTTCAAGGAACGCCAGGAGGCGTTCTTAGAGAAGGGGGTTCTGTCAGAGCTTTGGGTGTTACATATCTCCAATGTTCTGTCTTTGCTCCGTTCTCCAGTCACTAAGTGTGATCTTCCCTTAGTCAACTCTGTTTTTCCTATCGCCCAGGTTCCAAGAATACTAAGCCCAATGCCTTGTCCTGCCAGCTCCAGTCTGAGGTCCAAGAGGGGATCTCTGAGCCTGTCTTTCCGTGCTCCAAGAGTGTGGCTCCAGTGCGGTGGGGAATTGTAGTAGAGGTCCGGTGAGCACAACAAAAGGATCCAGGCCTCAGTAGGAGACCTTCAAATCGGCTCTATGTTCCCAGTACCGTCCGGTCTTATCCAGGGGAATCCAGGACTCTGGATTTCCTCCAACAGCAGTTTTGGTGGCCAGGCATGGCCAAGGATGCAATAAAACAACAAGGTCCGCAATAAAAACCCCTCCTTGCGCCCTCAGGGTCTGCTTCATCCCCTGCCCATTCCACGAAGGCCATGGTCACATTTCTTGATTTCATCACTGGATTACTACCCTCTGAAGGTAACACAATGCTTCTGGTGGTGGTTGATTGTTTTTCTAAGGCTGCTCGTTTTATTGCCTTGCCTAAGTTGCTGTTTGCCACTGTGACTGCTAGAATGATCTGTGAATATGTCTTTAGGATCTTTGGCATTCCACAGGATGTTGTCAGATTGGGGTCCTCACTTTGTCTCCAGCTTGTGGCAAGCCTTTTGCTGTCTTCTAGGCGTTACCATGAATCTGTCATCAGGATTCCACAATGAGTCCAATGGACAGATGGAGAGGGTGGACCAGGGTCTGGAATCTGTGCTGAGGTGCCTGGCTTCTGACAACCCCAAGACCTGGAGTTCTCAGCTTCCATGGGCGGAGTATGCCCACAACACCTTGAAGACCTTCTCCATGGGTATGTCACCTTTTCGGGGTTTATTTGGATTTTCACCACCTCTGGCATGTTGGTGAATCTGGCCACTGCTTTAAGGATCAATCCCACCTTTCATGTCACCAGTTGCACGCGGTGGTCACTTCACTGGCTCCTGCACCAGTGTGTGTACACACACACACACACACACACACCCCCCCCCTTTCTTTGTTAGGGTCACTTGGTGACTGTTTTTGTTTCCTTTGTAATATTTGAATGTGGATTTTTGTCTGACGAAGCCAAGCTTGTTGCCTTCTTCCTGCAACTTTATTAAATAACCTGGACTGACTCAACACCGTGCCTCTGCAACTGTCCTTCTCTTTGACTCAGTGGGTTGCTACTCAATACTAGTAGCAAGTCCCACCTTAGACATCCAGTCCTGACAAAGTTTCTCATGTTGGTGTTTCCTGAATAAGTACATCTATTTAACCTTGTTATTTCTCTTTCACACTCAACTTTCTCAGTAGAAAGAGCTAAATCCAAACACACTGCCATGTTGTCTTGTTCCTGTGCTACAACATAAGTCTACTTACCTTTTATGGTGTTCGGTTGTGATTACTGGCTGGAGAAAATAAATTTACTCCTGAAATCTCAGCATAGTATTTAGTATTTTCCCTGCTGCTCGAAATCTCAAGCTGTCACAAACTGTCATCAAATGTGAGTTTTAGTTTCTTTTTAATATTGGAACTATCATTATACTAATTTAAAAAAAAAAAAAAAAAAAGTTTTATTGCATCAAGTAAAGGTTTAACTGTGGTACATTTTTTTTATTATTATTTTTTTAAACAAGTTGTGAAAACAAAGCTAATGTGTTTCCAATCATGGTACTGTAACTGGCAGCTGCTGGCAGAGCAGGTATCATTATATTTTGTACCTGGTAGGCTTTGTAATTGGCTGACACTGGATCTGGATATTCGGTAGGTTTATTTCCTTCAACAAAATGTTTAGTGCAATTATAAGTCCACTTTTTTTACTTTGACAGTGATGCCTTCACAACTGCCTGCTTTCACCCATCTTTCTCTTTGACAATAACTGGCTTTGGGGAAGTCAACCAGTGCGCTCTGTTATGCTCTCTGTTATTAAAATAGTGTGCACATAAAATGCCTCAAGTCTCCAGTCAAACTGTGCACTGATCGTATAAACAATGTAGCGTGAACAGCAGGTGTGGCTGTAAGATAAAGGACAGGTAGTGTAGTTGGTGTGGTGATGTTTTTCTCATCTGGTTAATAAAAAAAAAAACCTGACCTATTATCTGCCTAGAGGCTACAGACATAGGAATTTTAAAGAAGCCTGCAGGAACATTCATGAGTACACAAACACTGTAAGCAGCTATATGAACTGGTGAACATCTATTTGTATTTTCTCCTGCACTATTAAAATGTACCCCAATCAGAAGCTATGGTTCAACATGGACGTACACAGGGAGATAAGGAGCCTGTGCACAGCCTTCCGAGGAGTCGTAAAGGCCTGTGCTGAGCAACTGGCAGGGGTGTACAAAGACATCTTTAACACCTCTCTCAAGCAGGAAACTGTACCACACATTTTCAAAACATCCATCATAGTTCCTGTCCCGAAACAAGTTCATGTATCCACCCTGAATGATTACAGACCAGTGGCACTTATATCCGTAGCCATGAGGCATCTGGAGAAACGGGTTCTCCATTCCATCATCTCTGCAATCTCTGTGGAGTCTGTGAAAAAAAAGCCCAGAAGCACACATACTTCATCAGGCTGCTGAAGAAGGTTGGGCTTGGTCGTAACTCTCTAACGCTTGCCTACAGAGGACTCGTGGAAAGCATCCTCACCTGTGGAATAACTGTGTGGTACAGAACTATCACCACAGCTGAGAGGAAGTCGCTGCAGCGGGTAAAGACAGCTGAAAGGATCATCGGCGCCAGCCTTTCTTCTATGGACACTATATTCACACATCGCTGCAGAAGAAAAGCACAGAGCATCCTCAAGAATAAACACCATCCAGGTAATGCTCTGTTCAGGTGGAGAGACTCAGGGCACAATCTCAGACAGCACAGGCCAGAGAGAATCCCGACTCACAGGGCCCGGTTCCATAACAGCTTCTTTCCTGCTGCTGTCAGACTGGTGTCTAGGGACATTGAGGAGGGTGGGACCCACTACAACCCAAGAAACACTGCATAAAAACAACTGCAACACAATAAATGCTGTGTGTGAAATAACCTAATACATGTGCAATAACTGTGCAATATATATGTAAAACACCATGTGCAACTTAGAATGTGAAATTTGGAATGTGCAATTTAGAATTTAGAGTGTCAAACTTGATGACAGGGTCTTTGTTCTGTATCTTACATATGTATATATTTTTTCTTTCTCGTCCTTATATTTAAAAAAAATATTAATATTTATATTTTCCTTGTTAATTCTTAACGTAGTTGTTAACAAAGCTCTGAACGTGTACCAAGAATTCCAATGTATTTGTGCTATTTTGTACATTTACAAATGGCAATAAACATCTATTCTATTCTATTCTATTCTATCTAGTTGATTTTAAAAAAAACTCCTTTAATTTCACCTTCCAATTAAGTGCTAATCCAGAGTTTCACATCCTTTTGCCACCCACAAATATATAATACTGGACATTACATGACTAATTTTCCTTAAAAAAAATAATAAATGGCCAAGTATAATATTTTTGTGATATGTGTTTAATTGGGTTTTACCTATGTTTAGGACTTGTTAGAAAATCTGATATTTTTTAGATTATATTTATACAGAAGTATAAAACATTCTAAAGGGTTCTCAAACTTTCCAGCACTACTGTAGTTTATAGCACAAAAGTGAATTTAGGTGTACAAAAGCTCTTTAATAACCCGCTATGACATCTGTTATCACTTTGATCCCTGTGTTCACCCCCTGCTCAGAGTGCTCAGTTCTTTCGGTGCTCTGTTGCTCTGGTCTGCTTTGTACTAGAAGGAAATCTAATCGAGCAAGCTCATTGTGCGATCAAGCGGTGGGCTCTCCAGCAGACATGGTGAGAGTTAATAATTGTTAAATAAACTTTGCTTCACGGTTTTCTGGTGTTCTAAACTAATCTAATCACTATTTAGTCTTTAGAGACCCATGAACTTGTAAATATGACTGGTTTTATAGTTTAAACGCTTTAGCCGGTAGTTCTACAGCATGAGTAAGCGTTTCCTTAGCTCTCTGTTAGCATCATGCTAGCGGCTAATGGAGAGAATTAGCGTGTGTGTGCGCTGTGTTTGGTTTTTTTTTTTAGAAAACGATTTAAAATGTATTTTACTGCTCTGTTCGGGATAAGATTATCTTTTTATCGTGTTATTACTATAACTAGCATCGTGCTAACTCAGCAAGCTACTTTAATTCACACAGTAACACTAGCATAAATGTAATCACTCGGCTAATTTTTAGTTTTTTATAGTTTCATACAAACATATTCTCACTGTATGTGATGTATTTTTTTTTAAGTGAATAATTTAGTCTAAATGTCAGCCGATCAGGAGCTTCCACTGCTTTCACTTTCAATTTGCACGTCACATTCCATCCATCCATCCATCCATCCATTTATTCATTCACCTTTCCAACTGTTCATCCATCTTTCTGTCTATTCATCCGTCTATCCGTCCATTCATCCATCCATCCGTCCGTCCATTCATCCATCCGTCCGTCCATTCATCCATCCGTCTATTCATTAATTCATCTGTCCACCCACCTGTCCGCCTGGCTGTCTGTTCATCCATCCGCCTGGCTGTCTATTCATCAAGCCTTATGTGACCTGCTCCAGCATAATACAGATTAAGTAGGAAAATTGACATTCTGAGATATTCATGTATTAGTAAAGAGAATTTGATATGCTTCAAAATGAGGTATAATACCTGATTATAGCATGAAAATTGAGTTACATCGCTTTGTATGTTGATAATCAGGAAATGTTACTTTTGAGAAAATAGCAATTACACTTACAGAATAATTTTCTAAATGTCCGCATTTGAAACTCCCTAGCGTCCATAAACTAATTGAATCCAGCTCTCGACCAATAAACGCACACATACTTGCATCTTCCTAGCAACAAAGGAGTTCTGTATACACCGAGTCATGTCTGTTTTGGGGCTTCTCATTGGTTTACCATTATGTGATTCGGGGAATCCTTCTGGGATTCTGTATGTATGGACAGTATTCTGGTATCAAATATGAATAATAAGGAAATACCCTGAGCAATCACAAAAGCGGTTTGAAAATCAGCAAAATAAGTGGATATTTCCATTGTATTACAACAATAGACACATGCACTAGCTCTCTCTCGCTCTCTCCCTCTCTCTCTCTTTGCAGATTGATAACACTAATAAAACTTTAACACACCTTAGATTTATTTATACATTCATTCATTCATTCATCTTCTTCCGCTTCTTCCGGGGTCGGGTCGCGGGGGCAGGTATTATTTATACTGAATTTGGTAAAATGTTTGGTCTGTCACAGGAAGCAGAATTAGTAGTTTTAGATTGTATCTCTCTTATTCCACTAAAAAGTGTGTGTGTGTCTGTGTGTGTCACTCCAGTTCAGAAACCAGTACGATAACGATGTGACGGTGTGGAGTCCTCAGGTGAGTAGCACTGGTGATGGATGGGATTAAAGTTAGGGGTGGGTGTTAGTGTTTTGGAGGAGGGGTTTACAGGTGTCTCAGATGATGTGATGATGGCACATCATTTAATTACTCATCATCACATCTGCACATGGAAAGAACACACAGGAGAAGATTTTTTATTAAAAATGTAAAATTTCCACCTTTTTATGAATGAGCAGTTGATGAATATTAATGTGCAGATAATGAATATTAATCTAATGTGTTTACTGTGTGGTGTTTACTGTCACAGGGGCGAATCCACCAGATCGAGTATGCTATGGAGGCAGTGAAGCAGGGCTCGGCTACCGTAGGGATCAAATCACGCACTCATGCTGTGCTGGTGGCCTTAAAGGTACTTAACCTGACACTTAAACTACAGAGCATCGGCTGCACCCACTCGACTCAGACACTAATTACTCAAAACAAACACCTCAGATGCATCATATTTAACCTCTGAATCTGTGTGTGTGTGTGTTTCAGAGGGCTCAGTCTGAGCTCGCTGCTCATCAGAAGAAGATCCTCCATGTTGATAATCACATCGGTATTTCCATTGCTGGACTGACTGCAGATGCTCGACTGCTCTGGTATAACAATCAACGAAATAAATCATCATTACATGTACACACGGGGTTCTATTCTTGCTCAATTTCCAGATACTAGTATTAAACACCAGCCAATCAGCACATTTTAAATACCATGGCCTGGTTTCCAATTACACACTGACCCTGATTCTTCATCGTCCTTATCATCTGACCTGATGGAGCGTCAACAGCACAGTGTGAAATGTAATACCACATATCACACAAACACAGCTGGCAGCGCATCACCAGAAAAAATACTGAATGTTATTGTACTAATTTAATTTCTCTCTCTTTTTTTCTCTCAAATATTCTGCAGTAATTTCATGCGTCAAGAGTGTCTGGACTCCAGGTTTGTTTTTGATCGTCCACTTCCAGTGTCTCGTCTCGTCTCACTCATCGGGAGCAGTATCCTTCCACATGTGCTACCCCCTCCCCTCTGTGTGTGCGCGCTCCCCATGTGGATAATTAAAGGTGATGTACCTTAGGTTATAAATCAGACATAGAACATCTCTGACTGCCTGGAACTGTAATATTTAATGATTTTTACAGAGCATTATTAGACACACTGAAGAGCTTCATTATGCTTTAAAACTTTCCGCCATCCCCGTGATTGTTGTCATGATCTGTATCTTTAAAGGAAACCTTTGTCCTTACACACAGAAGTATTTACTAATGTATAAAATTCAGAACACTGACACTCAGAGCTTTCAGTAGGTTTATACATGTTTACATACAGGCAATGATGTAGATGACTGCTTCATTCTTACAGCAGCCATCTTGTGTATGTGGAGCTTGTATAAGTGAGTGTTTTAGCATGATGTGATTTGAGTGTTTGAGTAATATACAGAAGTATATGAGATTAATCACCGTCAGCTGAGGAAACAGCAATGAAGGAGAAATAAATATTTGTTAGTAGTAGTGCTGTTGTTGCTGTTGTGTGTCCTTGAGTTTTAAATCAGAAACTCAGATCCCAACGCAGCGTTACGGGAGGAGACCATACGGCGTCGGCCTTCTGATTGCAGGCTATGATGTGAGATCACTACACGCACACAAACACACAATAAATAATACAATCAGATGCATGAAATTGAGTCTCTCTACTGTTCTGTCATCTTAAGTGTATGTGTGTGTGTCTGTGTAGGATATGGGTCCTCACATTTTTCAGACGTGTCCGTCTGCTAACTACTTTGATTGTAAGGCCATGTCCATCGGTGCACGCTCACAGTCCGCACGCACGTACCTGGAGAGACACATGGAACACTTCTCTGACTGTAAGAACACACACACACAGAGTGCTTCCCTGACTGTTAGAATGAACACACACACACACACGGTTGATTTATGGTGTAACAGATAGTTGTGTGTACTGTTAGATGCTAAGTGATTGTCATGTGATAGCTAGTCATGTGATAGCAGTGTAACTATGGCAACTGGCAGTAACAGTGTGTGTTGTACTTGTAGGTAGTCGGGATGAACTGGTGAAGCATGGCCTGTGTGCTCTCAGAGAGACTCTCCCTGCTGAACAGGATCTAACCACCAAGGTCTCTCTCTCTCTCTCTCACACACACACACACACACACACACACACAGTGACACATTCTGTAGTGATACTTACTGTGAGTGTGTTTCAGAATGTGTCCATTGGGATTGTGGGGAAAGATCTGGAGTTTTTGATCTATGATGATGATGATGTGGCTCCATTTCTGGAGGGATTGGAGGAGAGACCTCAAAGGAAGGTAAGAATATTTCTCTCACACAAATACACACACATACAGGAGTTCACTCACACTCTTTTTTTATTTACAGCATCAGCCATAACTTTAAACCTATTGAGAGGTGAATAATTGATGATCTCATTATGAATGATGGCATCTGTCATGGGGTGGGGTGTATTATTAGCGGGTTAGGATGTGCATCACTATCATAAAGTGATGGAACAGAATGGAAGGTATGAAGAAGAAAAGCCACTGGAAGCAGTGTGATGCTCTGGGCAATGTTCTGCTGGGAAACCTCAGGTTCTTGAATTCATGTGGATATTAATTGAGACGTACTATCTACCTAAACATTACTCCAGACCAAGTACACTGCTATATGGTAACGGTGTTCTCTGACGTTAGTGTCCTCTTTCAGTAGGATAATGCACCCTGCAATACTACAGAAACTCTTCGGGGGTTAGAGGTTTGAGGAACTTTAACCTCCAAATTCCCGTATGTGGGATGTGCAGGACAAACAAGTCCAAACCATGGAGACTCCACCTTCAACTTACTGGAATAATCTAGATACCACAGCACACCCTCAGAGGTCTTGTGGAGTCTGTCTTGATGGTTAGAGATGATTTAGTGACAGAAGTAGGAACTACACAATGGTAGGCAGGCAGTTTTAATGTTATGGCTGATTGGTGTACTGCATGTGTAATGCTCTGAACTGCTGGAGATCTCTCTCACTCTTTGTGTGTGTGTGTGTATGCGCGCGCTTGTTCTCGTTCCAGCCTGTCCAAGCAGGTGATGATGCAGCTCCTGCTGCCTCTGATGAGCCAATGGAACACTGAAGAAATGATGAATGGTCATCTTCACATCACGCTGATGTAGAGAGTGGAGGAGCTGCAGCATTCAGCCTGAATTAAAATCCCCACATCTGTTTCTTTTTTCTATCTGTACTGAGACCAGTTTAATAAAATACATTTACATTTACCTGTACAGCTGTCTCCTGTTTAACTACACATCTGTACCACTGTCCATGTTTTTAACTGAGTATCTCTACCACTGTCCTAATCTGTGCAGTCAAAGATAAAATATGTAGCGAACACACTGATCACATGATCACTTTCCATCACATTCAGAACTGCACTTATGAAGTCTGATATTTCTGGACTGCAACAACCACACATGCACTTTACATGTTATATAATTGGAGGGTTCAATGCCATAACCTGCTAAGTCACAAATTTGTGATTTTGACAAAAACACAAATAATACGATTAAGTCATTTATTACATGATTTGGGATTTTAGCTGCAGCTGTCCACTCTGGAGTGACTTTCAGCATATGGGGAGATAATTCTATTGTCAGAATATACTTCCTCATTTTTCATCATGTATGGACTTAGCAGGATATGTCATTGAGCCCTTCAATTACATGACTACATTATAGCTCTTCAGTAACTTAAACCAAAGGCTTCAAAAGATGACCATTTTAGCCAACGCTGGAGCTCTATTTCTGTTACAGAGCTTATGTTTTAGTTGGTTGTTTATATATTTAATATTCGGTCAGTTGTTTGGGAAAGTGTATTATACATTTATTAAGTGTAATGTATTTATTGATTTCTAAGATGTGCTGAGTCTAGTACATGTAGTTTACACTCAAAATTCTGTTATACAGATGCAACTGAACAGTTTTACATAAACCGTTTGTTTATGATTCAGAAATTTCTTTTAATCCAATTTTCTTCTGAGAATCAAATTGCTAGCAAGAAGCAAGCATCCTGAACGGAATGGAACTGAATATTGACATGAGTGTATCTTTACATCCAGCGAACCACCTCTTTAATCACATCCCCAGTTCTTCAACAAGGGGGCGGGGCTTACGTTGTCTTTGATCAGCTAGTCTAACTTAAGGTACAGCAGTTGACTCATTACTAAACATCTCTCACTTGGTAACATCTCATGAATATATAAATAATATGCTAATGGTCCAATATTCCAAGATTCTCTGCTGAAGTTTTTTCAATGTTGGACCATTTACTCCTGGGTGTGTACTATTTACTCAGGGTTTAATCGTTTCTGTTGAATATGGAAGAAAAAGTTTAGGAGAAATCTCTCTATAGGAACACATGACTCTATGATGTGTTGTGAAAGTAAAGCAGCATGCGCCACAAATATCAAGTTCGGAAATAACATTTTCACAAACAGCATATGGATCCATCAGTGAGAAGATTCAGTTCCACGGGTGGTTCTAACACTCCTTTGTCTGATCACATGGCCTCCTGAATGTGACATGTTCCAGCGCTGGTCCTCAGACTTCATCATCTCAGTACACACCTCCTGATCATCTCCTGCATCACTATCCATCTCCTTGTCCATGTGTCTGTCTGCTCTCTCTGTCTCCTTCTCGTCCATTTGTCTGTCTGCTCTCTCCGTCTCCTCCTCGTCTGGCTCTATGTCTGCCCTCGCCGTCTCCTCCTCGTCCGTCTGTCTGTCTGCTCTTTCTGTCTCCTCCTCGTTCTTCCGTCTGTCTGCTCGCTCCATTTCCTCCTTGTTATCCATCTGTCTGTCTGCTCTCTCCGTCTCCCCCTCATCCTTATGGTGGACAGTGCAGCAGTGAAAACTCCAATGTTTCAGCATCTCCTCAGAATCACCTGATTAAACACAGCTTCATCAGCACATCTTATAGTTTATGGCCAACATACGCATGACTATTCACACTCACTCATACCCAGGGCAATTTGGAACAGTCAATAAGCCTAAAGTGCATGTCTTTGGACCTAGTGGATACCCATACAAGCAGGGGGAGAACATGCAAACTCCCCACAGAAATGGCCTCGCCGAGCCCGGGATTCGAACTAACAACCTTCCTGCTGTGACAGACATGCTAACCCCTACTCCACTGTGCCGCCTAGTATGAATGTTGTGTATAGAATATTATAATATAATTAATAATAGTGGGTAGGTAATAGAGATGTGTGTGTGTGTGTGTGTGTGTGTGTGTGGACTGACCTGTGAATTGATCACACACCGACTCCACTGTGTCCATCTCAGAGGGAATCCCGTCCACTAACTGTCCCTCCTGCATCACCCGAGTGATCTCTCTGAGCTGCTGCAGCAACTTCTCCTCCTGCTCCACACTCACACACCCCTCTCTACAGTACACACACACACACACACACACACACACACACACACACACACACACACACACACACACACACACACAC
>JBCNYH010000024.1:26307177-26319335 GCA_039654325.1 Tandanus tandanus
TTTTACATGCCTCTCACCATAGACAGTGAGAGACATGGCCGGCATTTGATAACCCAGTTAGCTGCACTGGGGGTATTTAAAAAAAAAAATTCCATTCATTATTTAATTTTTACGAATTTGATGCTTACTGATTTTTCTTTTCATGTTCTCTGATCTCACGGCAGGAAATCTGTTCTCCTGACATGTACTCATTTTCCCTCTAGACGTAATCTGTTGAGAGAAAACATACAAAAAACAATACACTCACACAGAGCTTGCTTTGTCCCAGTACTGTGTTTAACACACCCTTTTCCACTTTTCCTTAATTGAAGATCACGATCCCCATCTAGTTCCTGTTTAACCAGAATGCATTGTTTCACTGAGACACACAAACTGCATCAGAATACTCATAGGTCCATAAAATTAGAACTCTAAATGGAGTACAGAGAATGTCTGAATATTCTGAATTTCTAGTACACTACAGTTCACCATACTACATTACAGTACAGTACACCACACTGCACTTCACTCCATTACACTACAGTATACTTCACTACAGTACAGTATCCCAAAATTCAGCTTGAGTCTCTGATTACACTGAGTACACCACAGTACACTACAGTACATTGCAGTACACTACACAACAATACACCACACTACAGTACAGCACAGAAATGTATACTACACTACAGTATACCACATTACACTACAGTGTCCTACCCCACATTATACTACACGACAGTACAGTTTAGTACACAAGACTACACTACACTATACTACAATACAGTACAGTTTAGTACACTATACCATACCACTTTATTTATAAAGTACTTTAAAATACAACAACAATGCTGACCAAAGTGCTGCACAGTTAAACATAGAATTAAAGCAAAGATAGGCCATGAAATAAAACAAAAATCAAAATTGGTGTCTTAATCTGGGTTGAAGGCCGGGGAGTAAAGGTGTGTTTTTAAAAGAGATTTAAAGAGAGTGACTGAAGAAGACTGTCTGATATGTGTCAGTAAATCGTTCCAGGGTTTCTGAGCAGCCACTTAAAAAGCCCTGTCACCTCTTAGTATTTTGGAATGAATAAAAGCCTCTGGTCAGACAACCTAGAGAGCGAGATGGCTCATAAGGATAAAACAGTTCAGACAGATAAAATGGCACAGCACCATTAAAGTACTTAAAAACAAATAAAAGAATCTTCAAAGCAATTTGAAAATTCACAGGAAGCCAATGAAGCGATGCCAAAACTGCAGTAACTGCAGTCAAAAAACTTATTGCCATCCAACTTTGGATTTCACTAAGGCAATTGAGGAGAGGCTGGATGGAGCATGTGCCCATACTCTGTAATGGACAATAAATCTGACAGTCTTCCATGTACAGATGAAAAGGAATATTGTGTTTCCTAAAAATAGAGCCTATTGGAAGCAAGTAGAGAGAAAATAAAAGAGGTCCAAGGATAGAACCTTGTGGTACCCCGCAGTGGAGAGCAGCAGTGGTGGAAGTAAAAGTATTAATGCTAACACAAAAGCTTCTGTCTGAGAGGTACAACCTAAACCAGTTAAAAGCTGAGCCAGTGATGCCACCCCACTGCTCCAACATGGAGATAAGGATCTCATGATCAGCAGTGTCAAAGGACACTGTCAAATCCAACATCACAAGTAGAGCACAGTCATCAGAGTCGGTTGCTAAGAAAATATCATTGAAAACCCTTAACAGGGCAGACTCAGTGCTGTGGTGAGTTTTAAACTCAGACTGAAACACTTCCAAAAGCGCTTCACTACAGTATAGTATATTATACTACACTACAGTACACTTCACCACAGTACACTAGTATATAATACGTAGACTATGTTACACTACAATACAGTACGCTACACCACACTACACTATACCACATGGCACTAAACTACACTACACAAGAGTACAGTACACTATAGTACAGTACAGTAGACTACAGTACATTACACTGCATTACACTACTGTGTACTCAAGTACAGTACACTATACTACATTACACTGCATTACAGTAGTACACTACACTACACTGCCCCACACTACATTACACTACACTACACGACACCACACAACAGGACACTACACAACACTACATTACAATACACTACACTGCACTGCACTACAGTACACGTCACTACATTTCTGTTGTTGTAATTACACGGGAATAATCTGTTTAAAATGTACTCGTTTTAGTTGCAAAAAATGCTATAAACATTCAGGTCAAAGGTCAGGTAGGATGGTGGTGAAGTACAGCCAAGTTGTTTTTTTACTTACTCACTCGCATACTCAATGTACTACAAGAATGGGGGGTATCAGGTACTGAACCCACATTAGTACATACTGAATGTTCAGAATCAGAACTGAAACACTTCAACATCATGTACTGTATATAACAAGCAGTGTGTGTGTGTGTGTGTGTGTGTGTGTGTGTGTGTGTGTGTGTGTGTGGGTGTGTGTGTGTGTGTATGTAGGATAAAATGCGACCTTGAAGATAATGTAGAGGATGTAGAGCAGGATTCCGAATCCATATACTGGAATAATTTGTCCTGTCAGGTTGGATTTTCCCGCTGCTACTGTGCCGCCCTTTGCCCTGGCAATGGCCTCGGAGTGATGAGCGCTGTTCCCTGCGGCACCTCGGGGGGGCGCTGGCACTGACTTCCTCTGCAACATTGGGGGGAAACGAACCCCTGTGCGCGCGCTCACACACACACACACACACACACACACACACACACACACACACACACACACACACACACACACCATTCCTGTTAGGTATAACAGACGTCGCTAGGAGCACTGTACCCACAATCCACAGTCTGACCCACACTCCACTCCTGCCTGGTCTGACTGGGTCAATATGCCTCTTATTTTTGGTCACTCATAAATCCTATGCAAATCGCTGGAATTTCCTATTACGTACTCGAATCGATCAATGACCATCATCAATTAACAACTCATCTGGATCTTTGAATTTTAACAGTGAATTTCAGTGGGACATAACTGACCCTGTGTCTTTATTTATTGACACCAGGATTTATAAATTAGTTCTATAATGAATGCACAAAATCGTATGTGAAAATTTTGTACTGCATAGCCTATACATTGGCGGCATGTTGGCATGGTAGTTAGCACGTCCACATCACAGCAAGAAGTTCCTGGGTTCAAGTCCCGGGCTCAGCCGTTTCTGTGTGGAGTTTGCATAATCTCCCCATGCTTGCGTGGGTTTCCTTCAGGTACTCCAATTTCCTCCCACAGTCCAAAGTCATCCACATCAGATTAATTGGTTGCTCCAAATTTTCCCTGAGTGTGAATGGTTGTGTCTGTGCTGCCCTGCGATGGCCTGGCGAGCTATTCAGAGTGTACCCTGCCTACACCCACTGTTGGCTAAGATAGGCTCCAGCCCACCTACGTCCCTAATACTAGGAGTAATCAGTTTAACAAATGAGAGGAGTGAGTGAGCCTACACACTTTTTGGAAAAATATGAGTAGTGATGGACCCCAGTGCTGTTGTGGGTTTCCTGATTGGAAGCACTTGATCTTTTCATTTCAAACATTCACCATCAGTGTATATGATTAATAATATTGTCTGACAGCTAGGGACGTGCCCCCCTTTTCATTACTAAGTCCGGCAGCAGGGCAGATCAGTGCTCACAGCTTTTCCTGGATTCATGGATCCAATTGGCACAAAATACAAAACTGCAATTTCTTTGGAATGAGTGATCATACCTCATTCACTTACATACATTTGTGGTCCTGAAATGAAAAGCTATCCAGTGATATTTTTCCTTAATGAAAATTTGTATTGAATTTTCACTACTGTGGTAATAACATTTAACATTTGACATGGATTTCAAATGATACTGGGAGTAAACAATCATAGTGGGTGAGCAAAGAGAAAATTAACAAACTACAAATAGAACAAATAGCCCTGCAATGACCTGGCGAGCTGTCCTGGTGAGGATTAAGCGGTGTGGTGGTGGGGGATTGAGCTGCACCTTCCCTTCCTCCACATTCATGGCTGAAGTGCCCTTGAGCAAGGCACCTAACCCCCAGTGCTCTCCAGGTGCCCCAATGTGTGTTGCAGATCACTGCTCCGAGTGTATGTGTGTGCTCACTGTTTACTGTTGTGTGTGCTCACTTTGCTTGGGTTAAATGCAGACGGCTAAAACACAGTACTGGTGCTGAAGTGTGTCTCACTTGAATTTTCAGATAGGATTATATGATACTCTTTCTCATAATGCTTTGTTTCTGCAGTCTAATGAATGATACAACATTACATCATCCAAGCTTGAACCAACTGTAGAGAATCACACAGTATTATTGAGATGAAGAGAAACACACTTGTTTAATCACTTAATTTAACGTGGTGTCCGTTACTTTTGCTGTTTCGAATTTTTCAAGGATCTTAAGTGTCATACAAACAAAACATGGCTTATTCAGATTTCACACAATAACACATCAGACAGACAAGTATACTATTCTGAGATGCATAAGTTTTAAGATGTTGCAACATGAATATTGACATGGTTACGGACACTACAGCACTTTAACAGAAACACTGTCATTAGTACTTTTGGGGGGAAATCCGTAATTTTTAATGGATTTCTTCAATTCAACCAACATTTATTACAGGTTATGTGTCTCTATAATATTACAGCAGTTTCAGCATCAACACTGTTGATGAAATATCAATAAATTGCATTTAACTTGAAATTTTCAGGGAAGTAAGATTGTGATCCTCCACGTAGGAAAAACTTCAGAATATATTTTTATGGCACAATAATTCTCTGCATTAGGAGCATAACATGAAAAAAACTAAGATCAGCACCAATACTGTGTTTTGCCCAAGAGGCAATATTTTCCCTTGTGGGATTAATACAGTATTAAAAAAATAGTTATCTATCTTGATTTCATTATTATTATTTTGTTATTATTTTGCTTCAGGAAATGCAAATGTAATGATTTCATCAGTGTATTTATTTTCTATTATAAATAAAAATATGTAAATAGGATGATTTTACCTTCAGCACTGGCCGGATCTCTCCTTCCTCCTCCTCCTCCTCCGGATAAAAGCAATTTTGGGAGCAGCAGAGCGACACACACACACACACACGACACCACAGTCACCTTCTGAAACGTGGACATGGACATGGTTATTCTCGCTTTAATTCTTTAAATTACACAAAGAAGAGGGAGGGAGAGAGAGAGAGAGAGAGAGAGAGAGAGAAGCACAGCGGCTATGCTCATCTCCGCTAGTGGACACAGCTTTCAACCAATAGGGACACGAAGAGCATCATACGTCATTTCGGATACCGGAAGTAGCCTCCCAGTGGGATAAAATAACAGGATTAAGCTCAAAGTCATATATATAATAAATCCTAAACATGAAAGTATAACAATCTCATTTAACAACACAGTGTGCATTTCTGCTTTATATCCGTATAAAAATGTATAAATGTATAAAAGAAGGAAAACCCTGTGTGTGTGTGTGTGTGTTCCAGTAGGGGTGGTGCATTCATTATTTATTTGTTTACATCTTTAATATTTGCCAAGAAAGCTTTGTTTTTGTATGTGTTTGTGTATTTGTTTTTTTATGTTTCTTGACAATTTTACACAAACAGTTATATATAGATTTTTATTTTTCATTTATTTATTTATTTATTGGAGGGGTTGGAATACAGCCCAAGTAACACTTCTTTAGATTTTGGTGCTGATGCAGAGCAAATTCTAGATTCAGGATTTTTTTTTTTTTTTTAAGAAGTTTGGTAATACCTCAGATCCAGCAGGGGGTGCAGTGTATGTTGATATTTTTCAGCATGGCAGAGGTTTGTGCACTCTTTTTTTCCTAATCTAATTTAATCGTGGCCAATTCCCACCCTGCAAGGAGTCCTTCCCTATCACACCAAAAACTACCAACCACGGAGGCAAAAGCAAGCATATACCTCCATGTCACATGATGCCAGCTAACCGCACTTTCTAAAACATCTGTACATGTACGTTTAGGTGCAGTGTAAAAAGATTAATTTATGGTCCCTTTACGTACGAAAATAAAGAGTTACGTTTCAAACATTTCAACCGACACCTTTCACATACTTCTGTACATCATTTACACTGACATGGATGTTAAGCAATACTAGATACTTAAACAGAGGTTCTTCACCCTGGAGGACTCCTGCCTGAATGACTATCTCCCAGTTGCCCTAACCCCCATCATCACCAAATGTTTCGAGAGACTTGTCTCACATTAAGGCTGCCATCCCTGTTGAACTTGATCCATATTGGTTTGCATACAGAGCAAACAGGTCACCAAAGGATGCCATCAATACAGCCCTCCACACAGCCCTCACACACTTGAACAGCAGTAACTCCTATGTGAGGATGCTGTTCTTAGACTTCAGCTTTGCTTTCAATACAGTTCTACCACATAAACTGGTTCAGAAGTTGGGCAACCTGGGCCTAGTTAGCTCACTGTGCACCTGGATACTGGACTTTCTTAGCAACAGACATCAGAACGTCAGGATAGGAGACCACATCTCCTCCACTCTCATCCTGAACACCGGAACACCACAGGGGTGTGTCCTCAGCCCCCCTCCTCTTCTCCCTCTTCACACACGACTGTTCCCCCATTCACATCAGCAACACCATCGTCAAATTCGCAGACGACACCACCGTCATAGGTCTGATAACAGATAACGACGAGTCAGCCTACAGGAAGGAGGTACGGCATCTGCGGCGATGGTGCGACAACAACAACCTGGACCTTAACACATCCAAGACAAAGGAGATGATAATGGACTTCAGGAGATCTAAACAAAATAAGCACTTTGCCCTCTATATTGATCGAGAGGAGGTAGAGAGGGTGGAGTGCTTCAAGTTTCTTGGAGTCCACATCTCTGCTGACTTCAACTGGACCACAAACATCTCCCACCAGGTGGGGAAGGCACAACAAAGGATGTACTTCCACAGAAAACTCAGACAAGCAGCCTGCTCCGACCCCTACCGACAAACTTTTACCGTTCCGCCATCAAGAGCCTCCTGACCTATTGCTATACAGTGTGGTTCAACACACTCACACACACACACACACACACACACACACACACACACACACACACACACACCCTCCCCTCCGGAAAAATGTACAGGACACTAAAAACAAAAACTAACAGACTCAAGAACAACTTTTACCCACAAGCTGTTAAACATGCAACCCCATCACCACCACAGTCACATACACTGACTGAATAACCATCATTCAGACCATCTTCCTTAACAGTGCAATATTACTCTTTAAGTGCAATACTTGTGTTTAAGTGTTTAAGTACAATACTCATGTTTACAGCAGGCGTCAAACATCATATAATATTTTAGCATCATGCACCTTATGATTAAAAAGCTCTACCTCTCACCCTGTGTATACCATGCACCATTGACATATTATGCACCCTACTGTGTATGTGTGCATATGTGTGAATAAGTATGAGAGATGTATATGTCTCTAAATGTGTGATTATGCAGATAAATGTATAAGTCTGTGCATGTGTAAATATGTGGATAGATGAATATGTGCTTGCATATACAGCATATATGTATATATGTGTGTCTATATATGTACATATAGGTATGTGTATATATGTGTATGTAGGTATGTGCATATATAGCTTTGTGTAGTTATTTTAGTTGTCTTTTGTGCACTTTTCCATAATTGATGCTAAACAGAGAGCTGCTAAACTGATTTTGATTGTTCATGCAACAGTTGACAATAAATCAAATAAATCATCAAATAAAACAAAAAATCTCTTTATCTTATCTCTTTATCTTTGCATATTTAATTGTTTTCCTTGTTTCCAGCTCACCTGATTTAACTCATTTAATTAACAGCTTTTCAGGACTTGAAGAGGGTGTGAAAAGCAGGCAAAGTGCTGAAATGCACAGGACAGGAGGTTGAGAACCTCTGCGCTAGAGGGCAGTTCAGACTCCACAAAGTTTCTGACAACAACATATATGGCGATAGTGGAGATGGTTGGTATAACATACTTATTCAGTAGCGCTTGGGTGAAGTTTTATCAGATACATGATTTAAAACTCCCACACACTCAAATTCTCTCTTCAGAAATTTCCACCATTATCATATATTCTTCCTCATGACTCTTTTAAACTATTGGTTACAGCTCTCTCTCAGCTCGCTGTTTGTATCGGTGGTGTTGGTGTTGGTGTTGATGGTGGTGGTGGTGGTGTCAGAGTTGGTGTTGATGGTGTTGGTATCAGAGTTGGTGTTATTGGTGCTGATAATGTTGGTGTTGTTGATTTTCATTCCACTGCTGCTGAACTTATTGAATATTTGAATATTGAATTTATAGTAGTAGCCTTTTATAAACAAAAGGGGTATTATCTGAATTCAACCCAAATTCAGTGATCTTTGATTGTTGTATCTCATTGTTTTTTTTGTATCTGATTAGATGTTCTCATGTCTGATTATATTCTGTCATGTCTAATTATATCGTGTCCGTATTCTCACACTCGGGTGTAGTTAAACTTACTGAGAACTGTGGCTGTGTAAACACAGTTATATGTAATAAATTAAGTTTATGATGTTTTATTGATTATTTCGTTGTCTCTCCCACTGATACTGATGCATAAATTCATACACAGAAGTTCAGTCCAGACTCAGATATTCTCAGAGTGAGCGTGAGTCGAGTGTGAATTTATAATCAGGGTAAAATGGTAAAATGTCACTTCAGCACCATGTGCATTATCTGCACTGTAGTGTCCGTCGTGTCCGTGTCCATCCTCATTGGTCTGTGGATGTTCCAGTTTCTTTCATTTGTCGATCACTCAAGATCTCAGACGGCTCCATCAGACAGCTGTCATCTCCCGGAATGTCCCGTTTCCTACCATGTCACGTTACGGCCACGTCTTAAAGTGAACTCAGAAGGCCGCTACGTCTTCACAGGAAACTCCAGTGTGGTGTTCGAGTGTGGGAAGGAGACGGATATGATCCTGATTCACACCAACAAGCTGAACCTGACTGCTGAGGCCACACTCAGTACGCTCACTGGCTCACCTGCTCCGTCCATCATGTCTACACACACCATCCGTAAAACACAGCACCTCGCGTTTCACCTGAGTGAGAAATTAAAAGCAGGAGAGTTTTACAGACTCTACACCGAGTTTGTAGGGGAACTGTCCGACAATCTGCGAGGACTTTACAGGAGTGAGTACGACAAAAATGGAGTTAAACAGTAAGTTTTTTAAAATTATTTTAACTTTTAAAAAGTGATATAAAGCTGTAATCAGGACACATGATTCCTTTATGGGGTTTAGCTCTTATTTTTCTGTTTTGACCTGATAAAATGTACCACTGATTACATTTACTTTATAAACTACTTCCTGCTTTCTCACTTTTGGAATTTAATAATTCAGACTTAACAAAGAAGCTGGAAAAAAAGTTGATTTAAAAAAAAATCACACTGACACCAATTGTTAAGCTTTTATGCTTTTTAAAATATACCTAATTATATTAAAATTCACAATTTCATTTATTTATTTGGATTTTATTTTAATTATTTTTTTTTTTTTGCAAAAACTAACCCCCCCCCTCTGCATAAAACTTTAAAGCAGATGAAATTTAACAAAAACAAGGATTTTAAAAACACTTTTAAAACTGTTATTTACTTAAAAGTGAAATATTTATTACCCAAAAAGAACTGGACATGTTTTTGTAAATAACACTGAAAAAATGATTAAGAACAATAATTTAATTCATAAAGAGTTTTTCTCAGTGCGGAAAGACATCACTATCTGACTGGAGTGTGAAATATCTTTTTATTTTTTAATGCCAAAAACAGGAAGTGCTGAACTCAAGGTCATGGGAATTCTTTCTGTTCTCCTGTGTGTGTTTGTGTGTGTCATAAAGAAATAAATGATTGTTGTTGTAACAGGATCGTGATCAGCAGTCAACTTCGCATCCCACACAAATGTGGAATTTTCCCATGTTTCACTGAACCGAATGCAAAACCTGTTTTCCACATCACACTCCTGCAGGAACCAGGAACCTTCATCTTCTCCAACAGATCCAAAAAGAGAACTGAACACTTACACACTCTCAACAACCCCGGTACTGAACACTGATACACACAAACACTTGCACATACTAATACACACTCTCAGCATCACTGTACTATACACTGATACTCATATACACATAGTATCAATTACATACACTAACACACACTCTCCACATTACTGTACTGTACACTCAACACCGATACTCATATACAAACATTACCAATCACACACTGAAAAACACACTAACACTAACACACACAACTACTACTACTGCACACTCGCATACTCTCAACATCACAGTACTGAACACTGATACTCAGACACACACACACTCTCTCAACATCACTGTACTGAACACAGACACACACACACTCTCTCTCAACATCACTGTACTGAACACTGATACTCACACAGACACTAATACACGTACTTCTATACACTTACACACACATACTCTCAACATCATTGTACTGTACTGAGTTTTATACACACACACACTTACCTATGCTTATACCACACACATGTACACACATTATTAACACAGAAAATACCACTTCAGTCACAACATTCAGAAACACTTTCTGGAACACACATCAACCATAAACACTAATCAACAACACCAAACACAAACATTCATTCATTCACCACCATGCACCACCACCATGCAGTATTCCCCCCCCCAATTACACATTCTGCAGCTTTCTCTAAAATAACAGCACTCTACCTTAACAACACTAACATTACCAAACACTAACAGTAACCATCACACACACAAGCAATACCTGAATGTTTCTGGACTCACCTTTGGTGTTTTTACTCCTCTTTTGTGTTTTTAGTGACATTCAAACACTAACTTCAACAGCACTGATGTCACAGTTATTAGAGACGATGTCACCAGATCCGCTGACTCTAATCAGGATGCAAGCAGGATGGAGTCGGATGCAAATAGAACATTGTGTTCATAAATAAAGATTTATCACAGAGGCAAAAAAAATAAAAAAAATCAGGAGAAAAATCTTTTCATTTATTTACTTATATATAACATGTTTAAAGGAGCAGTGTTTTGTACAGAAATGAATTTTTTGGAAAGCAGTTAGAGGTGGGATGGTGGTGATGGCAGGTTAATTCAGTATCAACTTTATTACAAATGAATGGATCACAGGGTGGATGTTTAAAAACAAGTTATACAGCTGTGGTTTCTGTAAGACACGAAAGCTAAATAACTAAATATTTATGCTAAATTACTATCATGTTAAAGAACATTACTGAATTATTCTTAGAGTGTCATCATTATAAATAAATAAATGAAGGAAGGAAGGAAATTTGGCCCCCAGGGAGCACTGTATTTCACTCTGGGGTTCAGGGTTTAGAGATGTGTGTGGGGAGCCTTGATATAACCAATATGCCTCAAACACCTGGACACCAGGTGTTTCACACACACTGCACTCAAAAACCCCTGGAGTACCCTGAATGTGTGAGCCTCAGGGTGCATCATGGGTAATTTACTCTGTCAACAGTCAGTATTAATGCTAATTAACACACATGAGGATCCCACATCACCTGATCCCATCCTCAGCAAATGAGCAGTCATGTGTTGCCTCTTTTGAGTTTGTTGTGGAAGCTTTAATCTCTCATGTATGTTATCACACATACTGCCTTCTGATTGGCTCTCAAAGTGAGAAGGCATTTCAATATGATTGGCTCTTGGTCCTAAGGTTACAACTCTTTTCTGATTGGCTGTAGAATGTCAGGATGCAAGAGAGTGGCCTGCTTTGCTCCGTTTTGATTGGCTCTCTGCAGCAGGCCCCGCCCGTTTGTTCCGATGGTGAGGAAAGGTGGGCATGAGCTCTGGCTCGCACGCTGCAGACACACACACACACCATCATCAACATCTTTCACACACACACACACACACACACACACGTGATACACACACACACGTGATACTCACGCAGTGGTTTCTCCTTAAAGTATGAGCTCTCCAAACAGTCCTTAGCTGAAGCCCTAAACACACAAACACTTTATACAGCAAAAAGCTTCATGGTACGTAAACATCCATGCATTTAAACTGAGAATAAACTAATATA
>JBCNYH010000024.1:26329596-26343864 GCA_039654325.1 Tandanus tandanus
TGACTTCTACAATCCCCAGAATTTTTACCTATTTACAGACAATAAAGTTCCAGCAAATAATGCCATAAATCATTTATATAATGAATATGTTTAAGTCTGTACTGGATAACAATGATCTATCAGGTCATAATATTGAAATCAAAAATTAAAATCAATCTCACGATTTAAACAAATTTTAGTACAAAGTGCTCATAAGGTAATCCAGCATAGGAATGTATTTGGTTTTTAAGAAATACACAGTTTCAGAATATACAGTTACAGTACAACATCTTGACATACACAAGTCTGTTTGCAGGGCAGTAGAGGCTTAGTGGTTAAGGCGATGGGTTACTGACCCAAAGGTCAGCGGTTTAGTCACCACTGTTGGGCCCTTGAGCAAGGCCCTTAACCCTCAATTGCTCAGCTGTATAAAAAAATGATAATTGTAAGACTCTGGATAAGATTGTCTGCCAAATGCTGTAAATGTAAATGTTTACATCAACAGAGAACACATTCTTCCTTAATCAGTGTTTATGGGATAAATTTATAAATTTATAAATCGTTTGTATGATTTTTCTTGAGTGCTTCATTTCTGGAACATCTCTTTTAATACCCCAACAGTAGTCTGCCATTATATGAGTGTCCTGATCTCCAAGTTTAACCTTAAAGTAAACCAAGTAGACTCTCTTCACAGTCACTAATGATCATCCTCTGAGAGGGTACAGTAAAGCTTCCACATATATAACAAAATGCACCTGGACTATTCAAACACTTTCTACGAGCAGCAGCCATGCTGATTTAACTTAATTTTCAATCTGAAACACAAACAAAAAATTTAATTCAGGTTTAAGCTGGCAGTTTTCCAACTAAACTAAAGTGATGACGTCACAGAAATTGACCTTTTTACCATAAAAGAAAAAAAATGTCATCATCATCATCACAGGAACTACAATAGCGGTTCCAATCTAACGCCTGGATCCATAATAATGATAACAATAATAATAATAAATAAATAAAGAGTGTAATTTTACAATCACTTCCTGGTTCCGTCATGGCAGCGCTGACTTAATATCACGTGATGAGGTGAAAGGTGATCGAGCCGGAAGTGGGTAGATTGCGGCTGTGGATCAGAAATAAACACAAACATTAACGCGGTTCTAGTTTATTACTCGCGGACACAGACATGGACGGTGAGGAGAGATTTTTGTTTTTGTGTTGCAAAGAGTTTTCATTCAGTATTTAGATTTATGTTGAGTTAACTTTTATCCCTGGTTAACCATAACAACCGAGTTGGTCACAGAAGCTAGCTTGCGAAATATTGGCGCCGTCTAATTTGATAAATTTTATACTAATTCATCATATCAGGTGCTAAATTTAAACTGCCCTGTCCCTGGAGAAAATAAAAACAAGTCTGAGACGCTTGTAGATTTCAGTAAACAAACAGGGGGTGCCATTACTTTAGACACCGTGTAGGGAGTCATTTAATCTGGACAGATTTACCTCAGCATTAGTCAGCAGGAAATATTAAAGGCCCCTACGTAGTGTCCTCATTCTCTTCCTGAATTAGAAATGAACTCTACATTCACTGCAGAGTCACACCCTCAACACCTTCCTATTTACACACAAACAAATAAATAAATACAAGTCAGGTCTAGTTGAGATCATCATAGCTCTGTATTTACAGTTGTGTTTGTAAAACCTTGGAACAATTACACGTTTATATCAGCGAGGTGCCTGTGTTCAGCTTCACATATATATTAGTCTATTTTACTTGAAATTTTGGATTGTTGACACCGGTATTTAATTATATTTAACATTTTCGATAAAAAACAACAACAAATGTCCTCCCCTAAAGCCATTAGTGTTGCAAACTATTGCATGCACCTGTGTACAGTAGCATGTGATATTACCAGAATGAGCTGAAAAGATGCTGTAATGTAGGGAGGATGTGTAAATAGGGATGAAATACGTTTTGTTTGTTTTTTTCCACTGGACAAGATTTTATTTAGGTGAGAAATTACTTAAATTTCATTGAAAAGTCAAAAATTCAGACTGAGCTCACAACATATCTATCAGCACGCTGATCAATCACTTATCTTCATTTTATTTCATTCTTTATTAGTGTGCGATTGTTGTTTATTACAGTGCAGGGCAGTATTACATAAATATATTTAAATAAATCTTTTATGTCATATTTTGTGCTTGATTAAATTAATTCCTTTTACTTTTTATAATATAGAAATGTAGAAAATGGTACTACAATTTCATTACAATAAAGTCTTCTATCTCACTAAAAATAACAGAATTTAAATGAAACAGTTTAAAATGAAAAGAGAGAGGAATAAATGAGTATAAAAAGCTTTTTAGAAGTGTTAACTTTGTGTGGAAAAAGTAGAAATGTTTATTACATTGTTTTATTTCTGTATGGTTGTCATTTATTGTTGCTGTTGTTGATAATAACAGTAATCTCTTTATTTATTTTATTCTCTCCTAACAGACACACTTTTCCAGTTAAAGGTAACACACACACACACACACACACACACACACAGCATGCAGGAGTGTGATTATAAATGAATCACTGGTTACGATAGTGGGATAAGTCTGTTATTTACATTTTTCAGAAGAAGACTTTTATGGCTGTAATCAAATCAGGGACGATCAAATGTTAGTGACATCAATGTAATTGAATCCCCTACAAGAGGTGTGTTTTAACACAAATATTTATGATGCTCGATTTTTGGCATTTTCCCAAAAAGGATTTTTTTTTTTACTCTGACCATTTTCACAGTAGAAATAACTCGAAATGTGTAGAACAAAAGTACATATAACTCGTGCACTTTTAATCACATTTTAGGTGGACAGTAATATTAACATTAAATCTGGTCTTTTATTAATTTAATTAAGTCTTTTGAATGTTGCCAAATCAAATTAGTCTCAGTAATTAAATTCTCCTCCACTCCACTAGTTGTGTATGCAAACAGCACAAAACCAGACAAATCTTCAAACTATATCAGACCTTGTCAGGAGTGGAGCACAGTCATGCTCCATCACGCTCTCCATTTGTATTCAGTAATTGAGCACTTCCGAAGTCTATATATGAAAACGGACACTGAGTCAGACAGTTCTCCGATGGCTGTGGTGCTCTTGAGCCACTTTACAAGCATGATAATCACTTTCTAGCTATTTTTGTATCACAAGGCTTTCAAAATTCTCTAAAATACCGAAATGCTGATGCACTGACTGGTGTTTTAACTATACACTTGGTGTCTGCTCCCTCTGTCAATCTGGCACAAATAGAAGTCGATCATGATTTCGACCCTTACTGTTCTGAAAGATAGAAAAAAAAAAGCTTTTCACTATTCATTTCAGCACCTAACTCAAAAATTACATAAAACGGACTGAACTAGGTATTGAGTTCAGTGTGTCAGTTATTATGGTATATAAACTTGTGTGTGTGTGATCTCGCTCAGTCTCTTTTGAAAAAAAGAAAAGCTTTTGGAAAGGTGTACTCGTTTGTGCACTGTCGATTTTCCCTGTAGGATAACACAGGGCTCAAAATTCAAAGCTTTCATGCTCAGCTGCTGTTTGTCCCAAAGCCACCAAATTTGATATGATATACCAGGCCATGGCACCCTTCACATTTATATATCCATCATGACCCGCACTCGACTTTTTCACCACCCCCAATCTTTTTATTTTTTCTGCAGGAATCCATTCATTCTGTCCCCATAGAAATATTTGAGGGTTTTGGATTGAAAACTGTCGCTGGGTCTGTTCTCATGTGACAGTGAATACATTGGTGCTACCTCAGTCCACGTTAACGCACATCTCAATCTGTTTTGTCCTTCACTTGTCTTTTATTTACTTTAATGCATTTTTCCGTGTTTATACTCAATCTCCAAACATTATATACTATATCATCCTTAATGCTAACTGCTAATGCTAACATCCATATATAGATATATCCTATAGTGCTAGATTGGCCATGGGCCACTGGCCCCATACTGGAAGTGCCATATAGTTATTTATTGTTCTTTCAATCTTCTCTCACCCTCATGCTGCTCTAACAGGGTCATTTCCCCCCATGAGGGATGAACAAAACTTAATTCTAAGATGTTTGGTAAAAGTGACGCCAGCCCTGGCCTTTATTCTTTTCAGTGACAGAAGGAGTTGAGGAATGTTTTCCAGATTTTTCATAAATATAAAACACTGCTATCTCGTGAAGTTTAAGTGTTTTTTACACACACACACACACACACACAAAAAACCTGCACACAACACCTATCCACTGAGTTTTTGACTGATGGTATACTTAGTCTGTATCCTGACAAACCAGTATAAGAATATATTCACTGATAGTGACTTTAAAGCACTTCTGTAAGTCGCTCTGGATAAGAGCGTCTGCTAAATGCTGTAAATGTAATGTAAATGTAAGTATGAAGACTCACTCTAGCTCTGAACTCTGTGTGTCTGTATGTGTGTGTGCGTGTTTGTGAATCTATGTGTGTTAATGTTTGGGCACATGTCTGCGTGTGTGTGTGTGTGTGTGTTTCAGTTCACAGCAAAGCAGCTGGAGAGACTGGCGAAAAAAGCTGAGAAGGACTCGAAGGCCGAGCAGGCAAAAGTTAAAAAGGTTTGTAAAATCTCATCATTTTATTGACTTTCCTCTGACTCCTCCCACTCTGATGTCATCAGAGTGGTGCAATTAATTGTGATCACGTTCATAAATTTTAAAAAATGACTGCACACACATTGAGTTTGATAATGATGATTATGGCATCCCATACTGACTGTACTTACTGTGAAAACTCTCACGTGTGTGTGCAGGCTCTCCAGCAAAAGAATGTCGACTGTGCACGTGTATATGCTGAGAACGCCATCCGGAAAAAGAATGAGGGTGTAAACTGGCTACGTATGGCTTCGCGTGTCGATGCCGTGGCCTCTAAAGTGCAAACTGCCGTCACCATGAAGGGGGTGAGTGTGTGTATGTGACAGAAAGAGTGCGAAAGAATGTGTGCATGAGTGTGTGACAGAAAATGAGTGTGTGTGTGTGAGTGTATGCACATGTGTGAGAGTGTGTCTATAAGAGAGTGTGTTAGGCTGTGTGTTCTTGTGAGTGTGTGTGTGTGTGTGTGCATGCATGTATATATATATGGGTTTTTTATTTTTAATAAACCTTTAAAATACACAAAGGGTGTGTGTGTGTGCTCAGGTGACTAAGAACATGACCCAGGTAACCAAGGCTCTGGATAAAGCTCTGAACTCCATGGACCTCCAGAAGGTGTCAGCCGTCATGGACAAGTTTGAGAGTCAGGTCCAGAATCTGGATGTACACACTTCAGTAAGTGTGCATTCCAGTTCAACTGCACTACTACAATTTACTCATCGCCCTGTCAAGAGAAATCTGTCTGTTCACATGATTCTGTTAGTACAAGAGACATACTCTGACTTTTAAAGTGTTGTTTGTGTGTGCAGGTGATGGAGGACTCGATGAGCTCAGCCACCACCCTGACGACGCCACAGCAGCAGGTGGATGATCTGATTGTGCAGATTGCAGAGGAGAGCGGACTGGAAGTGATGGATCAACTCAGCGAACTTCCAGCAGGAGCCTCAACCCTCGGAGAGAGTTCAGGCAGGACACAGGACCAAGAGGACCAGCTGTCACGCAGGTATATGCACACACACTTACACACCACAACATCAAAACACTTCTATACATTTCCAAGCTTCACATTTATTTACACTGTTCATGTATAAAACTGTTACAGTGGTCATGGTGTTATGGTAATGAGCCTGTTATAGTGATGGTGGCGTTACAGTGAAGAGGGGTTTAGAGTGATTGCGGTGGGGTTTAGAGTGATTGCGGTGGGGTTTAGAGTGATTGCAGTGGGGTTTAGAGTGATTGAAGTGGGGTTTAGAGTGATGGCGGTGCTGCAGTGGTAAGGGTGTTACGGTGGTGAGGGTGTTAGTGATGTTACAGTTATGAGGGCATTATAATGTTGAGGCATTATGATGTTATAGTAATAGTAGTGAGGGCATTATAGTGATGTTATAGAGCTGAGGGTGTTATTGTGATGAGGGTGTTGTAGTGGTGTTGCAATGATGACGGTATTACAGGGATGGTGGTGTTACAGTGATGAGGACATTACAGTGATGTTGCCGTGATGGCGGTGTTGCCGTGATGCTACAGTGATGAGGGTGTTACAGTGGCGTTGCAGTGATTGTGGCGTTGCAGTGATTGTGGCGTTGCAGTGATTGTGGCGTTGCAGTGATTGTGGCGTTGCAGTGATGGTGGTGATGTTGCGATAGGGTGTTACAGTGATGAGGGTGTTGCAGGGATGGCGGTGTTGCCGTGATAGTGGTGTTGCCGTGATAGTGGTGTTGCCGTGATAGTGGTGTTATAGTGATGTTTCAGCGATGGCGGTACTACAGTGATGGTGGTGTTGCAGTGATGGTGGTGTTACATAGATGTAACAGTGATGGAGGTGTTAGTGATGTGGGTGTTATAGTGATGTTTCAGCAATGGTGGTGTTACAGTGATGGTGGTGTTACATTGATGTAACGGTGATGGAAGTGTTAGTGATGTGGGTATTATAGTGATGTTGCAGTGATGGTGGTGTTGCAGTGATGTTTCAGCGATGGCGGTGTTACAGTGATACTACAGTGATGGTGGTGTTACATTGATATAACAGTGATGGAGGTGTTAGTGATGTGGGTGTTATAGTGATGTTTCAGCAATGGTGGTGTTGCAGTGATTGTGGTGTTGCAGTGATAGTGGTGTTACATTGATATAACAGTGATGGAGGTGTTATAGTGATGATAATGATGGTGTGTTTCAGGCTGGCGGCTCTGAGGAACTGATCATCTCCAACCTGCAACCTGAAGAACTGAAGAGTGAAACTGCTAAATATAGAGTGATAAAGGAGAGATGATAAGTGCTTACTGCTGGACTCCAGTTCATATTTTGGACTTACCAGGCCTTCGATCGTTTTTTTTTATTTTATCCCTGCCACAAGACATATATGTATACACACACACACACACACACACACACACTCTTTGATTGAAGGTGAGCTTCAAGACTCTCTGTGTGTCTGGGTTTTTCCTGGATGTCCTCTACTTGTATTAGACATGAAGTTCATACACACACACGCTGTACATTTTTCCCACAGATAAGTTTTTATAAACTGTACATTGTTCAGGAGGAGTGTACGTGGACACGGCTGTAAAATGTCTGTTATTCATCATGTAAGTCAGTAACTGCACTAATCAACAGTAACGAAACAATTATCGGAGGCAGTTGTTCAACCCCGGCCCTTTTATACACACACAAACACACACAAGCTGGATTGTATTAGCGTTGCGGCTACAGCTCTTAGTATTGTTCAGTGTTGTTACTACACTGTATACACTCTTCCTGTTCTTCCTAATTTATTTTACTCTTCATCAGTGCCTGATTCAGACATTAGCTTGTGTCGAGTGACGCAGCACCAAGCTATTGTGGTTACAGAGACCTGTTATCAGTACACATCTCTCCTATCCTCCCTCTGTAGGTGCTTTTATTTGTTTGTTCCGAAGGCTATTTATAAGCTGCCGCTTTTCTCTTTTGGTTTTGTACAGTTACTGAGTGGGAATAAAATATCTATGATAACAGATTTATGATCCTGTTTGTGTGTAATATAAGTAACACATCAAAGAATTAAAAAAAGAAATCAGAATAAAGAAAGAAAAGTCATATGAAATAATAAAATAAGCAATTAAATTCAGATATTTACTCAAATAAAAATTTGTTTTAAGATGCTCCTAAAATAATTTTGTTGAAGATATCTTTTGATGCTTCTGCTGTATATGAGTGGAATGGAAATGGGGCAGAGCTGATGTACAGGTTTAAATAATTATAAATAACAGGTGAATAAAACCTAAAGAGATATTACATACTATACCTTTCACACTAGATTGTTTGGACTGGCTGCTTCAAAAAATACAATGAAAAAGAAATAAAGCAGAGGAAAGAAATCAGAGTCCTGGAGTTCTGCAGAACGGCTGAGTTTGATAATGCTGATGGTAAAGTCACAGCCGTGCAGTCAACAACTTTTTTAATTTAAAAATTAAAAAAATAATTTCCTGTTATTATAGAGTATTAAAGAATTTAAAAACTAACAAACATATTAGAATAATTGATGTAAATTTTAACATTAATTTTTTCAATAATGTCTAATGCACTGTTTTAAACTGATATGTTTTCCTTTTTTTCTTTCATGCCTTGTTTTTGTACTTTGTAAACTGTATTTAATAACATATATGAGATTATCATTGATCCATTCATTTTCTGAACCGCTTAATCCTAATTACGGTCGCGGGCGGGGAGGCTGGTGCCTTTCTCAGCCGACTCTGGACGAGGGCAGAGTCCACCCATCGCAGGGCATATATGAGATCAGAGATTTTTAAATGATAACAATAATCATAATCACATAAACAGTAATATACACACCGTTGTATGAAGCTGATCTGCAGAATTTAACAAATTATTGATGTAATAATTTATGGGTAAACTGGGGGTTACAGGGTGCTTTACCATTGTGAGATTGGTGAGGGTTTTTGGAAGTGTGATATTACTGTAGGGGGTGCTGTGTAATTTATTTTTCAACCCAGAGGAGTTTTGTGCTCTCTTAAGTGCTCCTGATTATTATGGTGAATTGATTGATAATGATTTTTGTTCTGAATGGTACTTCTTACATCAAAAACTGTAATTGGAGATGCTACAAACACACACACATACATGCACAGAGTCAGTCATACATGGGCTGACCTAATAAAAAACCTCATCAAATATCTGTGTGTGTATATGTGTGTCTAAGTGAGTTGGAGATAGATTACAGGTTGAATTACTTCTTTTTTATACTCTGTATGTGATTGTGAAACATAACACAGACTCTTTACACACACTGTTTAAAAAGAAAGTAATTTAACATGTAATCTATCTCCAACTGACTGTGTATGTATACACACACACACACACACACACACACACACACACACACACACTTCCTGTCTCTCCCACACTGTCAGTTTTTATCTCTGTGTGCACTGCTGTCACTGGGGTTGCCATATTTTTTATTTCTCCTCAACATTAGTGGGGCCCCCAGCTAAATGTTGTCTTGTTTCTATAGCAACCAGTATTATTTCATCACCACCACAACCCACCCCGATCCACCCGTCACCAAACACTGTTCAGGGTTGAGGATTTCATGGAGAATCATGTTCTGATGTGTGTTTTAGTTCACTACATGCATAAATACATTTTCTCATAAAGACGTTCTCCCAGTGATTAAAAATTCATATGATCTTGTGCGCTTGTAAACAAACCACTTGTGTGATGAATTCACTGAGTCACACAGAAAAGATCAATGTTAAGTTTTAACATTTGAATCATTCGCTTTCCAAATCTTGTAGTAATGTAATGATGGAAGATCAGGAACTCTCCCGAGTGTAATGGGAGTTTAAAAGATGATGATGATGATGCAGTCATTACTGGACCCCACTCAGCACCATGCCTGACCCATCAACCCTCGTAATGTGAAGTTTTTACCTTAATAATGTTTTATAAAACTGTGATCTGACAACCTCAAATGCATTTTGTTAATCATCCATCCATACATCCATTATCTGTAGTGTTTAGCGTTGTGAGGAGAACCAATCCCAGCTGACTTCAGGTGAGAGGCGGAGTTACACCCTGAACAGGTCACCAATCTATTACAGGACTAACATAAACACAATCATCCATTCACACTCATATTTACACTTATGGGGGATTTAGAGTAGACCGTTCATCTAATGTACATTACTTTGGACAGTGGGAGGAAACTGGAGTACCTGGAGGAAACCCACACAAGCTCAGGGTGAACTTGCAAACTCCACACAGAAACTCCCTTGTCAAGCTCTGGACTCGAACCCAGGACCTTCTTGCTGAGAGACAGACATTCATTTTCTGAACTGCTTAATCCTAATTAGGGTCGCAGGGATAGCTGGCGCCTATCACAGCCGACTCTGGGTGAGTGAGGCAGACATGCTAAAAAATATTCCACTGTTATTATTATTATTATTCATTCATTTTCTGAACCGCCTAATCCTAATTAGGGTCACGGGGAGGCTGGCGCCCATCTCAGCCGACTACGGGCAAGGGCAGTGTACACCCTGGACAGCTCGCCAGGCCATCGCAGGGCAGAAACACGCTGACGGCTATGCAGCCTACTCTTGACGAAAAACAGCAATGGTTCTTTTACATGCCTCTCACCACAAGCCTGCATTTGATAACCCAGTTAGCTGCACTGGGGAGGACAGCAGTGACATCCCACTGATAGTGGGGCTTGAACCCTGACCTTGGGATCAGTAATCCAGCATCCTACCACCAGGCCACCACTGCCCCCGTATTATTATTATTATTATTAATAATAATAATAATAATAATAATATAGAACTTGTTTGTTTGATGATGGAGATCCAAGTGGTGCTCTGTGATTGTTTCTAATCTGATTCTCCTGACTGATATTCAGTGGTGACCTGAGTGGCGTATGTAAACAGGGTGTGGTTATCAAGGGAAATCCGCGACATGGCAACCCAACCCCTGTTTACTCCAATCTGGCAACCGGCTGTGCTCGGATCCTCCTCCAGTTGAGTGCAAGAGCTGCTGGAGCTGTGAGAGGAGCAGCGCAGGAGATTCCCTCATACCTCACTCCTCCTCCTTCTTCTTCTCCTTCTTGCTGCTACTGGAATTCCGTCATGTGCCTTACCGGAGAGGAGACAGCCTGAGCGCGTGAGGACCGGAACACGCGCGCGCGTGCGTTTGTACCAGCGATTAATCATATTTATTATTATTTATTGCACTGCTGAGAATCTGATAATGCTGCGAGTGCGTGTGTGTGTGTGAATTGAATCCGCTGCTGTGTCTGTGATGAGATGAACGAACACGAACCTGTTTTGGAATAATCCGGGATTAAACAGGGAACATTCGTGCAGGAACACCTGGAAGAATTCTGGGAGTTTCCTCTGTTTGTTTTCATTCCTCAGGAGCTCTGGGATCATCTCCACCTCTCGCCATCTCCACCATGAGGAGCGCCTTCACTCTGCGCTGCCTGATTCTGCTTCCCACAGCATTCACTCTTGCGCTCATCCCAAACCTGGGACCATTAAACAGAACCGGGGATCACCCGGAGAGCTACCTACACATCGGGGATGGATCATCGTTGGAATTTGAATTTCCCGAGAACACCAAAGGTGTGATCGTGATCTCCAGCCGGTGGTGGAGCCGGAGACAGACGCTGCGTGTGCACTCTTTAGAACCTGAAGTGCTCTCCATCCTGAACGTCAGCCACAGCAGTGGCAGGCTTACAGGCCCAGTGAACAGTTATGTGATCCAGATCCACTCTGGATTACCTGGGACAGCGCCGTTACTCATTCAACTGCTGGATCTGAATCGCAGCTCTGAGCCGGTTCTGATTGAAGAGCGGCGGGATTATTCCATCCGGGTGGCGCCGGGGGGTGATGGAGACGATGGTTCTGCTCAGCTGGCACACTTCTCAGAGAACCCGGTTCTGTTTGCTCTGCTGCCCCTTATCTTTATCAACAAGTGTGCATTCGGCTGTAAAGTGGAGGTGGAGGTGCTGCGTGAGCTCTTGCGTAGGCCCATCCCACTCCTCCTGGGGATCATGGGACAGTTCCTGGTGATGCCGCTTTATGCGTATGTTGTCTCTCGGCTGGCCGCACTGCCCAAAGCACTTGCTCTGGGTCTGGTCATCACATGTTCAGCGCCAGGTGGAGGAGGCGGCTATCTATACAGCCTGTTATTAGGTGGAGATGTAACCCTGGCCATCTGTATGACTTTAGTGTCCACCGTGTTTGCGACAGCAGCCATGCCTCTTTCGTCAGCACTGTATGGGCGGATGCTCGGCGTCCATGCCACCCTCCATGTACCGTTTGTGAAGATCCTGGGTACGCTGCTCTTCATCGCCATCCCCATCTCCCTGGGTGTGTGCATAAAGCTGCGGCTGCCAGCTCTCACTCGGGTTCTCCTTACCCTCATACGCCCCTTCAGCTTCCTGCTCATAGTGGGTGGGGTCTTCATGGCATATCAGATGGGCGCCTCCATCCTGGCCAATGTGCAGCCTCTCATTGTGCTGGTGGGCATCACAGTGCCAGTGCTGGGCCTGCTGGTGGGCTTTGGGCTGGCTCGTGTGGCTCGACTCGCCGTGCCACAGAGGAGGACCGTATCCATAGAGGTGGGTGTTCAGAACAGCCTGCTCGCCCTCGCTGTCATGCAGCTGTCGTTCCGGCGCGCGGAGGCGGACTTTGCGTCTCAGGCGCCGTTCATCGTCGCTCTCAGCAGCACCAGCGAGATGCTCCTGCTCGTCATCACACATCTGACACACAGACGATTCTGTCTCACAGACAAAAACAATTCTGAGACCTAACACACACACACACACACACACACACACACACACACACACACACTCAGAAACCAAAGACATTCCTTTTTCTAGTCTGTGATGAATCTATTGTCAGAGATGTTATGATATTTTTCTAACACATTTGTGTCTTTTGTACATTTATATCCTCTTTATGAATCTCTGTGTGTGTAAAAGAGAGGTGAATAAACCCACTTTGCAAGGGTTTGTATTTGCGTCAGTGGCTTATATAAGTCACAACTCTTTTGCATGTGGGTGCATGTACGTGTGTGTGTGTGTTGAGGTATGTGAGTGTGTAGGTGAGGACGTAACACACCTGGATTTCATTACAACTTTGGTTGTGTGTTTGGTTATTACGGTTTTGAAGATCTGTGTATTTGTGTGTATGTGCAGATTATTTGGATTTGAGAGGTTTTAGTGCCTGAATGCTGAATATTTTTGAAGAGATGCAAATGCTGCATTTTCATATGTGAATAAAAGGACAGATAACTCACCACGCGACCTTTAGAACGAACACACACCCATGAGTTTGTGTGTGTGTTTTTCTATGTGTGTGTGTTTGTGTGTATTGGTGTGTGTGTTAGGGATGAAATTCCTCATGTCTCTTGGTATTTCTGGTGATTTCGGTGTTACATTTGTTTTTTTTTTTTTTTAAAGAATTTCAGGTTAAATTGTGAAACTGGAATCTGACAGAATTATGTTCACTCTCACACCTGATGATGTCATGAGGTGCATTACAGCAACTGACCAATCAGCAGGTTAAACTGAGCAGCAAGCTAGGGGATCAAATATTAATAATAATAATATTAATAATAATAATAATAATAATAATAATAAATAGTAAAGAGGAAATGCTTTATAATAAAATGGATCTCTCGCCGTGTAAAGTTTGGAGTTTAAATGATAATGTAGCTAACAAATTCACTCATTTATTTTTTTAATTAAAGTTTTATGGAAATGTTTGTGTAATCCCGTGTTTTCACTCTTGTTTTCTGTTTTTTTTTTTTTACTAATAGTTCTGGATGGTACTCTTAGTCCCCGATTGAGTGATCTAACTTGAGGGTGTGTTTCTGATCACCAGTTTAAAGCTCTTCTCTCAGTCACTCTGGATAAAGACTTATGATAAATGCTGTTAATTTAATAAACAATGTCATTGTTAAACTGATTTTCATGAATGATGCGTTTGCCGTGTAAACGTTCGTATGAATGATTTGTGAATAAATCCCTTCATGTTCAGCTTGATAAATGAGCGTCAGTGCACTTATCCAGTGCATCTTTTAGAAATAAAGGCGTGTCAGTTAAACCTTTAGAATTACTGTATGCATTTACATGAAGGTGTGTCATCAACCACTTCACCAAATCACAATTTTACTCTTAAACTCAACCTGAACACCACTTCATCATCTCCAGTTTTCTCAGTAGCATGAAATCAATACTTTTACACTATTGGGCCGGGGTCTGGGGGATCTTACTTGTGGATTTTAGAGTTTGTGTTAAGGGCTCACATTAGGAGTTCTAACACCACAGAGTGCAGCTCAATGAACTATAAACTTTACAATGTAAACGTTCTGACCGCAAAATCAGGCCAAAAGTCATACAGTGTAAAGTCTTAAGCTGATAATGGCTGTGTGGAGTAAAATGAAGCACGGGATGTTTTCTTTTTGTCAGTTCTGTTTACCTTAACCTCTGAACTTTATTTCTCGTGAGTGTGTCAGGAATGAGTGTTTACTGAGTTCTAATCAATCTCTCTCTCTCTCTCTCTCTCTCTCTCTCTCTCTCTCTCTCTCTCTCTCTCTCACACACACACACACACACTTTTGTG
>JBCNYH010000024.1:26372426-26383529 GCA_039654325.1 Tandanus tandanus
ATATAGCTACCCGCACATGCTACATCTCAGGCTACGCCTGTTACATCATGATAGATACATCACATCTGTACATCACAGGATGTCCCTGTTACATCACACCTGCTCCATAAAAGACAACTTTTAGTAAAATCTTACAATATAAAACAAAATGACAATTATCATAACTATGTAAATAATATTTTTGTACGTAAAGTATTTACGTATATTTTAAGATATGTATTCAATGGGAAGGGGCGTCTGCACACACATTATCATCCCCTCGAATATGTTTTACAACAAGGTTGTTCTCTTGTCACATTAAACTCCAACTCAGCAATCTTCTGTTCTTGGTTTTCATTTTGTTTAGGAATATCAATGGGTTGTGGTCAGTATACACTAATATGGGTTGACCTGAAGAGGAGAGGTATACCTCAAAATGTTTCATAGCTAGAATTGGGCTAATGCCTCTTTTTCAGTAGTTGAATAATTTGTTTGGTGAACATCAAATTTCTTTGAAAAATAACAGACTGGATGTTCAATGCCATTGTCATCTAACTGTAACAGCACAGCACCTGCACCAATATCGCAGGCATATACAGCCAAACTGTAAGGTTTACTGAAATCTGGAGCCTGAAGGACGGGTTGTGCACACAACAGGGATTTGACATTGTTAAAGACCTTCTGACAAGATTCGGACCAAACAAACTTTCTGTCAAGAACAGATCTGTCAATGGGGCAATGACATCATCAAGGTTCTTGCAAAGTTTCCTGTACAAACTTTCTACAATACTTTGGACCTTTGCTGTAATGGGAGCCACTTGTCCATGACCAATGACATAGCCTAAATAGGTTGCACTGGCCTCACCAAACAATGTGAAGAAATCGATCACGATTTTGGGGGATTTGATACCTCCAAAGGGAACCTTGTGTCCCAATCTTGAAACCTCAGGACGATGTGCCTTCAGACTCACACTTTGGTAGTTGCCCAGTCCTCAGAAGCTGAAACTTGAATTACTGATCCAAAGGTCAGCGGTCCAATCCCCACGATCACTACTGTTGGGCCCTTAACTCTCAATTGCTCAGTTGTATAAAGAAATTATAATTGTAAGTCACTCTGGATAAGATGCCAAATGCTGTAAATGAAACATCTGGTGGTCTCCACTTCCTCCATCCCTGACGAAATTATCGACTGGGACTTTAGCTGACTCCTCTTCAGGAAGAGCAACATCAAAGAGAGACTTAAAGTCACCTCTCTGTTCCTGAATCAGCTTTTCTCTCGACAAAGACATATCTGCCTTGGACGCAACTGATGCCTTACTATCTACATCCGAAGAACCAAGACCCTCACTGGAATCAAGAAATGTTTGTGACAAGTCCAAAATGTCATCTTCAGAATCTTTCTGTGATTTGGCCATTTTCTTAGCCAGAGCTCGAGTCAACGCACAAGAAGGAAACCCCTCTGGATTCTCCTTTACGACAATGTCACTTTGGGCTCAGCACCAACCCTATTCCCAACAATAACGAAACACTTTCCACCAGTAGGTACGGCATAACTGCGACAACCACGGAGCCTGACACCAAGTCTGACTTCAACTCAACGTTATTTTAGGGAGATGTCATACAACCACCCTCAACACCTTGCAAAATCATAAATTCACCAGTGTCCAAACTCGAATCAAAAGGTAATACACCTTCTAACAGCTCAGATTGAGTTGCCTCAGTATCCCGCAGGATCTTGATCGGTACTGGATTGGTTGTACAAATAAGTGACACTGTACCCAAAAGAACGTATTCCCCTCTAACGTCAGACTGCCCAACAGGATGTTCAGGAACCATGTCAAGGGCTTCATGGGAATAGGCTTTCTGTATGAAATAAGTGCATCAGATCTTTTATTCTTTTTCAGAGCATAGCACTCATTCATCACATGACCTTTCTTGCAGTACAAACTCACAGCACATGACTTGGACTGATCTTTCTCAGATTTCTTTTCCTGGACATTGGATTTGTCTTTGCTACCGGTGGACTCTGAGTTTTCACCAGAGTAAGGCTGTGGCTTCTTATTGCTCTCACTTTTCTTAGAAAAGACTGGCTTATGGGTGAGGACATAGTTGTCAGCCAGGATGGCATCCTCTTCAAGTGTGTCAGCTTTCTGTTCATTCAAGTAGGTTTTGAGGTCATCGCGAACACACCTCTTGAATTCCTCAAGCAGCATAGTTTGCCTCAGTTTGTCAAAATTGTTGTCAACTTGACAGGTACCCCACCTGTCAAACAGTATGTCTTTTTCATGGGCAAACTCCACATAGTTGTGGTTGTCTGGTTTGCGATAGTTTCTAAACTTCTGGCGGTAAGCCTCTGATACCAGCTCATGGGCTTTGAGGATTGTAGCATTGATCACCTCACACTCCCTTTCACTTTCTGATGAAAGTGCAGTGAACACCTCTTGGCCTTTGCCATTCAATCCCTTTTTGCATTTGGAGTCGGCTAGTCAATACTGGCGTCGATTCTTTCAAAGTTCATGGAATATTTGTACACTGTATCTTCATTAAAAGGTGGTACCAGGTTTACATATTTGCCATACTCAAATTTATGCCATGACTCATTATTGGTGGCTTGAGTTTCATATTTAGGTTTCTCTATTTCCGTTTTCTTCATCTCAATTTCCACCTTTATTCGCTGTCTTTCGTTTTTCGCCTCCGCCTCTATTCGGCGTTTTTCCATTTTCGGCCTCTATTTGCCAGTTTTCCGCCTCCGTTCGACGGTTTTCCATTTCGGCCTCTAGCCTGAGATTTTTTAACTCTATTTCCTGGAGCCGGAGTTCTCTATCTCCCCCCTCTTCCACATCTGAGGTGCCTTGGGGATGACTACAGTCTTGCGTTGATCCACCTGGCAACAAGCCACCATCAAATAAAGCCTTTTGTATTGCTTTCTTAATGTCTACCTTCCTCATTGACTTTTTCACATCAATCTCAATATAAGGCAATAAATATTATAGCCTAATAAGTTTATAAATAAATATTATAAGATAACAGCAAAAATAACACTACACAGATATTAAACTAACAAATCAGACATAAACTAGTGAACTTCTTAAAATAAGGCTAGATACATCTGCGCATAATACTACATTATATTTACATACATCAGACAAGTTTTTGCTCTTAAACATGACCTAAAGGAAAATACCTCAGTTAATTTATATGCAAATCACTTCCTTATTTACAGCTGGTACTATATGCGAGTCACATGTGACTTTTTGTAGTACAGGGGTGCCCCACTGTTGGAGGATTTACTATGCTTTTTTTTGTAAAGTAAGATTGTAATAACAATAGTGTATTGATGTGAAAAGACATATACGATGCCTGAAAGCTTTTATTAAGTTTGGGTTTAATGTTTTAAGTGTGTGTGTGTGTGTGTGTGTGTGTGTAGTATGTTAGTGGATGTTGACGTGAGTGTGTTGAACAGAATGATGGTGACTCCAGGGTTCCTCCCCCCAGTTGTGATGTCATATACTGCACTGATGAAGCTTTTCTTGCATGAACACAGTGCAGACGTTGGGACTGACACACTGCAGCAGGTCACACAAACACACACACACACACACACTCTTACTTTCCTGGCAACACTCAGTTTACACAGTGCATCTAATGGTGTGATAATACTATACTTAATCAGCATTACTATGTATGTGTGGGGGTTGTTTCAGATCCTGTGTGCAGCTCAGAACATTGTTTTGAAGAGTGTCACTTTGACTCGCCCAGGCTCCATCACTCACAGCCAGTTGAGACAGGTACATACACACACACACTCACACTCTTTATTGGTGGAGCAGAAGCCAAGGAAATGGGGTCCGTCTGTCCGTATGAATTGTTAGTGTGATAACTGAAACGAAATGACATTGGATCACTAAACTTGGTGTATGGCTTCCCCTCAAATGCCAGTAGGGTGGGATTGTATATGGGTTACCTTGCCCTTGTCTTTTCTGAAGGAGCATCTGGACTCCTGTGGTCGATCTTCTTTTCCTTATGTTGATCATCACACTCGCTTGTGGAGGTTTTTATGAGAATCTCACTCATCTGACTTGCACTCACACATTCGATGTGCTTATCCGCTTAAGATGTGATGCAATGACTGAATTTCCCAGTCCAAGCCTCATGTTCTCGGTGTTGTGTCATGTCTTGTGTTTTTTGACAGATCCCAGTACCAAAAACTGCAAGTACCATGAAGGAAAACATTTACTTACATTTAGTTCTTTTAAAATGTAATATCTCCAAAAAAGAAGGTTTAAAAAGAGTAAAGAGGTGAGATGGCGAGACAGAGGTGATCAGTGATTGTTTTCAGGTGGGACCATGGGTATCAGTGATTGGTTTATGGCAGGATCATGGGTATCACTGATTGTACAGTGGGACCATGAGTATCAGTGGTTGGTTGTGACATCACTTAACACATCATTTTACTCTCACAGCAGTGTAAAACCTCCTGCAGAATGTCTTGTACATCTTGTATCAAAACTGTGCTGTTAATCTCACACACACACTTGCAAACTCTTTAATCAACTTCAGCACAAATCACAATCCTGAATTTATTATGAAGGTGAAATTACAACTACACATGGTGAAAGGTGGAGTAACGGGTGAGGCAATACAGGTAGAATTTTACTAACCAATCAGAGTGAAGCTCACAAACTACACGTCAGGTTGAGTTCTGTGTTTATTACAAAACATCTGCAGCAATATACAAACAGCTCAAAAAACAAAAACAAAAAAAAAAAACAGTCTTTTCTCTGATCACTGTCTCTCTCTCTCTCAAACACACACCACATTAAGTGCTGTGTGCTGTTCCTGTCCCTCATGCATTTCCCCTTTGGTAGTTTTTTTTAAGGATGGTCGATTTTTATACATGAAAATACAATAATAAATAAGCAGTGCCTTTAAGAACAGGAACAGTAAAACACTTCATACATCAACAGTTCAGATTGGGATTTATTATATTTCATGTTGCCAGGTCCATAGTTTTCCTACAGCATGCGAACTCAAGTTTACTATAATAATTTTTTCTTACTCTTGTAAGGGGTAGAAGTAATTTTTCTACAAAATTTGTAAATATTACATACATAAGATTAATTATCCAAATAATACTCTTTACTGTGAGGTTTAAAATAGAGTATATACTGTACAGTGTAATATGAAGCAGTGTATATGGGTTCCTGAGGAATATTTTATGATTTCGATCTCCAGTTTGTCACCTGGCAATTCTGATTTTACTCCTCCAGCCAGATGGCATGCTAGCTTATTAGCAAACCAGTTATGATCTGTGTGTCTGTAGTCTGATGGTGAGCAAGTATGATAGTGTATTAGCAGCTTCACATGTCGACTCCACTGTTCTCACTGCTTAGCTGTTCTGTTGATTAATGAACAGATCTCTGGGACCCTGTGTGTTAAAATCTCTCTCTCTCTCTCAGATGGAGGAGGAGTGTATAGAGCTTGACCCCGAGGTGGCAGCAGCACTCTCAGTTTTGATTAACTCTGATGACCTTTGACCTGCAAGACTTCTCAGTGATAAGGACTGTTTGTTGCTTAGAACAAACTCTTGCTGCAGGAGGATTGTGGATATATATATATATATATAGAGAGAGAGAGAGAGAGACTGATGTTACCACATAAAGGAATTCTGGGAAGTCCACTTTGTGAAACAGGAAGTAAATGGACTTGACCATGTTCTGTACAATGATGTGAAATGCAATAAAACAGTGATGCAGCCAAGTGCACTTAAAAGTGTGTTTAGTAGTCACTTAAGGCTGTAGTCCACCATGTTGCTTTGTTCCTGAAGTACTGTGTGTGTGTGTGTGTGTGTGTGTGTGTGTTTAGATGGTAGTTTTCAGCTTGGGTCCAGTGTGTGCGTGTTGTGTTCCTGTAACAGTGGGTGCACCATGCTCATGTGGACGTTCAGGTTGTGCGCTTTCTCAAAGCGTCGTTCACACACACCGCACGCAAACTCTAGTTCCGCCTCTGCCTTGTGCTTGGTCATGTGATACTTTAGAGACGCTCTCTGACGACACTGAAAGCCACACACTTCACACCTGCAACACACACACACAAACACACGTGCAGTTCTGTATGTTAGTAGGTTGTATGTGTGTGTGTGTTAGAGAGAGGGCAAGAGAGAGACTCACTGCAGTGGTTTTGCTCCCGAGTGTCTCATCTGGTGCACAGACAGGTGTTTCCTCTGTTTAAATGTCCGACCGCACTGATCACAGATGTAATTCCTTACCTCTGAAACACACACTGCATGTGGTAAATGCTAATATTTGTAAACACCTGGAAAGCTTTTTATGGAGGAAGGTGTATTTTAGTCAATTACATGTTAAAGTCCCACCCCCATCATCCTTTTTGTAGGTAATACATGTTTTAAAGAGTATTAGTATATACTACACAAGAACGGCACAAGCTGATTGGTCCTCAGATCATATAAAAGTTTAAAACGCATTAACAAATTATTATTCAGAAACTGCTTTTAAATAAATCCTTAACACCAGGCATCATTCTTCCTACATCATTTCAGATGAACTGCTGCTATCTTTATCTTATTTATACCATAGTACTACCGCTCCACCCATTTGTGTTATGGACAGCTCAACGTCTTGTACTGCTCTGAGATCTGTTTATATTTTAGATTAAAATTCTACAGAATTCTTTATCAGCAAAGTGCTAGCATCACTATTGCTACGGTTACCACATAAGGGAGATATTTCATTTAGACATCTGACACATACACACCTGTGTGGATGAGTTTGACGTGCCTCTGCAGGTAGCGGTCGATCATGAACACTTTGTTGCAGCCCGGATGAGGACAGGGTCGCTCCCTCACCTCCTCATGGTGCTCCTTCACATGCTTCTGTATACAAACATTTATTACAGGTAAAGAGGAGAGTGAAATTTAGTTTTGATGCCTTGAGAACAGAATTGTATCTTACACATCAGCCATGTTTCAAATGTTCATTTCAGTATCATGAAAATGAAATTCCTGGTGTGTGTGTACCTTCATGCCATCCACTCCTCTGTACACTGCTGTACAGCCCTGATGAGGACATTTATAGATGGTGGGCAGCTCCTCTCTGAAAAACACACACACACACACACACAAACGTTTCATATTCCACACTGATTGCCCGACACACTGTGCCTGCATGCGTGTGTCCGTGTGTGTACCGCTCTGATCTGATCTTCTTTTTCCACCCAGGTTTGGGTCCGGGTTTCTTCCTCTCTTTCGGCTGTAGGCTCTTCACTTCTTTACTCGTCTTCTTGGAGTTCAGTCTGAACATAGACACAAAATTTATCTCGAACATAACACCCCAGAACCATCATTGTCAGGTTATAACACATTATAATCACCTCACACAGTGATACACATCAGTTCAAAATGAGCCCACATACATGACCCACTCACTCACCCTGCCCACACTGGGTGGTTGTGAATTGATGTTTCAGAGGTATAATATTAAAGAAACGTGGGATAGAGTAGATGGTCAGGGGCTGTGAGAATGATCGAGTCTCGATTCCACTGGGTCCTAAACTTTCATTTAAACTCATAATTGTTAGATTCACTGTAACAGTTTAAAGACCCGCCAGCTGTGAATGACGAGTGACTATCAGGGATCAGTGATATAACTGCAGTTTCACAAACTTTTCTGGCAGGGGGAGGTGGTGGCTATTTAACAATCATCTTGTATAATTTTATATACAGTATGAACATTTAATGTTTTTTTCCCCCAGTGAGATAATGACAAAGCTAATAAAATGGATTAATCCTATTTCTGCTGTCCCCCCCAGTGCAGCTAACTGGGTTATCAAAGGCCAGCCATGTCTCTCATTGGCTGTGGTAAGAGGCATGTAAAAGAACAATTGCTGAGTTTCGAAAAGAGTAGGCTGCATTGCCGTCAGCATCTATCTGCCCTGCGATGGCCTGGCGAGCTGTTCAGGGTGTACCCGGCCCTCATCCAGAGTTGGCTGAGATTGGTTCCAGCCTCCCCGCGACCCTAATTAGGATTAAGCGGTTCAGAAAATGAATGAATGAATAAATGATCTTATTTCTGATTTCAAGCTTTTATATCTGATTAGAAAAACTTCCTGCTTAAAATTATTATAATCCAATTTTGTTACCTTTGCGATAAATATGAGGGAAATGTACACCGAGGTGGGTGTTTGTGTCTGAGGCTTTTAATTTCATATCATTTATTTTCTCTGAAATGTATAAATGTGTTCAGGTGAGATGTGTGTTCATCTCACTGTTTATCAGCTGTAGCGTGCGTGTTGCCCTCCGCGCTGCCCTTCCTCTGCTCCTCCTCTTCCTCACTGGAGAAATTCCTGCAGAAAAACACATTACACACTGCACACTGATCACAACACTGTGTGTGTGTGTGTGTGTGTGTGTATGTATGTGTTTGTTTACCTGTCCGACAGGTCGCTGTCCTCTAAACGCTGAGCAGGTAAGGAGATCTGGTCGGTAGACTGAGAACCTGATCGTTACAGAATCACTACAGTGAACTAATGTATTGAACTGAGATTCTAATACACCAGATAATACACGCTTGCTCTCTTCTCATTCTATTGATTGTATTTATACAAAACAATTCACCAATCACGGAATTTGGAAGGCTGTGATGTCACAGGTAAATAAAAGTCATAAGTATAACAATGGCTACTTTATTTTCACACAAACAAATAAAAAAATTAGTTTGTATCAGCCTCACCGTCCAGAACTTCAGCATATAGGTTACTGCACTTGGAGCTTTCTGTGTGCTCCATGTTGGTGTGGGTGGAGTCTTCCTCTCTATGTGTGATTGGCTGGTGGTTGTGTGGGTGTGTGCTGTCCCTATTTTTCTCTGACATGCCAGTGTCCATGGTGTAGGAATGTCCATCTCCACAGCTCCACACCACGCTGACCACGCCTCCACACTGCTCCTCCAGCACCTCCTGCAAGCTGGGAGAAAAACTGCAGTTCCCCGCATGCTCATGAGTCCACGACACCAGGCGCAGCAAGCAGTGAGGGTCAGAGGTGATGGGTGGAGCTACAGGAGTCAGGACAGTTTTCGGTTACACTCTACACCCAAAACAACACAACTGCAGGTCAGTAAGTTAACAGGAATTCTTCTAGATGGTGTTTAAATTTTAACTTCTGTACTCTCTGAGTGGGGCTGGTGGTGTGGAGGTTAGGGTGCAGGGCTTATGATCAAGAGGTCATGGGTTTGAATCCCTGTTTGACCCCCACCATGCTAAAACCCCGTTTGTGTTATGCATAAACTTCTCAGAATATATAACTAAAAATAATTTTTGCCTGGTCATGTGCCATTTTTTATGGAACTGCCCTTTAGCCCAATTTTAATCACTGCTAAAGTAGGAGGAGGACACAGTTCACAAAACCATCTGGTTATCTAACTGACCATATCACAATGCTGTGTTAAGGGACTTCAGCTTGCTTATCATCTGATGTGTCAAAAGTGTTTTGGAAACTATACTGTACCCTCTGTGAGTGTTGGTTGCTAAACACTTACAGGATTGATCAGCTTCATCTGTGAAAGGCATCCATGTGGAACTGAACCTGAAAGAAAAAAAATAAAATCACTCTGCTGAAGGGCCGCTGTGAGTGGCTGTGTTGAGTGTACTCTGCTGATGAGTGTTTTAAGTGATGCTGATGAGGGTACTCACCCCTCAGTGACAGGGTTGAGGGTACTCACCGCTCAGTGACAGGGTTGAGGGTACTCACCGCTCAGTGACAGGGTTGAGGGTACTCAGCTCTCAGTGTTGGTGGTGAGTGACAGTGTTGAGTATACTTGGCTCTCAGTGACAGTGATAAATGTACTCTCCTCTCAGTGATGGCTTTGTGTACTGACCTCTCAGTGTTGAGTGTATTCAGCTCTCACTGTTGGTGTTGAGTGTACTAACCTCTCACTGTTGGTGCTGAGTGACGGTGTTGAGTTGACATGGTGTCTGAATGCCTGCAGGATGCTGTGACATTGGTAGAACTGGGCGTGGCAGTCGGAGCAGATGTATGGTGAGAGTGTTGAGTCATGCCGCACAGACACGCCCAGGAGCTGCTGGAAGTCTGAACAGAAGCGCAATATTGAGTGTTCAGACTCTGAGCGTTCAGGCAATGAAGGCCATTTGACCAGATCAGGCGGTGTCCCAAACGCCCGCCGCAACTTCCTCGCCGAGAATCGGCCATGACACAGCCGACAGATCTCTGTGTTCAGTCTGCCTGCAACTCAACACACAGCACATAAATTAACAGACTTAATATAAACACACTTCACAGTACTCCCACTAAGTACTCATTAGTGCACAGCAACTGGTCACTGACACAAAGGGAGACCTCAGAGACCAAAAGCGTGCACTGTTTAGGGAGTGTGCCCAATTCACACACATGCATAATTAAATCAGAACAGTGTACCAAGTCATTCCCTCAGTGCAGGGAGAAGGGAATCATTTGGGATACACCATGTAACGGTGCCGTGTGTGTGTGTTCTCACCCGTTCGTGAGCTTGTCGGCGTCTTCGCAGTGTGAGAGTGTGTGTGTGCATGTTTAAATCGTTTAGCTCTATCTTTCCTTCCTTTCATTATTTACCGCTTCTTCCAGTTTGATTTAATCAGTACACCGGAAATAGCGCGTGCACCTTCCTCTCACTAACGACAAGAATCTAAAAGCATAAAGTCACTCTGCGGAATTATTCACCTGCCACAACGACTACAAACTTTGTAAACCTTATAAACACAATGTTGACGTTGAAGAAATAACAATTCACGTTGTTTTTTAGTCACACGCTGAATCGATGGTAAACAACCGAACCCGGAAGTGATCATCTGTAAATAAATGTAGAAGAAATGCAGAGAGCGCCACAGCGCCCTCTGTAATTCCCCACGGAATTACAGCACAATACTGTACTGATCATTTACTTACAAAGAAAATGTTACATTTTAAGCTTGTATTTTAGTATCAGTACATGAATCAAAAACAACCTGCATGTCGCTGTTTTTTTTTTTTTTGCTCTTTATTTCATTCATGCTTCGAATTATGAATTTACATAGAATGCTCATATCGTGCAGTGTTTTGAGTTTAAAAAAATTATATAT
>JBCNYH010000024.1:26387882-26410324 GCA_039654325.1 Tandanus tandanus
TGTGTGTGTGTGTGTGTGTGTGTGAGTGTGTGTGTGTGTGTGTGTGTGTGTGTGTGTGTGTGTGTGAGTGAGTGTGTGTGTGTGTGTGTGTGTGTGAGTGAATGTGTGTGTGTGTGTGTGTGAGTGAGTGTGTGTGTATTTGCCTTTCTGATAGGACAGTGGTGTAATCAGGATTGATGTTAGCAATTTAATGCCGAAGACCTGAAGCGTCCCAGGAGACTGCAGCAAGTCTGGATATCACTGCAAACTGTTTAATGCAGTTCTTGGCTTTTAGAGCGGTCTCATACAGAGCAACAGAGCAGGCAAGTAGTTTATACTTTATCTTCTTCAAATTTAATACTTTATATCATAAAAACTTTATATTTCAAACATCAGATATGAATATAGTATTATTTAGAAGATCCATTCACGCCCACATGATCCCTTGTACTGTATACTGTATACTGGCCATTTTGTCCTGGGCCTATTTATTGACAGTTTTCTAAACAAATCAACCTAAGCTACATTTTTGTTCTAATTCACATTTTAACCCTCCAGTAGGGATGCATACAATAAACCTATACAAACATACAATTAATTATAATTTTTTTAATATTCTCAAAAAATAGCCTTTGCCTAGAGTCGGCTGAGATAGACTCCAGCCTTCCTGCGACCCTAGAAGGATTAAATGTATAAATGAATGAATTAATGATATAGACCATGTACATTATTCCCTTTGGATTCTTTATTATGCCAAACTGAGCTACTTCAGTATTCTTCAGACCATAAAACACAATAATGACATTTTCTGACAAGAAAATACATAGAAAAAAATCGTCAATGTGTACATTTCATTAGCTCACACAAACACATTACATTTTCAATAGAAAATATAAAATTGTTATTCTGCACAGGAAAATAAACTCACAAATCATTGCAGAGGCATAACTATATCTTGCATGCCCTGAGTACAGTTTAATAAAAAAAGATTACCCCTTGTACACAAAGAAAGAGAACCATGGCCCCTCTGTCATGTTAAGACATTGTGCTGAATGAATAAAGGTAAGGAATACAGGAATAATAGTCACAGAACCATCATATATGTGCAAGCCACTGTCAACAACAGAGATTCACTCTAATCAATGTGTAAAAATTAATGCAGAATTGTCCACAAGCTAAATGGAATTAATTCCAAAAACTGAATAACCTCTGCCTAAATCAGCATTCCTCTTGGGAAACAAAATTGGAAGAATGGTCTCTTGGTAAAGGTGATATCTTTGTCAGTGTATTTTTGTAATAAAATTCATTTATCCATCCATCCATTATCTACAGCCCTTAACCATCAGGGTCACGAAGGAAGCTGGAGACTGTCCCAGCTGACTTCATGCAAGAGGCAGTGTACACTCTGAAGAGGTCACCAATCAATTTCAGGGCTATCATAGAGACAAACAACCATTCACCCTCATATTCATACCTTTACCAGTTGAGCTAAAGTACATGTGTTAGAACTATGGGAGGAAACAGAAGAAAGAAATACCCAAAACATCTTTCTACCTGCTTGTAAATTTACCAATCAGTAAATCAATCAACCAACCATCCAATCAATCAGAATGTAAAGCTCCAGACAATACTAGAGGGGAAAAGGTAAATAAAGACTTATAATATTCTCTTCAGGACAGTACAATGGTTAAATAGTTAAAAGGCCCAAAGCAGTTCCTTCAGATAGCCTCAGGGTTGCTTTCCTCTAATTAAATATTGACTGAAACTTGCATACTGAAGAGGAAAATTCCTTTTGCACACATCCACTCTAGTAAAGCTACAAAAGAAGCTACAGGGAGTTTTTATTTAATTAAGAATCAGGCAATAATTTTTAAATTAAAAGTGCAAATCAAAGAGTTTTTACAATGCAAAAATATGCAAGGCAGATATATTTGCATAGACTATGGTTCATGTATAGTTGGAGAATCCCAGTTGATTTCATTTCCTACAGAAACTGAATAATTCATGATCAGGAGTATGATTAGCCAGAATGAACCAAACTCAGAGGGAGGTGCTTTGGATTAGACACACACTGGCCCTTAGAATGAAATGGTCAGCAATCTATTCACATATTGTACATGAGAACCTGGAGTATTGAGCTTTTTCACAACAAAACAGTGATGGTCATACAGAATTGAACCAAATCTCCACTGATAAGTGAGGAGTCTACATGCAAAAGTCAAGTTGGTCAGTTTTTAAGAAAAATCTCGGGTTTTTTTTATAGGCATAGAAATTATCTGAGAGAGTTTCGCTTCTTCTGCTACAATTTATAACACAAGTTAGCAGGTTTTGAAAGTGGAGTTATCAGTGGGACATGCGCAGATGCCTGAAAAAGAGGCTTTTTTTTTTTTTTAAACAAACCTTGACTTAGCAGGTTTTGCAAGTGGACTCCTCAAGTATGGTGGAAGATCTGTGATGTAATGGTGCCTTTTTATCCAAAAACCCTCTGAGACTATATGATTAGGATACAAGGGGGATTATGGACTTTACAACCCATTTTCTTCCCCCTCATTATTTGCTAATTGGCTAGTTCTCTCATATCGCCACATGCTTCATCCAAGATGTGTAAAAAAGCTTAGGAGAAGCGATTCACTTGAAGGAAAGCATTAACAAACCATTTCTGCATAAACAAGCTTTTTAGGTTGTTAAAATCAGTACCATGGCCAGGCTCAACTGTCATGAATGAAAAGTTTAAATGGCATGATATGTTTGATAGAAGTATTACATTTACATTATTGGTCTCATTTTAAGTGGTCATGCAGTAATATGCTCCACTTGCAAATGCTCCAGGGAACATTTTTACATTTCTCAGAGTTCTACATTTAAAACAGGGAAGAAGACAAGCAGTCATTGCTTTTCTTTCAACCACACCATCCAGAAATCTTCATCACACTAGCAGCATGGACTTGAAGTGTTGCCATGGCAGCTAGCAGGACCCCTGGGACCTTTCTACCAAGGCAGACCCCTTGTGTGTGTTCTGTAGAGTGTGTGAGTGAGCACATGAAGAACATGGCATACTTGGTGGTGAAATCTCTATCTTGAAAGATGGTGACATGCTTTAGAGACTCACGGATTTCCCCGATTTATTACATACAGGAACATTTGTTACTATGTCTTAGTTCACAGTTGGAATTAATCCTGACACAATCCCTGCTTTAACCATTCACGCAAAAGGGAAAATTCCATTGAGACTCAAGCCTGAAAGTGAGTTTACTTAATTCCTATAAGCTATTTAGTCATTTTCACTCAGGATAATACGGCTCCCCGTGACATTTCCATAATTATAATTATAGAATTTATAGAATTAATTATATGCAGTACGTATCTGTGTGCATGGGTGTACATATAAAACAAGATGTTTGGTGTATCTAAGTAAGTAATGCAGATGATTTCACTACAATAGCATATATTATGCTTTATTGCTTCACTCACTCTCTCACTTACTCATTTGCTGAACGTCTTAATTGCGGGGAGGCTGGAGCCTATCTCATCTGAGTCTGAGCGAAGGCAGGGTACAACCTGAACAGCTAAGCCAGTCCATGAAAGGGCCAACACACACAACCATTCACACTCACATCTAGGGGCAGTTTGGAACAACCAAAAAGCCTAATGTGAATGAACTGTAGGAGGAAACTGGAGTACCCAGAGGAAATCCACACAAGCACAGAGAGAACATGCAAACTCCACACAGAAACACCCTCGCTGGGCCCAGGACTTTCTTGCTGATAGGCGGACGTGCTAACCACTACGCCACCGTGCCGCCCTTACTACTTCACTCTTACTTTTAAACTCTAGGTGATTTATTACTAGCAGCAAAATAGTAACATCTTGTACAAACTCATATTATAGTGACAGAAATTATTGGCTGCCAGATGTGCATTAATGCCTACTTTTAGAAAACCTCTAGTGGATATAAAACTGTGACAGCTTAGACTAGGTCTATAATAGGGCTGGGCGATATAGCTGAAGGATTTATCGCAATAAAGTTGTTTCATATCAGTCAATATAGACCATTACTAGTCATTTTTAACGACCTGGGGGAAAATTACCAGGGGGAAAAACAAGATTTAATTTAACCACTTTAGTCTGAACATAAGTCCCTAACTTATAAACAATTTCCTCATAGTCACGATGTTTCCCCACTTATAGACTACACTTGTGCAGGTGGGAATTGAGTCTGGAGGCCTTTTTAGCAAATATGTATAAAGAAAGAGAATATTCTGTGAGGTATAGATCAGTAATACTGAACATAATATACTGTATCACTAAAAGGAACTGTGCTGGGCTGGAATGTTTGACCAAATAGGATGCACATTACTATGTGTGTTAGTGTCAATGTTACCATGACATGGATGGTAGCACCTGAGCAGAGGCAGTGCATTCACTTCTTTCTTAGACTGTTTAAAAAGTCATGTTCTTGATCATTCTACTTTCGTGGGGTTTTTTTTGTTTTGGGGGTTTTTTGGTCATTTTTTCTGAAGCACGAAGATGTAATTGTGTGATTCACTGAGCAGCAGCAGCAAATTTCAATCCACACGAGTGAAGTAAAGTTAAATGCAACCTGAAATCACATGAAGTAAACGATTTTTTTGTGACAGCTGTTTTCACTGGCCACCTCAACTTAATATGATATATTTATGAGAGGGGGAGGGAGCCCACTTGGTGTTTGTTCATGCACCCCAAACTCTGTGTATTCAACATGCACTTTATTGGCAGTTTGCATTTAATTCTGAAACTTATTGAACACTCTATCAAACTATTTGTTTTATTGCTGTTGATGAAGTGTCTATCGATGGTATATATCGCTATCATTTTATTACCCAGGCCTGCTCTATACTGCCGCTCTTTCCTGGATGCATTCGTGCTAGCTAAATAAACATGACTTTGGAATTTACCTTTTGGAAGAGTGCAAACCTTTGGAGAACATGAATCAGCAGAGTTTTTTTTTTTTTTTTGAGAAGCCTGACATCACCCTCGATGTGACAATAAAAAAGTCTTTTCTCTCTGTCCCAATATTAACAGGGACAACATACAGACAGTGATAACCAAAGCATATGTCTTGCCTTTTTCACAAATTCAACATTGATCAAGATGCTAATTAAATTTTACACTGAAGTCTTTGCAAGCAACAGCGAAAAAAGAAGCAAACTAAAGTTGTAAAGTTTTCACCTTTTATATTATCAAATACACCAATCAGCCAGAACATTAAAACCACCTGCCTCTTAGTGTGCAAGTTCTACTTGTGTCATCATAACCGTTTAACCTATAAAGGCATGGACTCCCCAACCCCTCTGAGCTCTCTGGCACCAAGCAGATCACAGCACATCCTTTCATTCCTGTATGTTGCAAGGCGAGGCCTACATGGTTTGGACTTTTTGATCCAGCATATCATACAGACGGGAATTAGGAAGCCAATTTTCCTCAGATCATTCCTGCACAGTTTTTGCTGTATGGCAGGGTGAAAGAAGCTACTCTTATTATTGAACACCATTGTCATAAAGTGGTGTGCTTGGGCTGCAACAGTGTTTAAGGTAGATAAGACATGTTTAAGTAACATCCACATGAATTCTAGGACCCAAGATTTCCTGGCAGAATATTGCCCAGAACATCACACTACTTCCCGTGGCTTGCATTTTTTACATAGTCCATCCTGTTGCCATTTCTTCCCCATGAAAGTCATGCACATGCACCCAGCTGGTCATGTGATGTAAAAGAAAATGTAATTCCTTCGTCTAGTACACCTTCTTCTATTGCTCCATGGTCCAGATTTGTTGCTCATGTGCCCATTTTAGGCACTTTCAGTGGTGGACAGGGGTCCAGCATGTGTACTGTGACTGGTCTGCATCCACACAGCCTCATCTCATGCAGCAATCTGCATTTCACTTTGTTTTCTCACACCTTTTTATTATATCCAACATTTACACATTGTGCTCTTCTGTGGGATCAGACCACATGGGCTAACCTTCACTCCCCATGTGCCCCAGTGATCCCTAGGTGCCCAAGAATCTGTTTCTTCAGCTTCTAACGCATCAACTTTGAGAACCGACTGTTCATTTGCTGCCTAATATACCCCAACCCATAACTGATGCTATTTTAATGATATAATCAATGTTATTCACTTCACCTGTCAGTGGATTTATGGCTGATCGGTGTAACTACTGATGCATTTTAACCTCTGCTTTTAAAGGCAGCTAAATGGCAATGATAAGTTGAGGTTTGTCACCACAAATCTTCACTGTGCCTTCTATTTTCTAATATCAGTAAATTTTTATAGCCTTGTAGTTGCTCTTGCTTACTTAATCTAGCACAACTCTGTGCATGTACATCTCTTCTTCCTCAGATTGTTGTTCTTTAATGGCCACACTGGGAGACAAAGCAGGCAGTGAGCCTCTGCAGAGCAGTGACCAGAGTCCATTGCTATAACCTGCTGCTAATACAGCTCTGTTGATTACACCCAGGTGCTATATATCATATCTCAAAGTATTGAACACATGCTAACACTTATAAACCCCCCTCTCTATTTCTCATACCACTTACATCCACAAACAAACATACCATACTAACAGCTCACACAGCGTTATTAAGCATACTTGTGGTTCTCTAAAAACCATGCAATTTTTCTAGACTTGTACAAAATCTCCCTTTAATTTTGTGTTAAGCCAGTTTCAGTGTGGCGCAATGTGAAATCAGATTCCTTTTAAATTTTAATATGAGCTAAAGCATGCAGTCTGCAGAGCCAGAGTGCTCTTCTGGATTTAAACACACTTTATCCTTGTTAATCAGTCACTGTGGTCTCTGTGCATGCCATGCAAGGTTATTAAGCTTCATTATGTAGTTATAAAGCTATAAAATGATGTACTGTATGATTAGTTCTTTAAAGAGTCGTACAGAGACTCAGACTTGCAGCAAAAATGCCACTCTTTGTTGTAAAATATCAGCTATTGCTAAAGCTTAAAGTGTCAGTCGTTCACCTAGCAGCATCACAGAAATAAGTTATAATTCTGATGTATCTGCTGCAATGCATGTGCTGTCTTTCACGTAATAGTATCTCTGTTTTTACAAACATTTTTGCATTCCATTAGAATACATTACATTACACAATGTAATCCACCCTCAGTGAATTTTGGTGTACACATTGCTTGAAGGCATGTGGAGCAATTTGGAAGGTTACTTCTCAGGTGTATATACAGTATATATAAGGTGCACACACACACACACACACACACACACACACACACACACACACACACACACACACACATTTATATATATATATATATATATGTGTGTGTGTGTGTGTGTGTGTGTGTGTGTAAATGTGTGTGTGTGTGTGTGTGTGTGAACGCAATGGGTGTTCAGTTGTTTTTACTTTTTTACGTTTATCAAAAATATTACATTTATTCAGAAGAATGGTGTTTTTAATGGTCAGTGTTTATTGTTTGGCTTTTCTGATCTTTTACACTGGTTTTTCTGCGTAATTGTGATATTGAAGTAAAAAAAAAAAAAAAAAGGAGAGAGAACTTCCCCATTAAACTACGCCTCGGTGTTCACATGATGAAGGAAATGTTCAGATATGCAAATAACGCGAGAGTCAACTCGTTTCCGGACTTTCTTTCACAGAAACATCGCGATAACTCCCTCCCTCGTCCTGACTGCGTGAACGCGTGTTGATCTCGCGAGACTGTGAATCGTTTGTTTCAGGTTTTCGGATCCTCGTCGCTTCTTTTGGGAGCAGAAGCTGCCGATGGTGTGAACGCGGAGATCAGAACCGAGACGCGGATGAACATGTGATTTTAATCGGAACATGAGCGCGGACTGAGAGCGAGGTGAGAGACCGGGGATGGATCCGAGTGCGAGCGGCGGGTCTCCGCGGGAGGACGGGGAGCTGGAGGACGGGGAGATCTGTGACGACGAGGCGGAGGAGAAACAGCAGCACAAACCGCAGGGCGCGAGGCCTGGAACCGGATCGCGGAAACCGAAAACCTCTACACCGCGACCCAAACCCACCGCATCCGGGCCGGGGAAGGACTTCCGGACTCTGCCGCCGCCCTTCAGACCCGGACCCATGCTGCATGTCCCGTTCCCCGCGTGTCCCTCCGGCCCGGACCGGTTAGAGCCACCCAGTCCCCGATCCAACTTCTGGGAGCGCAGTCACGGAGCTCTGGGCAGGTTCCGGTACCGGGGCAGGGCTGCGGATGGCCGCGGGGACGCGAGGGCGCGAGGGGCCGGAAGAGGCAGAAATATATACCGGAAAGATTCACCCAGCTGGAAGCGTATCCTTCATCCATGATCTCTAATTCTAACTGTTTCTCAGTGAGGGGCTTCGACTACACAACCTTCTGATCAATGAACCTTAACCACTGAATCTAACAGTCTGTCACAGACTTGTTAACTTCTGAGGCTAAGGATTCGAACTCATAACCTCCAGTCATCATAGTGTCAGTGTTAAAGACTGTCACGTTTTAATAATTCCATGTGATTGTTGTTTAATGTGTGTGTGTGTGTGTGTGTGTGTGATGGCATGTTTGATGTGCAGAACGCAGTGTGATGCAATGAAGTTTCTTTAACTGTGTATCAGAGAAGCAGGGCGGCCGGCCGGCGGGTCGTAAACCCGCATACGTCGCCACGAAGCCGGAAAGCGGCATGGACGAGAGCTTTGAGGATCTGCTTTTGAAGTACAAACAGATCCAGCTGGAACTTGAGTGCATCCGAAACCAAGAGAGGAGAGCGCTGAAACAGGATGAGGAATCACCATACAGGGAGAAGGAGGGCTCTCCCAACACAGAGATGCCATCATCGCTGCCACCACGGCCGCAGGAAGCGGAGATCAACCGGCTGGAAACCGCAGAGGAGCAGGAGCAGAGGAAAGCGTTCCAGGCATTTAATCTCCGACCGCTCCGTCAGAAACTGCTCACGCCGGCAGAGAGAGATGCCATGAACACCAAGACCACCCAGGGGGTGGAGCCAAATAAGGTGAAGAACAAGGAAAGAAATGAAGAGGTGAAAAAGGAGGTGGAAAAAAGTCCTGTTGAACCGAAAACGCCAAATGGTACAGTGTGAGAGAAGTGGATGGGAAGGAATTTCTAGATCACTAACGTGTGTGTGTGTGTATGTGTATAACGTGTGTGTTTGTGTATATGTGTTTTTATCAGCTGATGAAGAGGAGGAAGAGGAGGAGACTTCAGACCTGAGTATCTCACTGGGCAAAGAGACCAACAAAACTCGCGGCAAGGTACACATACACACACACACACACACACCTACCTTCATGTAATAGGAAACATGTAGCAATGCTGTGTGTGTGTCTGTCTGTGTGATGTAGGATGAAGATGATGAACTCTCGGAGCTGCAGCTGCGTCTCCTCGCTCTGCAGTCAGCTAGTCGCAAGTGGCAGCAGAAGGAGCAGCAGGTGATGAAGGAGAGCAAAGAGAAACTGAATCGTGCCAAAACCACGCCCGAACGGTACCACATCACCACCAGGTCAGCCTCTGCTGGGAGGGGTCGGTCGGGGGTCAAAGGTCAGGAGAAGGGCAAAACCCCGGGTAGACCGGGCACTGAGCGGAGCAAAGCACCACCTAAAGGACATCCTGCTAAACACACTCTGAGCCCAGGTACCGCCGTCTAATTAATATTCAACATCCTCTTTAATATTCATCTCCTGAGAGTAAGATTTGGTTGTAAATGCTGTTGCGAGCTGGTTGTATTGTGCTCTTGGTGTGCTGTGTGTTAATCTCACTGCTGTACACACACTCTCAGACAACTCGGGGTTGTGTCCCAAACCACATGTCATACACTACACAGGAAATTTAACACATCCTGTTAATAAGTATTTGCATATTTTTAGGTCTTGATAAAACAACTGGGTAATAAAAATTCCATGTGAGGATCAACACACACACACACACAATTAAACTGAATCTGGGTACTAACTTTACCCACAAAGTTTAAAAAAAAAAAAAAAGTTTGTAAATATCCTGGCGTGTGGATGTGTCTGTGGGTTTAGTGTCAAAGCAGACGTGGAGAAAGCAGCAGCTAAGGACGTGGAAGTTACAGCAGGAGGCACAGAAGCAGAAGAGTGAAGAAGAGGAGGAGGAGAAGAAGAAGAGGGAGGAGGAAATCCGCAAGATCAGAGACCTGTCCAATCAGGAGGAGCAATACAACCGCTTCATGAAACTAGTGGGAGGAAAACACCACACACACACCAAGGTGAGACACACACACATGTATAAACAGTTATTCTCTGAAGGTGAGGTGGACGTTATGGAGTTATTTCGATATCCACCGAGACTGAGGTAAACAATAATTTTAGTATGTACTACAAAGGAACATAAAGAAAGCAAATTAAATCCAGAATTTTATGGTTTATCTTTATTTTTAATTGATTAAAACCGTCTACTGAGTTTGCAGGAGACTCCGATCGCACCCTCCCCTTGTAGGATACACAATCTGATTGGTTCGCTGTGTCATTACGATAGACAATGTAGTGGCAGAGACGGTTCTATTCACCAAGAGACGTAGGTTCAAAATCAGGAACAATTTTATTTAGTCAGAGTGGAAAAAAATCAGCAAAGCATTTAGCAGTTCAGCGCAACAAGTGTGATCTTCAAATGAGCATTCGAAGACCCGAACCCCTCTAGAGCAAGAGCTTTTATTCTCAGTTCTGTCTTATGATTGCTACCATTAATTCCCGACCTACTGGAGAAAACAGTGGCTGAGAGATTGTTTACTCCAGGGTTTCTCACCATGTTGAGGCTACGTTGGTGACCTTGGGCCATATTTTCCCACTCTCCCCTGATGCTCAGCGAAAAGCCTTCATTCAGATGTGCTATGTAGCTTTGTGCTACATAGAAGCAATCGTTGGGGTCTCATCTGGGGAGAGGTTTTGCTAGCGCATCACCCAGATCCTATTTAAGCAACCCTGCAATTATTCTTAATGCCTCATATCATCTTGATTCACATTAATCATCATTTCATCATTTACTAAGTTCAACTTCAAGTTTAACAATCATAATCACCTTGTATGCTAACATTCTGTAGGCCTTCCTTCTACAGTGAACACCCCGCAAACTCCGGAGAATGTTTAAATCAAACCAGTTGATAAGTTCTAAGTGTCAGCGTTTGTGTGTGTGTGTGTTTAAGTCCTTAGATTCTGAACACAGGAAGTTGATGCTGAAACAGGGACTCGACTCCACGGGTAATTTATACCAATATGACAATTATGATGAGGTTGCAATGGATACAGACAGTGAGACAAATTCTCCAGGTGAATAATTACCACTCTTTGAGGGTACACAGTGTGTGTGTGTGTGTGTGTGTGTGTTTTGCGTAATAATAGTGATGATTTTTCATTGCAGCTGCTTCTCCAGCACACGACCCATTTGGTTCAGTGGGGGTTCTATTTGCTGCCGTTCCAGTGTTCTCTTTAGGCCCCGCCCCTCACAGACAGGTAAACTCCACCTTCATCTGTGCAAAAAGAGAATGGTGTTGTGTCATCACTGAGATGTTTTTCTCCATTCTCCAGGACACATCTCAGTGTTGTGTGGATCCAATGGGTGTGGTTACACTGGTCCCGCCCCCTCCCCCACCCCCACCAATGCCCCCTCCAGAGGAATCAGAGCGTCCACCCAAACCTCTGTTTGCTGATGAGGAAGAAGAAGAGGAAATGATGCTAAGGGAGGAGCTTCTCAAATCGCTAGCTAACAAACGCGCTGTGAGAGCAGAGGTTACAAGCACACGCGCCCACACACACACAATGATTTTAATTGGTGTTGATGTATTCAAAGTGTATTCTGGTCCCTGATTGGTCCTTTTTTCTTTTAGGACACATCCAGTAACAGTGGCCCTCCCTCCCCCCTCAAACCTGTTGCTCCGCCCACCACCAGAGCCTCCCCTGCTGCTTCTGTCTCTCTCAGTTGCAACACCAGCTCCGCCCACTCTCGTACTTCCAGCAAGTTTGGACGAGGAGCTGCGGCATCCAGGGCACCGCTGGTGGTGCGTTATCACCTCAGATTTAGCACTGTCTATTTGAGCATTTTACTTTGAAGGCCAGTGAAGACTTCAGTGTCAGGATGTCGTGTTCGAGCACTTGAGCATAGTGAAGTATTCATACTTGCATGTTTGATGAAATGCTGTATTAACAATTAGACACGCCTCTCAGCCCACCAATCAGAGTCAGTTTGAGGTTCTCACACTGGGGCTCGCATGTCCCCAATCATTCTGTAGTGTGATTTCTAACAGTGCAGTGTAATGGGTGTTTTGTATATTCATGACCTCACTGAAACAATGCTGGTGCTTGGTCCCCTGCAATTGCTGATTTACAGTTGTTTTTTCAGCTGCCACGACACAAAGCCGTGGTCGTTCGTCTGAACGCGTCCGATGATAGCGACTCAGAGATTGAGGCCTCCAGCTCGGCGCAGTATGTGTTCGGTGGTCTGGAGTCCATGATTAAAGAGGCACGCAGAACCGTGGAGGTGAGTGAACATGCCCGCACACACACACACACACAGGACACATGCTTTATTAGCTCACCGTGGTGTGTTTTATACCCCTGGGATTATGCAGGCGGCAAGACCGAGACCTGTTCCTGTGGCTGAGAAAGAGAACAACCCGCTGAGGACACCAGATTCTTTATTTGAGGGAGCTGCGCTGGAGTACCGCCTCCTGAGGGCAGAGTTAACAAGGTGACTCACATCTACATGCACAACATTCCCATGATGCAGGTGTTTCCTTTTAAAACAGGAAGTCGGTGTGATGGTGTGTAGAAGAAAATGCGCAATGGCCAATACAATATCACTGGAGGTACTCTGTGCCATGCCCGGTCAAAACGTACCTGACTGTAGGTTCACGAGGTTCATCAGTGGAAAAACAAAATGATGTCGCTGAGGGATGGAGAAGGGGTGTAGCCATAAAACTGTCCGTCAGTGGTGTTCTGCCAGTCTGTCTCTGTGTTCTGCCAAAATTACATGACCAAACTCCACCCATTTTCACATGTACTTCAACCTAATTTTAAATGTTTTTAAAAGTGTTGAGTGTGTGGATAAAGTTTTAAGTTTTTAAAATACACCTCCAAAAATAATCACATGACTACCAACTTGACCAAACTCCACCCCATTTCACTCAAAATATGTTTTATAAAACATCAGGGAAATGGACTAGTGTGTATGAAGACGCATGCCAAAAACACAAACCACTGATCCTGGGGCGGAGTCTATAGAGTGTATACACTTTAGATAGCATTTGATTGGATGAATGCAAGCCCGGTACAGGATGAGTCATCAATACCTTCAAATGACTTACTCTTTTAGTTAATAAACAATAAAAGGCTTTGATTCCACTTTAAGCTAAACCTAAATGTTGTGTATATAAAGTGGTGTCTGTGTGTTTATGAAGTCGTGTGTGTCTGTGTGTATAATATGGTGTGTGTATATGAAGTGGTTTATGTGTTTGTGTGTACATCAAATGATGTGTGTGTGTGTGTGTTTTACATAGTCGGGAGAATCAGCGAATCAAGAAGTCCGAGTCTGCCACTTCCTCTCCTGTGGAGTTTGATGCGGATGTTGACTTTTTGGGAAAACCGGTGAAACTCAGTGACGCGGAGGAGAAACTCGCTAAACACCAGTCAGTGTTTACATTTCTAACATTGTACTGCAGCAGAGTGAATGTGTCTGAGGTGCTGAAGAAGTTCTCGTGTGTGTGTGTGTGTGTTAGTGCTCAGCTGCAGAAGGACCAGGCTCTACTTGAGCAGCTCCACCAGCAGGAGCTCAGAAAGAGAGAGTCTTTGAAACTGGCCGAGGCCAAGGTGGTGCGACTGAAAGAGCAGCTGCTCGCAGCGGAGAAAGTAGCCAGCGCAAACCGAGTGCTGCTGAGAAAACTGCAGGAACAGGTATATATATATACACACACACACACACACAAATGCATGCATGCACATATACTCAGTGTCTTAGCAGTCAGTGTTTCTTGATGCAGATTTCACAGAAAGATTCATTTTGTGTGTGTGTGTGTGTGTAGGTTCAGCGCGTGCAGCACCGTGTGACAGTGAAACAGCACCATGCTCTAAGGATGGAGAGAGAGCTGCTGTCTCACACAGGAACAGTGAGAGAGAACTACAAACACACCAACATGCAGCTCTCAGTGAGTAAACACACACACACACCCACACACACAGAGTTTTTCTTTCTCTGTCAAAGTAGCCTGATCACCCTTTCCTTATTTTGTATTCACTGTATGTTTTGTTTGTGTGTGTGAAGGCGAGGAAACGGCGGCGTGGGGACCTCCCTGACTCGTACTATGCTGACCTGATGGTGCAGAAGAGGCGTCTGCAGCAGCTGGAAAGTGAGTACGCGTTAAAGATCCAGAAGCTGAAAGAAGCACAGGCGTTGCGTCAGGCTAGCACTCCCATCATCCCCTGCAGCGTCCCACAGCCCTCGCTTCACGACCTCACGCAGGACAAACTCACGCTCACTAGCGACGACCCCAGCGATGAACCTGACCCGGAGGGCGCAGACCCGCTGCCTGCTAATGCCAGTATGCCCACCACCCGCCGCCGCTCTTTCCGTGAGTCCGGGTCGTTCACTAAACCCAACCTCAGCCACACCGAGACTCCGGTCACACCCACAACTCCAACCACAGTTACTCTGGCAACCAAACAATCCACACCCCCCATGGAACTGCTCTTGTTTGGACTGAATGTTGAGGAGCTGCGGCAGCGCTACCAGCAGTGTGAGTTGGTCCCAGACCTGTTGAGACACGAACTTCAAAAACAAGGGGGCGCTCTAATGGACATCCGGCCCAGTAAAAGGGTGAGACTGGATAAATACTTTTACTGGTGCTGTACTTACACCACACACACACAAAAATGACTCATGAGTGTATGTATGTGTGTGAGTGTAGGTTTTTCAGGTTGACTTTGACCCCATGGCGCCTCAGCAGTTGCGGAGCGAGCTGAAACCTGTTCCGTTTGGTCCATATCGCAGCCCGCTCCTGGTGTACAGATCGTACAGGTGAGTGGACTTGTGAGTGCTGAAGCGACAGCAGATCACAGGGTTCTGTTTCCCTACTGGTGCGCGAGACCGAGCTCTGATTTCAGAATCGTTTAAATCGATATTTTTACCGCTGTGCTGATTTTATCACAGTGCATCTTGTGGATGCGTCTCAGTTTCACCAAAAACAAACTCTGTGACTAACAAATGACTGTGTTAGACTAAAAACTAAAAGGTTTTACCACCATATTTGGCATGTTTCAAATTTAGACAGGGAAGCCAACATGGCGGTGTGTTGTGATTTAGCGTTTTCTTGTGAGATAGCTTTGAGATTATTAAATTAATTAATATAAAGAGGGATTGGAAGCCTACCCTGGCCTTGACCTGGCCTGGCCATTAACGTTGCTCTTGATGGTATTCTAGCTCACCTCATGGATGCACTCAGGTGAAAATGTACATTCAGGAGATGGCCGACATTGGCTGTCAGTATCACTCTAAACTTGTGCCTGTGCACGGAAGTTATAGCTTTGATTTTGCACACTTTCATCTGTCAAAACTGGGACCAGTATGAAATATTATGGTGACCTGAAGGTGTTTGTGTGTGTGTGTGTGTGTGTGTGTGTGTGTGTGTGTGTGTAGGTTCAGTCCGTATTTCCGCACTAAAGAGAAGCTTTCTCTGAGCTCCATCACCTACAGTCACGCTATCGAGCCACGCAGGTGTTTCTGTCGTTTCGACCTGACTGGAACCTGCAACGATGATGAGTGCCAATGGTGAGAGACCTACACCCCAAACCCCCAACACGTGAACACCTTAATATCCTCCAACACCGGTGATCCCAAAACCCGTGCGTGTGTGTGTGTGTGTGTGTGTGTGTGTGTGTGTGTGTTAGGCAGCACATGAGGAACTGCAATCTGAATGGCAACCAGTTGTTTCAGGACATCCTGTCCTATAGCCTTCCTCTGATTGGCTGCTCAGAGGAGAGCTCCACTAATGACATCACCCGATGTACAGGTGGAACTTTTACACTTCTTGTTTCTTGCAAAGGTTCCTGAAGAGACTCATGCCCATGTGTTTTACTGTAGTACTGTGTGTGTGTGTGTAAAACAGAGAAGTACATCAAGAAACTTTTTGGAGCGAACAAAGACCGGATGGGTTCTGACCAGAAAGCTGTGCTGCTTGTCAGTAAAGTCAACGAGAGCTTACGGCATGGTGAGGCACACACACAGACTTGTTACTGTATCACTCACTCAAAAAACTTCCCTAACTGTGTGTGTGTGTGTGTGTGTGTGTGTGTGTGTGTGTGATGCAGTGCCACCATTTACTACTTATAAACAAAGAAGGAAATGGAGACCAGAACCACACAGAACTGCACCCGACCCAAACACTGCGGCTGACAGCGAGGAGGAAAACATCACCATCCCTACTGCTACTGAGGAGGGTCAGTTACACACACACACACACACACACAGTGACACATACTGTATGCACACACCTGAAACACTCACACACTAACACATGAGAAACGGGCCTGACACAAATTTTTGTTTCAGGTGCTTAACAGCTAACACTGTGTGTCTGTGTGTTTGGTACATTGTGTGTGAGAGCAGATGGGCGTGTGTCAGGGTGTCGGTCCATGTCGGATGTGTGTGTCACTCAGGATGATAAGCGCTACTTCGACAGTGAAACAGATGACATCTCCAACCTGGAGTACAGCGTGTTGGACACTCCAAGAGACCGACAGTTGTGGATTAAACTCGCTTACAGATACCTCAACCAGAAAGACACGTAATCTCACACACAAACACACACATATACAGTCCATGTTGTGCGTTTACTGCATGTGCGCAGGTCACATCTCTAACAAGTTGTTTGTTTTGTTTCAAGTGCTGTGTCGGAGTGTGTGGATGCTGCACTGAACACACTCTCTCGTGCGCTGGAGGATAACCGCGAGGATGAGGAGCTGTGGTGTCACTACCTCACTGTGTTTTCACGCCGTGGCAGTGCACATGACATCAGGGAGATGTGCGACATGGCTGTGGAGCACGCAGCACACTACACTGTGTGGTGGACTGTAAGTGTCTCTCACACACATGCAAAATACACACAAACAAAATGCGCACACACACAATATACACACACTTACACATAATACGCACAAAAATACAAACACATAATACACACATGCACACAGTACATAATGTACACGCGTAACACAGTATGTACATGCACACAAACGCAATACACACATGCATACACACACGTGCACACACACCTAATACATAGTGTTCAACTGATTATTATTTGTTACTCATTTCTGTATCAGAGGAAAAGGATTTCAAATTTACTGTGTGTGTGTGTGTGTGTGTGTGTGTGTTCAGTACCTGAGCATTGAGAGCTCTTTTGATGGAAAAGATTCGGTGTGTTTACGGACGCTGCAGTTTCTGATGGATGCTGCAGAGGGCGTTGTGGAGGAGCTCTCGTCGTTTCATCTGCTGGAGACGCTGCTGTACCGCACACAGCTCAGTGTGTTCACTGGCCGAGTGCACAATGCACAACACATCCTGCAGGTCTGTCTTATACACATGCATGCATGTGTGCACACACACACACACATCCTAATGAGATGGGATGAGAGAGAGGGAGCGTGTATATGTGTGTAAATGATATGTCCTGCTTCAGGGTGCGTTGATGTCGGGTGGAGATTGTGTCTTGACTGGACATCTCACTCTGCATCACCGCTGTCTCGCGTGGCTCTCCTACATCCACCTGTGTGAATTTGGGACTCTTCTGGCACACCTGTACGATCCGGCTAACTCGAACCCATCCAGGATTGTTAATCTGAAATCTTTCCTCTTTCCTTGGAGGTCAAGTGAGGACGTACGCACTTCTCCTGAACGCCTTTTCACACTGTTCCATGGTGAGTCACTGCTGACTGGGTTTATAGTACACAGCAACATCCAGTCAGTGGGAAGTGTGGTAGTGGTGATGATGGTGTGTGTGTGCGTTGCCCTGCAGATGCGTTATCCAGTTGTGTGGATGAAGGCATGTCGCCAGCTGAATGCACGCTTGCGTGTCTGCCTCTGCACGTTAACTTTCTTCACCTGCACCAAGTTCTGGGAAGGTAAACACACTTGACACATACATACACACACCTATCCCTCACCCCTGACTCATACCTTGCTGCAGCTCAGCACCAGCTTCCAGAACCTTCTCCTGCACAGATCCATCACTGCAACATATCCACATGGTTGTTCTGTGGTGTTCCTCCACTAGGACTCGCTGTCTTCATATCGATTCTTAGATTCCCAACCCCAGCAGCTGAGTCTGAGTACTCCCATCAGTAATCGATTCTCCCTCCTGCTGCTTGAGCAAGCAAAATAGGATGAGATCAGCCTGATGGGGGTGATATAGAGGGACAGTTTGTGGTTATTTCTTGACTGAAATCAAACAAAAAACTTTATTTCACTGTGTGTGTGTGTGTGTGTGTGTGTGTGTGTGTGTGTGTGTGTGTGTGGGCCAGGCTGAAGGAAGCTACTGCGATGTGTGAGAGCTTGCTGACTGTGGTCCCTTACTGCTGCCCCCTGCTGGAGATCCTCAGTGAGCTGCATGCAGCAGGTGGAGATGCAGGTGAAGCAGCGAGGGTGTGGCTGCGTGCACACAGGCTTCACTCTCATGACGCCCAAGTGTTTTACAGTCTGTGTAAATGTCTACATGCACAGGTGAGTAAACAGACACCTGTTAACATTGCCAAACTACACACATGGGCACACACACATAAATATACACATTTATACAGAAGTATAAATCAGACTTGAATGCCACTGATTGCAGCCTGTGTGTGTGTGTGTGTGTGTGTGTTTTATAGGAGAGACATGGTGAGTTCGAGACACTCTTTAAGCAGTTTGTGTATTCTCTGTGTGATCGTGTTCAGGAAGATCTCCATCCTGCACTGGTTTTACGGTGAGCTGAGACACGATGTGTGTTTTACTCAAACTTCATTCAGCATCTGTGTTTGTTTACACTGTAATATCTGTGGGATCTGCAGGCGCTTGCTAGGCATCCCATCAGAGGACCTGCGGGACTCTGTCCCCTCACTTCCTGAGCAGTTCCATGATCAGCTCCCCTACCTGCACCTCACACACTGGTGAGTCACATCTGGTGAATCTCATCCTGAGTTCACATCTGTATCAGGATTAGTCGTGTTTGTACTTTATAAAGTGTGTGTTTGTGTGCGGCTGCAGTTTCTGGCAGTCGGTGCGAGGCAGTGTGGTCGAGGCGGTGGAGGCTTTCGAGGCAGCGCTGGGAGCGATCTCCGATCTTGAGGTGGTGAAGAAACTCTGGCTTGAGTGAGTGCAGGAAAACACACCACACACACTGAACGCACGGTACACGGTGTTGTTTTTTTTAGCTTCATCAAATTTATGGTTCCTGTTTAAAAGTGCACAAAAACCCAAAAGTTTAACGGAATGAACGCTAAGCAGACGAAAACAGGATTGCGTTGTCTGCGTAGATAGAAATACAAACAGTTTCTTGAATGTTGCACATGTGCAAAGCATTGAAAGCATGAAATGGTGGCACGTGAACATTCAGAGCGGTAAAGTAGACTCGTAAATGTAAGGTTTTTTTTTTGTTTTTTTTCTACAAAAAGTTAGGTGTGATGGGCGCCAGCCTCCCCGCGACCCCAATAAGGATTAAGCGGCTTAGAAAATGAATGAATGAAGTAAAGTGTTTTAAAAAATTATGACTTGAGCCACGGTATTTGGAAATCACTCTTATAAATTACTTGAGCTCTGGCTATAAACTCTGATCTGTAACTCAAAATGAGAACCAAGTCTTATTCAGTGACAGAGTTCTAAAGATGGGACTCAAAATTAAAAAAGTCCAACATATCTCGTCAAGTCCAAAGGTCTAAAGGTGGAACTGCAGTCACGCTGTTGATCTGAAACGCTGATCAATATTCTGTGATGAGAATCTCGAGTTCCTCAGATTCTACCCGAGTGGAAGAAGTGACGATCTGAACCCTAAAGTCTCCAAAGTGCAGAAGTTTTATTGTTGACCTATGAATGTCTGCAGGATTATCTTAATCATCTGTGTACACTAACTGCTGTACCTCTCTCTGCAGTTATCTCCTCTTTACTAGCAGTAAGCTGGCAGGCCGTGAGCTGCGTGTGTTCAGTGATCTGGTACAGCGCTGCCTGAACACGGTGCCCACCAGGATCACCCTGCCTTATGACAGCGCCACCTACTGGAGCTGCTACAGCTTCCACAACCAGGTCCCCTCTCTCTCTCATGCGCACACACACACACAAAACTCTTCTTACTGCCATTAACATTTGTTTTCCTGCTACTTTTCCAACAAATATTTTAGCTTCGCAAACATTCCTCTCCTTCTGTTTTCTTTCTTTTTTTTTTTTCATGCTTTTGCTGAGTTTCAAATAATTTCATCAGTTGTTTATTCCTCATGCTTTCCCTTCACTCTTTCTCTCTTTATTCAAATGTCATATAGTGTTTTTAGCTCCTGCTGTCACTGAAGTTGAGCCTAAGCGGGGAGCTATAGAAATGGGTTCTGTCGGGGTGGGTGGGATTGTATGTGGCTCACTTTGACTTTATTTCAAGGTTACTTTTTATATATTGTGCTTGTCAAGGTTTATAACTTATAACTGTAATGTGGTAACTTGACACAGGATCACTACATTTGGTGGATTGGTCCCTTGCAGGAAAATGGGTGCCCTTGACCTTGTTTCAAGGTCACAACAGTCAATTCTTCTATATTTCGCTTGTCAAGGCTTTTTAGTATGATAACTTTGAAACACAATGACACAGGATCACGTAATCATATAAGTTGTTACATGGGTTGTCCTCAGGAATGTCTTAGATGGGGTTGTATATGGGTGACCATGACCTTGTTTCAAGGTCACAGCAATCAACTTCATCAAATGTGAGGCAGAACCACCAAAATTTCACGTTCCATGCTTCATTCTGTCCATGCGATCATCCATGCACATGTCTGAATAAAACTTGTAAATATGAGAACTTACAAAGGAATGACACACAATGTATTATGCTAAAGGAATAGTACTTGTCTATTTCAGAACATCTGTGCATAAGAATTTTTCATTTTTGTCGCTCCTGCCGCCACCAAAGGTATGCAGAGCGGGAGCTATAGAAATAGGTTCCGTCCGTAAGACTTGTTAGTGTGATAACTTTTAGAAGGAAATCACCAAATTTGATGCATGGGTTCCCCTCAGGGTGAATATGGTGGGATTGAATATGGGTCACCATGACCTTGTTTCGAGGTCCCTTTTTATATATTGCTCTTGTTAAATGGTCTTTCCGGTGAGTGCCAGGATGGTCTGGACCCTCGGGGTCTATTTTTAATAGTGAGGTTTTTATTGGCTTCTGGGATAAGCCTTTCTGGGTTTGACGGTGTAGGGAGGCGGGGCTATGGCTCTTCACAGGAAAAATGGCTAATCTGTCCTTGTTTGCTAGCCTATTTGATCTCATCTCTGCTTGCACACATCCTCAGCTAGTTCTCATTATCTGTACTGTGGACATGTTGAATATTTGGATATGAACATGCGTGTGTTCCAGGTGATCTCGTTCTATCTGGGTTTTCTCCCTCCATCGCTCCACTCATCTGCTTTGGAAAGATTCAGACACGCGATGCCCAGCAACACTGAACTCGGCCTCAGGTATCACACATCCACACTGGACTCTCTGGGGGTCAGATGGTGGTGGGTTGAAGGTCTTACTGCCTGTCTGCCCATGTCCTCACTGTCTCGTGTATTTGCAGGGTGCTGGAACAGGAGTGGAACAACGAGAACGTGGAATATGTGAAGCTGCAGACGCGCCTGATGACTGCGACAGTTCCCACTTGTCTCTCTGCCTGGAAGATGTGAGTCTGCAACACCACACAGTGTTTGTTTGTCTGACCTCAGCAGATTCAGGAGGATGGTAATGCATTCCCAGCTCGTATATTTCCCAGAGAATGGGAATGTATCCCGACTCTTGTCTTTCCAAGCGAATGGGAGTGCATCCCGACTCGTGTCTTTCCAGGAGAATAGTAATTTGTCCCGACTCGTTTCTTTCCTGGGGGATTGGTAGTGCATCTCAACTCATTTGTTTTCAGGGAATGGCAGCGCATCCTGACTCGTTTCCTTTCAGGGAATGGCAGCGCATCCTGACTCGTTTCTTTTCAGGGAATGGCAGCGCATCCTGACTCGTTTCTTTTCAGGGAATGGCAGCGCATCCTGACTCGTTTCTTTTTAGGGAATGGCAGCGCATCCTGACTCGTTTCTTTTCAGGGAATGGCAGCGCATCCTGACTCGTGTCTTGCCCGGAGGACGTGGTTCATCCTGACTCGTGTCTTGCCCGGAGGACGTGGTTCATCCTGACTCGTGTCTTGCCCGGAGGACGTGGTTCATCCTGACTCGTGTCTTGCC
>JBCNYH010000024.1:26433645-26445144 GCA_039654325.1 Tandanus tandanus
CAGTAGAGTGTTAGGGACGTGTGGGGTGTTCAGTAGAGTGTTAGGGACGTGTGGGGTGTTCAGTAGAGTGTTAGGGACGTGTGGGGTGATCAGTAGAGTGTTAGGGACGTGTGAAGTTCTCCTGGTTCTCTTGGTTAATTCTCTAAATGAAATACCCTCTTTACCTGTCCACGGACTTCTCCAGGTGGTGTTGTGGTTCTCCTCCAGGTGGAGTTGTGGTTCTCTTCCAGGTGGTGTTGTGGTTCTCCTCCAGGTGGAGTTGTGGTTCTCCTCCAGGTGGTGTTGTGGTTCTCCTCCAGGTGGAGTTGTGGTTCTCCTCCAGGTGGAGTTGTGGTTCTCCTCCAGGTGGAGTTGTGGTTCTCTTCTAGGTGGTGTTGTGGCTCTGTCACATTCTTTATTAACACAGTTGGTGTCGAGGTTCAGATTGTGGGATATTTTTGACCCAAACTCTGGTTCATGTTTTTTCAGAACTTTGTTTTGTACTTGTGTTGATTGGTCCTTGGTCCTCATGATGCTGTGTTCAGGTTCTCTAACACAGTTTGTGTTCTTCCAGAAACAAGAGTGTTTATACAGAGGTCATGTGATACTTGTGATACACACACCTTGACTCAGATCTGTTCGTCTGGCTGCAACCTGAGCCAGAACTAATTTAGGGGTGATCCTTTTGCACACATTTTTCATTTTTAGTTATAAGTAATTTCTCTTTTGCAGTATTATGGGATGTTCTCCAGAGGTTGTTGATATGAAATTTCAGTTCTAAACTGTAACACTATATAACACGTGAACCAGTTCAAGGGGTGAATACTTATGCATTGTGCTGTATTTTAAAACTTAATAGAGTTCATTGCACTCACACACATCACAACAATTCAACTATTTCACTAGAATAAACATTGATCATGTGTTCACTGTGAAGTAGAAACAGAGAGAGACGTTAAAAGGTTTAGAATTTTGGTTTCTTCACCACTTTTTGTTTATAGAGAACAGGTTACAATTCTATAAATTGTCTGTTATGTGATTAAGGACAGGCAGGTGTCTCCTGTACAGATACGATCACAGGTAAGATTACAGGTAAAATCCCAGGTAAGATCACATGTCAGTGATGATTGTTTGTGTTAAGAGTGCTCTCCCCTGCAGTAATCATGTGTACTGTTATTAGTATGAAGGTAAATAAATATTTAGCTCTGTTAAATAGTACTACGCTCTTTCCATGTTAGTGACCTCAGTAAATAAAAATTCAGTTATATAAATACATTGTGTCTGTGTGTGTATATATAGATATATATAGTAGTATTTTTATTAATATTGAAGATAATCTGCAGTATTTTTTATTTAGACTTTGATAGTCTTTTTTCTCAGTTGAACTGTATGTGTAAAAAAAAATAAAAAATTTAAAGTTCTCATGTTATCCTGGACATAAACTCAAATAACAGTTTCTCATCACATGCTTGAATACAAGTGACCACAAACTCCCTGCCTTCTGCCTGCAAGGAGCCAGGGTCTTGACTGCACAAAAATTAATCATTGACAATGTTTATATTAATTTGTAACATGTTCATCATTCTGTAAAAGAACATCATGGAGCTGAAATGTCTATTTCTGGATCTTCAAATCATTTGACTTCAGGCCTACAAATCCATATGCTTCTTGGCCAACAACATGTAAACATGGAAAACTGCTGCCTCATTAGTGTTTATTGAAAGGTTAAAAGCCAAAAAAGCCACAACTTTCGTCCATTCTTCACCAATTCAGCACAGATGATCTTTCGACCAAGCCTCTGAAAGGGTATTTGATGGACTTTTCAATCCAATCAAATTTGGGGGTAATGGCCGCCAAACAATCATAGAGGTGGTATCTCAGCAATTCTTTCATATTTTTACAACAAACTTGGTATATGCACTCATAACCAGATCCTGAAGGTATTTGAAGAACTTTGTGCCATTTGACCACTGGTGTGGTTGACCATTTATCCAGTAGTCTTTAGAAGAGTAGTTGTTACATTTGATGATATCCTAAATGATCCCAAAGATGGGACATGACCACCCTGTTGTTTAGCCATAATCTTTAGCCATAGCCTCATACCAGTTATTTAATGGATTTTTTTTTATTTTATTTATTTATTTTTTTAAGTCTTATTTCCATTACATCCTATCTTATCAAAATCGGTGATGAAGCCACCGAACAGGAAGTGACCATATCTTGGTCAATAGCACTGATCGATTATACATCCCCACTTTCTGTGTCGCATGCTATGTAGTACACACATCAGGCCAAGTAGGTCAAGCACTTGTTCTCCTGCATTGAGACAGTATGTGAGTCAAGAGCCTTGAGTGAGGCAAGTTCTGTTATGTTTTACAGTAAAATAAAAGCCCCTTGACATCATGGTCTCTCTTGTTCTCTCAGTGCCAGTTCGGAGCCATTTTTACAACTTAATTTGAACGAAAATGTTTGCACAAATTTATGGTTTGCATTTGATACAACTTTCCAACGTTCAGTAGTTGTTGTTTTTTTGTTTGTTTGTTTGTTTTTTTAAAGAAATTCTTTTAAAAATGTTTTTAAGTGCTTAATGTATATCTTTATCTACTAGAGGGCGCAAACGCCATAAAGTACTGTATTTATGTATTGACTTCATAAAATAGGAAAATGTCGTGTCATGCCGTTAAGTTTGCTGTTGTGTCTGTTGTACTTAATTGAAAACCATTCACTTGGGTGAATCTAAGTCCTATTTACCAGGGCGGGTTGTACACAATAACTACATATTTGTGGAGTTTAATGAGTATGGCTTCGCTAATGGAACACCTAGTTTTTGTGAGTTTCGGTGTCCGTACAGAAACACCCCCTAAATCTATCACTTTGGACATGGGATTTAGGATTTTGCACATGCTACAGAATACTTCTAGCAGACTGAACAAATTTCAATCTCTTCCACATTCATATGTCCCAAAATTATGTTAAGTAATGCTTTCAAAAAAACCTTTGTGCAGTTGGACACCATGAAACTCACAAAAATTTTTGATCAGACTAAAGCCTGCCAATTTTAATGTACACAACGTAAGGCCATAAAACGTGTGTACCATTTTTGACGGATGGTTTTGACTTTCTAATGGGATGATATAGATCCTGTTTTATTTAACTTGAAAATTTAGACTGGGTGTCCCAATTTGTGGTTCCATTAGCAAAGCCATACACTTATATCTTCTTTTGGACTGTCAGTCGCAGCTCGCCGGGCCCTTTAATAGCTCAGTAATTAGAGCTGAGGAAACATGGAGATCCTTAGGTCGCTGGTTTGAATCCGGCTCAAAGGAGTTCCCTGTGGGTTTTTTTGTTTAGTTTAGTTTTTTTTTTTGACAGGATGTCCTGGCTCAAGAATAGATGATGTTTGACATGGAAATGCATCATTACATTCCTGTGCTAGATCCTTCATGTCCCAGGCTTCTGGATCAGCACTGGTGAGGTTTTAAGTGCTACCACAATGAGTAACATAACTTTAGTTTTATCGATATAAATCTTCTTTCTGCATATCTGTGTTTATGGGATCATGGGGGCATCTGGATGGGGTTGTTGCCCCTCTCTGGAAGAGCAGGGCAGGTACGTGCCTCTCTGTTGTGTTGGTCAAAGCGGGCAAAGAACTGGTTCAGGGTGTCCGGTAGGGTGCTGTCCGAGGAGTCCGCTGATGTGTTTGTGTCCTTGTAGCCAGTGAGTGTCTTGATCCCCTTCTACATATTCCTGGTCTTGTTATCGTCAAAGTGCTCCTAGATGAGTTGTTTATATTTGCCCTTGTCTTTTTTGATGCCTCTTCGCAGGGACCGGCATGCCACTTTGTAAGCCTGCAGGTCTCTTGACTTGAAGGCGTCATCCTGTGCTCGAAGCAGGGTGCACACCTCACCGTTCTGTTTCGGGAACACTTTAACAGCGAAGAGACACGAGGAGCAAAACCTTACCTTTTTGTTTCTCTCCTCATTTTTTTTACTCCTTCATGTCCTTTCAGGGGCCCCGTACATCAGCTGTACCCCACTTTTAGGCTAGATAAAAAACATTTCCTGGTTTCTCATCAGCGCCCACAGCCAAAAACTGGCACCACATCTAATTGTTTTTTTTCCTTTTTTCCATTTTTTTTCCCCGAAAACGTGAGGAAAAACCTCGGAAAACACCTCAGACAACGTAAAAACAACACAACAACCGTGTTAGATGCTGTGATTGTGATTCTGAGATTGGTTTACTTCTGTCTAAAATAGTTATATTTTTTAAAGATATTTGGAACAAGGGTGCTGTTCTATTAATGGGTTTCCGATGATTTCACTCACCTCGCATAATTCCTCCGCCCGCCATCTTTTGAGTCAGCTGAGTCATTCAACCGTAAACAAACTGCAGCTTGGGTACATACATATGTGGTATGGGGCTGTACAAAGCACACCAATCCTGGAGAGGCACTATTCTAATATTCCAAAGGTGATAAAACACCAGGGAGCGGACACTAATCGTGACGCTTATCGTCACAAAGGCCAAATCATTGGCTGGCGAAAATAAACAGGGAAGACTTTGGTACAGACCCAAGCAAAAAGCATTACAAAGTGTATTCCAACCACTTTAGCACAGGTAAAAAATATTGCTAACATGCTGTTCGTTGTTTAAATCTGGGTTAAAACTTTTAACATGCCAAAATACCTGTTAACTCACAGGCATTCATGTATATATAATGCAGACTTAAACATATCTTTGTGAAACTGTGCTTGAGAGGAGCCGGTACATCGTAGGCCTGCGTGTTCTACCACACACACAAAACAGAGCACTGTATTTTTTTCTAAAAATACATGTTCAGAGTTTCAGTGTAATGTGAACTGTAAATGTAATGTAAAAGACTGTTCATCTACGGTGTACTGTATAGCATAAAATTGGGGGGGAAACCAAGTGCTTCTAAAAGGTTCTTGTTATTTATTCTTGTTTATTTATTCAAAAATCTGAACAAATTGCTGGAAGTCACCTCAAGCTCCTAGCTTCATTCACTTTACCTACATTTAGCTTTAAAAGCTTTTGGGCTTCGACAGTCACGTCACTGCTCTATTAAAAATAATAATAAAAATAAATAAATAAAAACGCGTGCTGCATTTAGGTTTTCAAAACGTTATGATGAGAAACTGAGTAGTTTTTTTTTTTTTTGGCCTTATTTAGAACAGATAGGTGTCTCCTGAACAGGTAAGCTCACAAGTAAGACTATAGGTCAGTGATTTCTGTTTGGGGTAAAATTTAATCTCTGATGCCATGACCCGACATGTGAACTGTAATCAGTGTGCAAGCAAACCTAAAAAGCTCAAATTGTATACATGATGATGACACACTGAGATAAGGCTATCTTGTATTTTATTTTATTATTTTTTTGAATTATAAAAGCACAATTTTTTTCTTTCAGGAAAAGTTTATAAATATGCAGCACGAAAATAAATGAACACCAGAGATAATCAGTGAACTCAATGTGGGAGTATTAATACAGTCTGAGAATGCCAAAAGGAAGTGAGCATGGTGTGTGTGTGTGTGTGTGTGAGAGAGAGAGAGAGAGAGAGAGAGAGAGATTGGTTGACCGTGCAGAAAAATGTCAAATGTAGGATATTTTGTGATGAGTTAGTGAAGTGGTCTCCATCCCTGTTTCTGGAGATCTCCAAGGGATTTATCTCCAATCACAATCTATCACACCTCTTTTAACTGATCAAGAACTTCTTTAATCAATTATTAGATGGTCAGATGGAGATAACAAGGGTTGGAGCCAAAGTCTCCATGGTGGTTACAGTTTCAGGAACAGAGTTTGTGATTACTGTGTTAAAACATTAAGGTAGTACAAGATGAAGAAAAAATCTATCTGACAAAAAGAGACATTTTACAAGCTCAGGATGGATGATGCCCTGTTATGACGTCACGGTGATCAGGCAGGAATTCCAGAATGCCACTTATGAACATGAGAAAGGAGGGGGGGGGGAAGCACCTCATAGCGTCAGTAGAGGGAGACAAACATCGGTGTGATGATTCTTTAGAAATCCTCTAGGGGGCGATGTGCAACTTCACCTGGTGTAAACACACAGGAACAAAAGAAGACGTGCTGCAGCGGAGGAGGAGGAGAAGCTCTCCCTCTCTCTATCACACACACACACACACACACACACGTATATATATATATATATATATATATATATATATATATATACACACACACACACACACACACACACACACACCCTCTCCCATCAGCTGCACAAAGAATATTCAACCCAGAGTTTTATTCCACCGAGCTGAGATGAAATCCGTGTGCTGTGTGTGGATCTGAAGAGATTCTCTCAGTTCTACTGGAAACACTGAGGTGAGTCTCTGAGCTCCACATCCGCATTTCTCACAGGCTCCCAGTGTGTGTGTGTGTGTGTGTGTGTGTGTGTGTTGTAGAAATGAAACTTGAGTGTATCTGCTGAATTCTGGACTAATTTCTGTTCATGTGCATTGTAGAGCCTGCAATAAGGACATACAGTGCACTATGTGAATTATTATTATTTATTACTGTGTTATTATTATTATTATTTATTTCTGTGTTATTACTATTATTTATTACTGTGTTATTATTATTTATTTCTGTGTTATTATTATTTATTACTGTGTTATTATTATTATTATTATTATTATTTATTACTGTGTTATTATTATTTATTACTGTGTTATTAGTATTTATTACTGTGTTGTTATTATTAGTAGTATTTATTACTGTGTTATTAGTAGTGGTATTACTTATTACTGTGTGTATTTATTACTAATCCAACACTAAAGCATTCTGGATTTATTTTCAGAGTTAGAATATTACTATTAGAGATTCAGAATGTAGGGGTGGAGTGATTCCTCACAGATATCACATCACAATATTCAAAGTTATTTCTACTGTACACGATATTTATTTATCACAGTCTGCAGCTTTCATCACAAACTGTCAACAACACAGTACTGTGACCTTACAGACTGATCAGCGACATCTATGCCTAAAAAATAATGTATTTTCATATTATGTTAAATGCTAAATGAAAATTATGCAAAGGTTGTTTTAAACGTCAAATCAGCTGCTTAGTCAAAAAAAAATAATCACAGGATCTTAGGAACGAGTTTCACGCACAGCACACTTTATGATGGTATCAGAATTGGATTATCATATTGCCCACATGCTTCATTTTTTAACTTTAAATTATGTGTGAAATTCTGTTAAAAGTTTTAAAATACAAATTATCATTTAATACATATTCATTCATTCATTCATTCATTCATTCATTCATTTTCTAAGCTGCTTAGTCCTAATTAGGGTCACGAGGAGGCTGGCGCCCATCTCAGGCAATTCTGAGCGAGGGCAGGGTACACCCTGAACAGCTTGCCAGGCCATCGCAGGGCCAACACTCACACAACCATTCACACTCACACCTAGGAGCAATTCGGAACAGCCAAGTAGCCTACTGTGCATGGTCCCGGGAATCGAACCCTGGACCTTCTTGCTGTGAGGCGAACGTTCTAACCGCTGCGTGATGCAAATGCAAAGGGGCAAAACCCAGTATTGGTGCTGGTTTTAATTGTTTTCATGTTATGCTCCTAATACAGAGAATTATTGTGCCATAAAAATATATTCTGAAGTTTTTCCTACGTGGAGGGCCACAATCTTACTTCCCTGAAAATTTCAAGTTGCTAACTTCAGTCGTTTTGCAGATATGGTTTTATATTTTCCACTAAAATGGCAGTTTTTCAGTGTTGTACTGTCTCACTTGAAAAAAAATTTTTTTTAATGCAATTTATTGATATTTCATCAACAGTGTTGATGCTGAAACGGCTGTAATATTATAGAGACACATAACCTGTAATAAATGTTGGTTGAATTGATGAAATCCATTAAAAATTACGGATTTTATCCCAAAATTACTACTGACAGTGTTACTGTTAAAGTGCTGTAATGTCCGTAACCATGTCAATATTCATGTTGCAATATCTTAAAAATAATGCATCCCAGAATAGTATACCTTTTTCTGTATGATGTGTTATTGTGTGAAATCTGAATAAGTTTCATTTGTATGACACTTAAGATCCTTGAAAAATTTGAAATAGCAAAAGTTAGGGACACCACGTTAAATTAAGTGATTTAACAGATTGTGTTTCTCTTCATCTCAATAATACTGAGTGATTCTCTACGGTTGGTTCAAGCTTGGATGATGTAATGTTGTATCATTCATTAGGCTGCAGAAACAAAGCATTATCATGTAATTCTATCTGAAAATTAAAATTTTCACCTAAGTGAGACACTTTTCAGCACCATTACTGTGTTTTAGCAGAATGTAATAAAACTAAAATTGGATTAGATTTTTACTTTTAATCTCAAAATGTCTAATCTCGTAATTCTGACTCTGTGGACTCAGATTTTATTATATAAGATAATATAAGATAGGCAAGAGCTTTATTAATCCCAAAGGAAAATTCTTGTGCAATAGGATGCTTAAGAACAGGTTTCAGTGCACTATACAAATGCATGACAAATCAGATAACTAAAACAATTACCAACGCACCAGTGTTCCCAGGTCAGAGCTGCACACTGAACCTGGTAAATATAATACAAATAAGTGAAAAATTGCAAAATGCTTAAATATAATGATGATTGGGAGGTAGTGTGTAAATTAAAGAATGGTGTATAGTAGGATATCATAACCAGAGAATAATGGAGTTGCAGCATTGTACAAGATAGTAATATTTTGTATGTATTTTTTTATTTATCTAGTTTTCAATATGTGCTTAAAAGGAAAGGCTTCCAAACTCTCCTGTTACACTGAAAATATGCATATTTTCCATCATCAGGTGGTTTGTACCTACATTTTCAAAGTTGCAATCTGCTAAAATCTATCTCTATAGTTTGCATTAGCCTGTTTGAAAAGGTCACCATTGTAGTCCATTTCACACTCGCGAGAGTGTGGAATCATGATGGACGCATGGGTCCCAAAAAGGCAAGATAACGGCATTAATAACAGTATACAGATATTAAACTAACAAATCAGTCATAAACTAATGAATTTCTGAATTAAATAAAACTAGGCACATCTGCACATAATACTACATCACATTTACATACATTAAACAGGCGTCTGCTTGTTTACACGAATGCAAGAAATGTACCTCAGTGCATTTAATGAACAACACTTCTGCATTAACCATTTTTTCCTCATCAGTCATGTCCAGATTTTGGCAGTGCAATTTCTCCCTGTGTGAGGATTTATTATTCGTTTTTATTTTTTCCATGAAGAAGGTTTTATTAAGCATAGCGCGTTTTGATGGTTTCGCACATAAACTATGTATGCAAGTTTGGGTTTAATTCCCCTTTAAGTTTCTGGGAGTGTTGTTTGAATGTCACAGTAACATTTTTGTTAGACAATATATTTTACCAGAAATTATCAAGATTAATGATACTATTGTCATTGCACACTACCAATAACTTATCCTCAGGGTCCACACTGTCCACATCCCTCTGTTATTGTGTTGGTCACACTGGTGAAGCTAAAGAGATCTCTAGACCTTCAGGAAAAAGGCTGTGAATGTCTGTGTATCTGTCAAGAGATTCTCTTGATCTCTAAAAGATTTCTATTCTATATGAATTATAAATAATTCATTTCACTGTAAATCCATTTTGAAAGCAGAGTGTTTAATGTGAAAAGAAGCCTCTAAGATCCCAAAAGTTCATCACAGGATCTGCAGGTAACTCTACCAACTGTCGGTGTGAAAGTGCACACGTTTACAATCAGAAAGCGATTGGACAAATTTGACCTGCATGGAGGGCGTGTCAGGAAAAAGTATTTTCTTTAAAAATAAAAAAACAGATCAAGACTACAGTTTAGCAATGAAAATATACACAAAAACCAAGACTTTTGGAATAATGTGCTTTGGACAGACAAGTCCAGTACACATGTGAACAGGAGACAGTCATCAGACCAACTGCGAAGCATAGTGGTGGAAGTGTTATGGTTTGGGGTTGTTTTGCTTGGCAACAGCAAGTTATTTCTGATAAAGGGGGCAGTACTAGTTTATGAGGGCAAGAGTGTGCTTACTTTCTCAACCGAAGAATATTTTATCTTTTGAATACATGATTAAAGATGAACTACCATTTAAAAAAAAATATAATTTTAAACTAAAGTAAATGTTTAAAGCTTTACTGTGTCAGCTAATTAAAGATAAACCACATGAACCTTCCCACATTAAAGGTACCAGTGCTGTCTCCAAGGATTTGGATCCCCGATTAGTACATTTATTCCTGATAGTGTGGAGATTCAGACAGGTTAAATATTTTCATCTTAAATATTTTCATCAACCTGGTTGATTTTTCCATGAGCTTAACATTGTAGATGGATTTTCCCCTGAAACTCTGCAGTGTGACATGAAGACGTTCACACACACACACACACACACACACACACACACACACACACACACTGAACTGAGAATATAAAGATTAAAAATTAATGAAGGACCGAGATCTTTTACATCTGACTTCAACACTGGTTTTATTTACATGTAAAAGATTTTCAGTCCTCAGAATTCATTTTCTTTATGAACTGTTTGGGTGTGTTGTAAATGTACACTGTGTTTAAAACCCACATTGATGTGTGTTATATAACACCATCCTGTGTTATTCACTTGTACGGAACGATGTGGATTAGTGTTTAACATTTCCATGGCAACTCTGAGGGTTTGAGTCCAGTAAGCTGCTTGAGTAAATTATTTCCGTCTCCATGAAACCTGATCCGGGTGTAATTATTAAACACACAGCGAGGAGAGTTCGTGAAGTGAAGTTGTGCAACGTTCTGGAACCAGAACACAGTGTGTACATTACACGAAACATATCACTGTGACAGGTATATAAGACCTTCATTAACACCTTCATTAACACATTTATTAACACCATCATTAACACTCTTTATTTGCCTTCACCAACATCCTTATTAACACCCTCGCCAACACCTTTACTAACCTTCACCAACACCTTTATTACCACCTTTACCAACACCCTCACCAACTCCTTTACTAACCTTCACCAATACCTTTATTACCACATTTATCAACATTCTCACCAACAGGTTTACTAACCTTCACCAACACCTTTATTACCTTCTTTATCAACACCTTCAGCAACACCTTTATTACCATCTTTACGAACACCTTCCCCAACACCTTTACTAACCTTCACCTACACCTTTATTACCACCTTTATCAACACCTTCAGCAACACCTTTATTACCATCTTTACGAACACCTTCCCCAACTCCTTTACTAACCTTCACCATCACCTTTATTACCACCTTTATCAACACCCTCACCAACACCTTTACTAACCTTCACCAACACCTTTATTACCACATATATCAACACCCTCACCAACAGCTTTACTAACCTTCACCAACACCTTTATTACCTTCTTTATCAACACCTTCAGCAACACCTTTATTACCATCTTTACGA
>JBCNYH010000024.1:26459399-26472336 GCA_039654325.1 Tandanus tandanus
ACGAGAAAATATCACGTGCGCACCAGTTACCTAAGGTTTCTCATGCGCACGCGAAACTTTCTCGTGCGCACAAGAAACCCATCTTTTTTTTTTCTTTTTTTTTCATGTCCCTTTAGGGGCTCCGTATGTTTTTACATGTGTTGGTTTGTTTCTGTACAATATAACTTAAAAACCTATGTACAAATTAGAAGTTTCTTTCTGGAGCAGGGTGTGGTACAAGGAAAAAAAAAAATAATAATAATAATTTAAAGGTAATCCGTGCATGGGATCATGCTGAAAAAAATGTATGAAATCACCAAAAGTTCCCATTTTATAATATGCGCCAAAATGTTCATCAGGCACACTTGGGGGGAGACATTTCATAACTATGCCAAGTTATAATAATCCATTTGTGCCTGGCAGAGGTACCTTACACTTTAAGTGCTGCGCTAATTTTTTTTCTATCTTTCCCCCCCTTTGGTTATTTTCTTTTGTTCCAGACTGTGCAGATTGCAGATCTTACTTCCTAAATAAGTGCGACGTTCACGGTCCGGCTCTCTTTATCCCTGATGTTGTGGTTCCACTGGGGGTCGCTGACCGAGCCAGACAAACCCTTCCTCCAGGTCTAGAGATTCGGAAGTCCAGTATTCCCGATGCAGGACTGGGAGTGTTTAATAACAGTGACACTATTCCAGTTGGTGCTCACTTCGGGCCTTACCAGGGGGACATGGTGGAACGAGAGGAGGCCATGAACAGCTCCTACTCCTGGGTGGTGAGTTCACTTCACAGGACAATTCCTTGGATTTTATTTCTGCTGTTAAAACTCTCATCCTGAGGATAGAGGATCTGAATTATCTTGATTATTCAAAGGAATTAAACTGCATTGATTCCACTAATGTATGATTGGGAGTTTGTGCGTAGTGGAGAGTCAATATTAACTAAAACGTACGTTGTTGTGTCACCATCACCAAACGCTATAAAGTGTTACAAGTACAGTATCATGTTCTAAACATCACTGATGAAACAGTAACGTGCCCCTATCTGGGACAACCTGTCTTCATAAATACCTCACATAATTTCTTTTAATTCTGTTAAATGATAAAATATTTTATGTATAATGATTTTTTTTTTTTGCAGATATACCAGAGCAGGCAGTGTGAAAAATACATAACCGCCTCATCAGAGGTGCATTCCAACTGGATGAGGTCAGGGGTGTGATCTGTTCTGTCTCTTTTTACAATAAAAACAACACTAATAATAATAATAATAATTCACTTTTTATTTCTCTCCCCTCGTCCTCTCAGGTACGTGAACTGTGCTCGTAATGATGAAGAGCAGAACCTGGTGGTGTTTCAATATCGAGGTGGGATTCTCTACCGCTGCTGTCGACCCATTGAACCAGGACAGGAACTGTTACTGTGGTACAATGAGGAATACGCCAAACACACCGGCATCACGTTTCAATACCTCTGGAACAGAAAATGCTCTGTGAATAGTTACGTACCTATTGTTGTTATTATTATTAGTCTTGAACAAATTTTTGGATTGTGTTATTTCCTGTCAGTGTTGCACTTTTCTTATACCTATATTAGTATACTATTTTATATGAATCTGCACTGGTGTTGGAGTGTGAAATGCCTGGACAGAAAAAGTCTCACACTCTAATATGTTGTTGGTCTGCCTTTATCCTTAACTACAGCAAGTAAACTCCATGGCATTGTTGCTTCGGTTGGTCAGTTTGAGGCTCAGCAACATTAATGTGGAATAAAATTATATCAGCTTATGACCTGAAAGTAGAGAATGACCAGGTTATCATTTCGTTGGACGTTTTCTTCCCTGATGGTGAGGATAGAAAATTCAGGCTCAAGTTGTGAAAGAGTGATTCAGGGAGCATGAGGAATCATTTTCACACATGAATGGTACCACAGAGTCCTGACCTTAACCCTACTGAACATCTTGGAAATGTGCTGGAGAAGACTATATGGAGTGATTTGATTTTCTCCTCATCAATTCAGGATGTTGGTGAAGAATGAACCCAACTCTGTTATGATGTTGATGAAGTTTGTCAAGACAATGCCATGGCAACGATGCTCTGCAGTCAAGGACAAACATTTACGGCATTTGGCAGACGCCCTTATCCAGAGTGACTTACATTTATCATTTTTATACAACTGAGGGTTAAGGGCCTTGCTCAAGGGCCCAACAGTGGCAGCTTGGTGGTACTGGGGCTTGACCGGACAACCATCTCATTAATAAACCAGAGCCTTAACCGCTGAGCTACCACTGCAAACAAAGACACGCCAACAACTTATTAAAGTTTGCAACTTTTTTTTTGTCTGAGCACTGTATGATGAATTTTTACTGTACGATTTCCCCCAAAACCAGAAATGTGAAACACTGAACTATAATTGATGTTACACATAGATCTGCCGCCAGGTATGAGACGGAATGTGTTTTCCCCCTCCAAACAGTTTCCATAAAGTATGAACACACAAATATTTCTGTATGCTGTACAGTTCCCAAACCTCACTTCAGCACGACTGAGTACTTTTGGGATGAAATGGAACACTGACTGAACCCCAGACCTTCTGCACATCCCATATCAGTGTCTGATGTCTTCACTAATGCTTTTACAGCTGAAGGAACAGAAAGCTCCACACCCACGTATCTAAATCCCCACAGCCACATCACCAAAATCCCCACAGCCACACCCCCAAAATACCCAGACCACTTTTCCCAATGATTCTTTTTTATTTTTTTAATACTGTATTAATTCCACAAGGGAAACTTTGACTTCTGTATTTAACCCATCCAAAGTGAGCGCGCACACACACACTCGGTGCTTTGAGCTGCCACACACTGTGGCACCCGGAGAGCAGTTGGGGTTTAGGTGCCTTGCTCAAGGGCACTTCAGCCATGAATGTGAAGGGAAGGTGCAGCTCATTCCACCACTGCCACACATTTTTCCTGCTGGTTTTGGAATCGAACTAGAGACCTTTTGGTCTCAAAGACGCTTCTCTATTAGGCCACGGCTGCCCGCTAATAACTCTTCACACTCTGAGAAGGAAAGATGGCCGACAAGCCCAAAGTTCATACTGCTGTTTTCAGTAGTTGTTGAACAAGTTGTTGTTCCTCCCCAGGCTGGCACTCTCAGTAGTATATTTGAGGTTTTACTCCTCAGATAAAATCAAACGTGGTCCAAATTATGAATAACTTCACACCATAATGTTAGCTAGCTAGCAACAATAACTATACAGCTTTATGTCGCCACTAATTTCATTCAACAAACCTGCACAACAATGATACTTTCACGGCATTTACAGTTATGTTCTTTCTTCAATTATTACTCACCATAGGGCAAATCAACAAAATCTTTAGACTATCGAGGCCAACTTTTGGATAGTGTCTGAAATTTCTTTCTTAATGTTAACTTATAAAAATATTTTTTTCTCTACCTCAGACACTGACAACACCTTGACACAGATCTTCACCTGCACGTTTTGTCCACTTTCCTACACGGTTCAAATTTACCTTCACAAACACATCAAGAGATGCCACAATGAAGAATATGTGAAACTGTTCAAATCAGGAGCGATTGGTACCCTTCCTGCTGATATCTCTCCAAAACGACTGCAGAGAAAAAATTACCACTGCACATATTGTGGAAAGGGCTTCACCTACCAGAGTAGTCTCCAACAGCACCAGCACTTTCACACGGGTGAGAGGCTATATCAGTGCTCACAGTGCGAGAAGAGTTTTACTCTACAGAGTAGTCTCCAACTACACCGGCGCATTCACGCCAGAGAGAAACCGTACGAGTGCTCACGGTGTCTAGAAAGTTTTAATGATCAGATTGATCTCCAAGCGCACCAGCGCATTCACAGAGGAGACAAGCCGTACGAGTGCTCGCTGTGTGGGAAGAGTTTTAATGAGCGAGGAGCACTTCAAAGACACCAGCACGTTCATACAGGAGAGAAACCGTATCACTGCTCGGAATGTGGAAGGAATTTTACTCAACAGTGTAATCTTCAGAAACACCAGCGCATTCACACCGGAGAGAAACCGTACCACTGCTCACAGTGTGGAAAGAATTTTAGTGACCGATGTAATCTCCAGATACACCAGCGCATTCACACGGGAGAGAAGCCGTATCACTGCTTGCAGTGTGGGAGGAGTTTTAATCAGCAGAGCAATCTCCAAAAACATCAGCACATTCACACCGGAGAGAAGCCGTATCACTGCTCTGATTGTGGCAAGAGTTTTACTCAACAGAGTAACCTCCAGAAACACCAGCGCATTCACACCGGAGAGAAGCCGTACCACTGCTCACAGTGCGGAAAAAGTTTTAATCAACAGAGTAATCTCCAAAAACACCAGCGGGTTCACACCGGAGAAAAACCTTATCACTGCTCCCAGTGTGGAAAGAGTTTCAGTGACCGGTGTAATCTTCAAACACACCAGCGCACAACCCACTGAGGACATGTACAAATCGGTTCAGAACTAATTCTATGTTTTTCTGTACGTTTTTGTGAAGTAACAGCAACTGCTGATTGATGATCGAGTTAATGATAGCATTCTATTATTGTGTTATAAATTCCCAAATCTTTTCTTCTCCATGATCTCATTCTTGTTGCAGCCCCCAGCCAGTCTGTCTGTGATTGTATCCCCTTGGTCTAATGAGGAATTGCAGCCCTTCAGTCATTCTAACCTCACCACCCTTTTGTCTGATTGCAGCCCCCGAGTCATTTCCGGACCGCAGTCTGTCAGTCACTCAAGGATCATAGCACTTCAGTCTTTAGAACTGTAGCTTGCCAGTTACTCTAGGATTGTAGCCTCTCAGTCATTCTAACTTCGTAGCCCTTTAGTCTCTCAAAGATTGCAGCCCCTCAGGCACTCAAGCATTGCAGTCCATTGGTTATGTCAGGATTTTGGCCTCTCAGTCAGTCTAGAATTGCAGTCACTCAGGAATCACAGCCTTTTGGGTCTGTTCACGAATGCAGCCCTTCAGTCCCTCTAGAATTGTAGACTCCCAGTTAATGTAGTCATTCTGACATCAAAGCTCTTTAGTCTCAAAAAGATTGCAGCCCTTCGTTCACTCGAGGATCGCAGTCCCTCAGGTACTCTGGAATCTCAGCCTCTCTGGCACTTTGGAATTGCGACCGCTCGGGCATTTTAGGATCAATTATCCTCATTTATAGTTATAAGGTTACTAATAACTCTGAGGTTTGGATGTATTGCACTTTTTCCCGTTTTGAGGATTTACTCTGCAGTGGCACATTCACACAGATGGAAAGATTTATTACAGTTTACAGTGAAAACCTGCTCTCGTTAGCACGTGTAGCATAAATTTCTTCAAATCATTATACCATCATATTTATTTGAGAGTAATATTGGTATAAATCTTTGTATGTTATATTACTGTTGACTTGGTGTTTAAGACAGGTTAAAATATTATTTATTCATTTGTTTGTTTAGAACGACTGTAAGTTGGATGGTACATACTTAGTGAAATAAAGTGTTGAATAGATTTCCTACTTTATCCTGTATTTCCTGTTTATTTTAGTATTGCACATTTAAGCTGGTACATATATTCAAAAATTGCATCCATATTTCACATTGTTAAAACAGTATGTAAATAAATTTGAATATTCATTTATAAAATTATAATGATTGTTCTATTACCATGAAGACGAGCAAGCATTTATTATTGTAAAAAACACAAGTGATGGAATACGACAATCTGTTTATTTGATAAAATCCCAACACTTACCATTCAGGGATTTTCAAGTATTTGGGAATTATGTCATCATAGTGTTTTGAGAATCTGTTGGTGACAGATTGATAGTGATCTAAATGGACAGGCTACTTTTCCTCTGTCGAGGGCCCAGCATGTCTGATAAATTCTCTTTCTGCTTTCCCTGAAATCTGTGAGAGAGACGATATCAGGCTGTAAAAGAATCAGATATTTAATAATTGATAATTATTCACCGTAGTAAATGTAAATGGAATCATAAATAAACCACACTCCTTAAGGGTGTGTTGTAAAACTCAAATATTTCATACATGGAAACACAAGAAAATTTAACTAAAACATTTTATATTTATTTTTTATTTTACAGTGTGATGATGGCGCCTGGACCTGCTCCAGGTGAACATGACAAACTGAGTGTCTGTCATTTTGATTCAAGCACTATCCACTCGGAATAATGCTTTTAATCCCTAGATATTGAACCAATCAGATCACTCTGTTCCTGTGTAATACATACTAACATTCCATGAGATCTCTGCAGTAAAAGGGGCAGCAGGAAGATTCAGGTGTTTCAATATTAAACGATTTTACCGTTAAAATATTTATTCATTCCTACTTGCCAATCTTTATTTTGGTCTATTTTTCTGACACGCCGGAAACCCAGCGGGTATACTGAAATTTAAAGCTCACAAGGTTCTTTTGCTTAGATCCATAGAGGAGTTCTGGAGAAAGATTTTAGAGAATGATTATTTAACTCCGGTTCTGCGGATGTGTCTGCTGTTATAACGATGTTTATGTACAGAGGAACTTTGTCTTTTGATGTGATGGTGATGAATTAACAAGCAGATTAAAGGATTCTGAACTGAATAATATAACACCCGTGCATAACCAAGAGAGACAAACTGTGGAGTCTGATCCACTCTAGATCATATGAGGGAAACACACACTGATGGATTAATTTTTTAAAAAAGCACAAATATTTTTGTATATACATCAATCAGCCACAGCACCACCTGACTGGGGTGTATCCAGACACTGTGTTCTGACTCTTTTCTATCAGGTCAGACGTACTCACCTTCACTCCTCACATGCATCACTGAGTCTTGTGCTCCTATGACACTTTTCCAGTTCATTGGTTCTCCTAACTTGTACACTTGCAGACCAGAAGTACAAGCTGTTTAGGAGATGAATAGAACCAGTCATTTAACATCACAGTGTGGTCCTCATCAAAGTCACACAGATTCATACACTCGCTCATTTTTCTTGCTTACAACACATCAATTTCCAAAACTCTTCACTTTCTCTATAACACATCACTAAACCCCACTTATATACCCCTGCTAATATACTGCATTGATATACCCAACTGATATCATCACATTTGCCAAACTGCTTAATCCTACTAGGGTCGTGGGAAGGCTGTGCCTATTGAAGCCGACACTAGGTGAAAGTGGGGTACACCCTGAACAGCTCATCAGACCATGGCAGGGCAACACACACAACCACTTACACTCACACATAGGGTCAATTTAGCAACATACCTCGTACAGTTACAGCCTTTTATGCATGTCTTTGGACTGTGGGAGGAAACCAAAGTACCTGGAGGAAACACACACAAGCACGGGGAGAACATACAAATTCCACACAGAAATGCCCGAGCTCAGGAATCGAACCCAGGACCTTTTTGTTGTGAGGTGGACGTGCTAACCACTACGCCACCGTGCCATATCCCCACTTATATACCCTACTTATATACCCCAACTAATGTACCCCTACTGATATATCCTTCAAATGTACCTAACTAACGTACCCCACAAATATATCCCTACTAAAGTACCCTGCACAAATGCCTCACTAATATGCCCCTACTAATAAACCCTGCTAATATAACCCTACTAATTCCCTCCAATATTTTGCACACCAATATATTCCACTAATGCACCCCACTAATATACAGCACTAATATATATCCCTCAAATATACCCCACTAATATATATATAGCCGCTGTGTGTCTTGACAGACAACAGCAAAGCACCAAAGGCCATTAATAAAGTAGTGACCGTGTGATGGAACTAAGTGGACGAGGAGGCACCCAACCTGCAAGTATATCTCCTACACTACCAACGCATCATGTGCTCCATTTCGCACTTCTGGGCCCCTTGGCGAAATGGTGACTCTCCATTTAGTCCAGTCACTTGCGAGCTCTTACCATACGAATGGGGTGATTTGGAAAGCCCTTAGGTAGCGCTTGCAGACATCTTTGAGCTGAAGTCAGGGCCTGCCTCAACTTTGGGTGCCTGAAGCCAGCTTGACATACAGGAGGTCTTTGTGGATCCTTCCATCTTCCATGCGACGATGTCTGAGCCAATGAAGGTGACGGTGGGAGAGGATGGAGTGGAGAGACTTGCTCTTGGTTGTTTCATGGAGCTCTTTGTTCGATACCTTGTCTCTCCATGTGACACTAAGGATCCACCTCAAGCAACTGTAGCCAGTGGAACTGAGCTTCCTAATTTAAATATTTATTTATTTTCCTTTCTGTGAAATTTATTTTTGTATAATTCATGATCAAGCTCTGTTTTACAAAACTTTTTCTTTATTAGCTTATTTATATGCCTGTCAAGTATACTTTGCCATTCTTTCACTTTATTGGTTCAAACTATTGATAGTTGCATCTGATTGGATGGGGGAAGTAGATCCCTCCCCATCACCCGAACAAGGCCGCAGCAGATCAAGCGAGGTGATTGAGTGAACACACCTGGATGAGTGGGAAGAAATAGTTGTCCAAGGGGGAAATATTAAAACCTGTAACCTGGAATTTGGTCCAGGAGGAGCAAAAGGGAACGAGCAAAGCAAACGGGGATTTTTTATTCCTATCTTACTTCTAACTGTCTTGGCTGTTTTTTTTCTCCGTTCCTGTTTGTGTAAATCCATGGACTCCTTGATCTTGGAATCGCTCCTCTTTGAGGAGATGGCGAGCCGTCCACAACCCTAGGACTCATTTGTTGTTGAGAACAGGACCACATCCTTTTCCTTATTGAAGAGCAACAGTGTGGTAGGACCCCCTGGTTCACGTAATCACACTGATAGTTAAAAGAAAGAAACTAAGGGTGCACCCGAAACTTGCTTTATCTTCTTCTGCCTGAGAGGAAGTGACCTTGATAAAACTTTCTCCTTTGACTTTTGACTTGAGACTTTTGGACTATTGACGAGACATTTCTTGGAAACTAATATTGAACATTTGAGTTTATTTGTGACATTGCCATGTGGCTTGTTAATTCATTTTGCCGGTGATAATTTCTTTTATTGGTTTATGTTACAATTGTTGTTGTCTATTTTTTAATACACAGCATTCTCCTCAAGTCATCTGTCTCCTGCAATTCATTTTCCTTATAATACTACCTCACGAACCTAGAACTGGTTCACCGGAGGGTACACTGAGACCCCGGGTTACACAATACAGTGTTCAGCTTGGTTTCTTGCTAAGCATACATGGGCCAGCTCTCAGCCATAGAGAAGTATGCTGAGCACACATGCAGAATACACCTTCACTTTTGTGGCTGTTGTAAGGAGGCAGTTGGTCCAGACTTTCTTAACAAGGCGAGTCATGGTGAGGCCTTGCCAGTGCGACTGGAGATCTCAATATCCAAGGAGAGGGTGTTGGAGACTGTCGAGCTGAGATAAGTGAAGTCATTGACGGGTTGGAGACCAGTGTTTCACCTGTGTTCTGCACCAACACCTGGGTCTTCCTCAGGCTGATGGTCAGTCCAAAATCACAACATGCTCTGGAAAACTGACTGACCAGCAACTGGAGTCCAGCCTCAGACTGGGCAGCAAGAGTGGCGTCGTTGGCAAACAGGAGCTCCTGATCAGTACGCGAGGAGTCCTAGTTTTTGCTCTCAGCCGCGTTAAAAAGGCCTCCATGGCGTCTTGTGTAGATATAGACACCCTCATCAGCCAAGTGGAAAGCATGTCAGAGGAGGAGCAAGAAGAAGATGCAGAAAAGCGTTGGTGCCGTTGGAGTTGAATAGAGACCCATCAAAGAAGACAGTGGCTTTCATGTCGTCGTGGTATGACTTCACGATATTTAGCAGTGTGGGAGAACAGCCGATTCTCTCAAGCAAGGTGAAAAGCCCATTTTGACTCACCATGTCGAAGGCCTTGGTGAGATCAATGAACGCTAAGAAGAGTGGCTTGTTCTGCTCATGACTCTTCTCTTGGAGCTGACGAAGAGAAACAATCATGTCCACCATCGACGTCTGAGCTCTAATTCTGCATTGTGACTCAGGATATACCCTTTCACCATGGATCTATAGGTGCTTAGGCATGGTCAACTCAGGCAAAGACTTTGCCAACTATGGACAAGAGGGAGATGCCTCTGTAGTTGTTGCAGTTTGAGTTCGCCTTTGCTCTTGTAGAACGTGATGATCTTGGTGTCTGGCATATCCTGGGGGACTCTAGCTTCTTGTCGGCAGAGGGTAAGGAGTATGTGGAGGCGGGGGAGAAGGGATGGGGACTTGGCAGGTCTGATGATTTCAGGTGGTATGCCATCGCTTCCTGGGGCCCTGCCTAGGTGGGGAGTGAATGGCCTTGAGTAGCTCAGCCTCGGTGGGTATACTATTACTATCACCCCACTAATATATATCCCACTAATACACAACACTAATATACCCCACTAATATGCCACACTGCTTGGCAGGTGCCATTGTAAAGAGATCATCAATGTTATTCACTTCACCTGGGAGTGTCATAATGTTTATAATGTTATTGCTGATTTGTGTATATACTGTCTTATGTGTCTACATGTACAAAAGGTGTGACATCTATTGTAATGGTGTGTGAGTGAGTGTGTGTGCATTAGCAGGGAATAAGGAAGGGAAGAGTGATTCTCATCACGTTGGCATGACGACGAGAAGTACAGGGAGACAGTGATAAGGGCAGAGAGAGAAACGACACTGTGTGTGTGTGTGTGTGTGTGTGTGTGTGTGTGTGTGTGTGAGAGAGAGAGAGAGAGATTCGTAGTGTATTAATTGGGTGATCTTGTTCCATTTAATGTATAATCATACACATTGTATAGTACAGTAATGTAGTGTTCAGGGTTCTAGAATCAGGTTATATTTTGAATTAATTTGAACATTCTAGAACAGCTGAGCTCTCTCTCTCTCTCTCTCTCTCTCTTGCTCTGTGTGTGTTATTAATGGTGGTTATGTCAGTATCAGTGAGGTTTTGGACTTTATACAATAATAAAAACTCAAACCTTGTAAAATTACAGTCCTGTATTTATCATGTTCATTTCACATCTAGTTGCCTAGCGACAATCGAGTGCCAGAGTAAAGCCGGGGGTTAAATGGTTTCAGGAAGCTGGTTGTGTGATTTTGTGTGTGTGTGTGTGTGTGTGTGAGAGAGAGAGAGAGAGAGAGAGAGAAAGCAAAATGTTCTCGATGAATGTGGAATGTTACTTAATTACATGGCATTAGTGTTTCTGCAGCTCAATCACATACATTTAATTAAAAATATAAATAAATAAATGCCCTCTAAGGTATTAAAAGGTTTGAATTGAAATTATGCACTTATTGCTAGGTTCTCACTGTGCTGGAGAACCAGCTACTGTCACATCACCTGAAAATCTCACGGCTTCATTTTTGTTAAATCCTGTACATTTTTACTCTCACTGTAGCTGAACAAAAAAATGTTTATGTAACTACCCAAAAAACAATGCCTGGTGTAATAATAATACTCAGCTAGCAGCATCTGATGCTGTATGTTCGTGATTTTGATCGCTGTATTCTCGAGTGCAATATTTATTTTAAACCTAACTTCTGAAACCCTGTGGTGTGTTAGCGCTAGCTTGATTGAAGAGTTACACATTATTTAATTGACATTTATTTAAATACAGACCCATGATAAAGCAACATCAGTACATCACATGAGAGAAGACCTTCTGGAGAACCAGTTCTCCATGATACAGTTTTTTGTTGCAATGATATGTGAATTTTAAAATCATGAAATTGAAAAGAAATCTCTTGACTGAGACTGACAGGTACATGGGCCACGCCAATTGCACTGAGATTGACAGGTACATGGGCCATGCCTCCTGCACTGAGACTAACAGGTACACAGGCCACATGTCCTGCACTGAGATTGATGGGTGCATAGGCCATGCCTCTTGCACTTAAATTGAAGGGTACATGATGGGCCACGCCTCTTGCACTGAGACTGGCAGGTACATGGGCCATGCCTTCTGCAGTGAGACTGACAGGTACATGGTCCACATGTCCTGCACTGAGACTGATGGGTGCATAGGCCACACCTCTTGCACTGAGATTGAAGGGTACATAGGTCACGGCTATTGCACAGAGACTGACAGGTATAAGGGCCACACCTCTTGCACTGAGACTGACAGGTACATGGGATGCACCTCCTACATTGAAACTGACAGGTAGAAGGGCCACGCCTCTTGCAATGAGACTGTCAGGTACATGGCCCATATCTCCTGCACTGAGACTTACAGGTACATGTGCCATGGTACATCTAAACTCACCCAGTCTTTACAAACTTATACTCTAATACATTACATGACTGCAATATATCACCACACACATGAACTTCCTGTGCCTCTTTTTCACACACACCAACAACGAGAGAGAGAGATCATTTCCAGATTTCTCATGACCTCCTAAAGGGTTAAAGCATGCTGTGCCTCTCTGGAATGTTTTGTGTGTGTGTGTGTGTGTGTGTGTGTGTGAGAGAGAGAGAGACTGCATAGAGCAACTGGTGTGTGTGTGTGTGTGTGTGTGTGGGTGAGAGAGAGAGAGAGAGAGAGAGAGAGAGAGAGAGAGAGACTGCATAGAGCAACTGGTGTGTGTGTGTGTGGGTGGGAGGGAGAGAGAGAGAGAGAGAGAGAGAGAGAGAGAGAGAGAGAGACTGCATAGAGCAACTGGTGTGTGTGTGTGTGTGTGTGTGTGTGTGTGTGAATAAAGCTCCAACTGTGTGTCGAATGTGAAAATGAGTACATTTTCAATTTTATGTAAATATACGAGAGAGAGAGAAAGAGAGAAAGAGAGAGCGAGAGAGGGAGGATGTGAAACTGAAAACAGCAGCAAGGAAATGAAATGTAGTCAGAAGAGTTTACTACTCATTTTCTTTCTCTCTCTCTCTCTCTCTCTCTCTCTCTTTCTCTCTCTCTCTTTTTCTCTCTCTCTCCCCCCCTC
>JBCNYH010000024.1:26480817-26498790 GCA_039654325.1 Tandanus tandanus
AAAAAAATATCTAAACTGAACACGGTGCTGTTTCGCAAGTCTACTGACTGAAGAAGAGACAGAGATGACAAGATTCAGGGAAAACATTCCCAAAAAGCAACAAACAAAAAGTGTTTCCAGTGAACCTCACAGTGTTTCTCAATGTTTATATAATAAACAGGAGCCATACTTTAACTGTAAAAGTCACTGTTTCACTGAAGCTCTGTTTAATATTTAAACTCTTCTCACTGATACACAGGACTGCTGGAGGAAGAACGCTTAGCGAGTGCGCACCAAGCCGAGGCTTTCACCAGACAACTCCAGGGTCTACAAGGTAAAACACCTGTCTGTCTGTCTATCTGTCTCTCTCTCTATGGCAGGGCAGTGTGATGGTGTAGTGGTTAGCACGTTCGCCTAACAGCAAGAAGGACCTGGGTTTGAGTCCTGGCCTCGGGCATTTCTGTGTCGAATTTGCATGTTATCCCCGTGCTTGCATGGGTTTCCTCCCACAGTTCAAAGACATGCACAGTAGGCTAACTGGCTGTTTCAAATTTCCCAGGTGTGGTTGTGAGTGTGAATTGTTGTGTGTGTGTGTGTGTGTGTTGGCCCTGCAATGGTATGGCGAACTGTTCAGGGTGTACCCCGCCGTTGCCCAGCAATGAATGTAGTATTTATATATAATATATACATTGTTACTTATATTATATTGTAATTATATACTGTAACTTATATTAATTTTTATATACAGTAATATTCCCCTATTGTGCTGTCATATTCTTTACAAAGAATCTTTACAAAGAACATTTTCTGCTCTCTCTCTCTCTTTCTCTCTCTCTCTCTGTCTCTAGCCCAGCTGTGTTCAGTCCAACAGGAGATGGAGGGGGTGGAGCAGCAGAAGGTGGAGCTGCAGGAGGAGATGTTGATGCTCCAACAGTCAGTGGAGGAGTACGAGCTTGAGACTGTCACACTGAGAGCAGAGATTGCCATGAAGAGTCAGAGGAGAGATGAAGAAAGGAGGAGAGAGGGTAAGGAGAGAGGTGGCGGGAGAGAGGGAAGAGAGATTAAGCTCAAGGAAAGAAAAGGACAGAGAGATGGGTAGAGAGGAGACAGAAGGACAGAGAAGATGAAAGGGTGAGGAGAATAAATAAACAGTGGGTGGGAAGAAGGAAAGATGGAGAACGGTGTAGAGAGAAGGAGAGAAGTTTATAGAGAGTAGGAGAGAGGAGGAGCGAGAAGGAGAGCGGTGGAGAGGAACAGAGCAAATATTGATAACCTATTAGGATGAAGAACAGGATGAAGAAGAGGTTGTTGTGGATGAAGGGGTGATGTATGAGTCTCATCTCTTCTCAAATGAAGAAATCACTTTACTGTCGTTTGAGTTTATTTGGTGATCCTCCTTCTTGTGGCACTGTCCTGCCTTATCTTGCCTTTCCTGCTCTGCCCTTCTCTGCCCTGTCTTGATTTAGAAAAAATTTCTGAGGTTTTGACCTGATCAACTTTCATGGCACCTGACACGAGAAAATAATGAGCAGCCTTCAGCCAATCAGAATGGAGTATTTCTCTAGGTGTATAATAAGAGTGATGATGTTGATATGAAGATCTAAATGAATCACGAGACTGAGCATTCTTTCGTCTCTCCTCTGTTTATTTTCTCTTGTAAAGACAATGTGTTCCTCACACACCACTGTGGGGTCTGATATCACCGTCAATTATACACACACAGACACAGAGACACACACACACACACACATCACTGTGTGCTCTGATGTCACTATCAATAAACACACGCTGTTGACTTCATACTTCAAAGCCGACCTCATTCTTAACGTCCTGTAGTCAGAGATATCAATCATGGCGCTTTTAATAAGAAGAGGAAGCCACCAGCATTACGAATGTGTGTGTGTGTTGGGGCGGGATAGGATGCTAAGAATGTGATGTCACTGCATTAAAGAGAACTCGACATCAGACACTGAAGAACCCGGAGAAGATCTGATTTCTGTTTCTTCGGTATATCCTCGGACAATAAGGATCAGATGAAGAGTAAAATCCTTCAGCTGATGAGGTGTTTGGTATCTGTGTATTTCTTTGTTTATTTTCAGTTCTATTCTTCAGGATTTCTTTTTTGGTCTTTTAGGTTAAAGGTCAAACAGTTTCCTAATAAACTTGCTGAAGCACCATGTTCCAGGAACAGAATCAGACTTCAGATCATGAATCATATTCTTCACCTGACTAATCCTAAACTTCACACTACCAGCACTGTAGAACTGACTGAGTGACTAGCATACACTGCTGCTTCAGGAATCTTCGATCTGGACTGTTTTCTACTCACAGTTACTCTGAGTTTATCATATTGACATAGGCATACAAGCATAGGGCCACATCACTAAATTTAAATGTGATCAAGGGCCGAATAATCACGGAACATTTATTCTAAAAGGGCAACCATGAAATCTGCATGGCAAAATGAATCGTTTAGGCATCTGTCCATTTTTCCTTTATTCACTGGCATTTAACAGCGACAAGCTAGAATGCAATCTTTCTTGAGTCATGAATGACTAGCTGTTTACTTGAAAGAGGCTGCGCCACCTAGTGGAAGGACGATGAATCGGGTTTCATGGTAATGGTCGACGCAAAGATTGTACGATAATCAAATTCTTTTAAAGGTTTTGCGGGCCACATAAAATGAGTTGGCGGGCCGGATTTGGTCCACGGGCCTTGAGTTTGACACCTGTAGCATACAGAAACAAACACACACACACACAGACAGACATACACACACACAAACATTTGTAAACAGACAAATCAATTCATTTTTCACCTTGCACATGCACCCAGCTCCTTCTTTTCCTCATTACTCCTCTCTTGGTGTGATTTGTTCTTTGAATGGACAGTATTCTCTGAGTCATTTTACATCATTTAAAAACCTTTAAAAATAATAATAATAATAATGAATTACCTAGGATGTAATTTAAATCATTCAGTTTATACATTCATACATTTTCTGGGTCACAGAGAGGCTGGAGGTGTCTCTGGGCAAATACGGGGTACACCCTAAACAGCACTCCAGTCCATCTCAGGGAATCCCACACACCCATTCACCCTCACACTCACACCTCTCACCACCTAATATGCATGTCTTTGGACTGTGGGAGGAAACCAGAGTACCTGGTGGAAACCCACACAAGAATGGGAAGTACATGCTTTATGCATATATACTCTACACAGAAACACAGTCGCTGAGAATGGTACTCGAACTCAGGACCTTCTTGTTGTGAGGTGGATGTGCTAGCCACTATAACACCGTGCCTCCTACCATATTATTGAGTTCATTATAATTCAAATACAAGGTTGCCAGGTTCAGATTTTTAAACCCGTACTGGATTTGGTAAGAAAGAAATAGAATTATTAGGATAATATTAGAATTATTGGAATAGCCTCTAGAATCTTGTTGTGAAGAAAATAATACTAATTATATCTAAACAATGTCTGGAGTTAATAATGATTGGTAGCAGGTGATGATTAAAAAAAAGTCCATTATAGATACATCAAATTGTTTCTTACAAAAAGACTGAGAAAAAGAACACAAATGCTTTTTCCCAATGTCTACCTTTCTGAGCTAATCTCAGGTGTTTGTGTGCAGTTTTAAAGATTGAATTAAGCTGGAGATTTTGTCAAGGCCTGGCAACCCTGCTCACATGCTGCCTCATTGCTGTTGATGTGTTATGGACATGACAGCAGTGTGGGCTTAAATAGATCAGCACTAATAGATCAGCACAAATCAAGGCGGCATGTCATTAAAATCACCTGACTCACCAAAAGAATTAATTTTCAGTCTGCACTAGAAAGAAATCATAGAATGTATATAATAGAAAATCACTTCCTAATCTTCTTCTTTTTCTTCTTCATTTGTTTATTATAATCATTGGTGCTGTTGTTTTTTGTTCCAGTTCAAGCCATGCATTAATAGAAAATCTTTATTATTTTATTTTTTTTTAAAAGAATGAAAGTCACTCAAGTTTGTTTATACCAGCCCCCTCTTCCCTATTCCAACACCAACTGCTGGTTCAGTGGTTAAGGCTCTAAAATACCACTGCTGGGCCCTTGAGCAAGGCCCTTAGCCCTCAACTGCTCAATTGTATAAATGAGATAAAAATATAAGTCGCTCTGGATAAGCGTGTTTGCCAAATACCTTCACTGTAAATGCAGATGATTTTTCCTACCTTCCCTTATATCCAGCTGTTTTTTGCACCAAATGCTGTTTTGATTCATTACTACAGCCACGAGTCCTCTTCCACTACAGTGCCGATTATTCCAGAAAGCAGTAGCTTGTTTTTAGTCTACACACCAACTGTGCAGATTTTCTTCTATTCTTGTATGGCAGTATGGAGCAGATGGAGTCCATGCTTCATAGGATGGGTTGTTTAGTGTAGCTTACAGACAAGGAAGTATTTATAGTGCATCTCAGACATCCTGACTGGTCTGACTGATGGGTCTGTTTATGTGGATAATAAAAGACTGTGTAGGACCAGGTGACTGAATTGTTGAGGAACCTAGTAACTAATAAAATAAATAAATGAATGATTGTTTTATCAGGTTATGTGGAACAGCTAAAGGAGGAGTTTGCAAGTCTGAAGTCAGAGTATAAGACCCTGAAGGAAGCCAACAGTAAACTGACAGAGAGTCTACAGGTGCTGCAGAGGACAAGGTATATAAAAAAAAAACCTCACGCAAACTCAGCATGTAACACGAACTGTCTGTAATGAGATTTTTTTGTTTTTTTTGTGAGCAGTTCAGGTGGTGCAGAATGTGGAGAGGACGATGGGGGGATTCGGATGAATATGACTAGACGAGCAGGTTCCACCTGCAGATTTGTGGATGTTTGTATTCAAAAGAATATATCTTTTGATGGAAAGCCGCTGACACCCACCAGTTTAAGTGCAGGGTTCTCAGACACGCTGTCATTGAGAGAACAGCTCAAACAAGCTGAGGAGAGAGCAGAGCAACTGCAGAGACAGGTATGCTGGCTTGGAGAGTTTGGGGCAGACATGCTGGAATAGACATGACAGGCTGGTATACTGGGGTGGATAGGTTGGGTAATGTATGTTGGGACTGATCAGATGGAGCGGTTACACTGGGGTTAATAGTTTTGGGTTGGAACACTTGGAGGGATACGCTGGTACAAGTACAGTGAGGTGGATAGAGTAGGCAAGTACAATTTGATGGGTAGGTTGGTCATGTATGCTGGGGTGGATGGGCTGAGGCAGGTTTGCTGGGGTCGATCAGCAGGAGCAGGTACTTTGGGATGGATAGGTTTGTGAAGGTATACTGGGATGAACAGACTGAGGCAGGTACACTGGGGGCTTATACTGGGACAGGTATTGTGTACCAGGGTGGATAATTTTGGTGGGGTGAACTGGCTGGGGCAGTTACAGTATACTGTTTTGTATACTATATGCTAATAAAATAATATAATAATAAAATAACAATATAATAATAATAGCTATGCAGAGTGGATAAACTGGGATAGGTTAGGGTGGATACCAATTTGTCAACTACATATCCACTCTAAAATACCCATAGCTGTACACAGCACATAGCTGTATTTACATATATGGGGTATATACAGTATGCTGGGGGTGGTACCCGAGGCAAGAATGGTGGAGTGGATATGTTGAAGGAGATACACCAGTGTGGTTACCATGCTGTAGGCACTGTACATTGTGGCAGACAGATTATTTTTATCTGTGTTTTTGTTGTGATGGCAGTGCGATGGTGTGCGGACTGAGCTGAGGGAGCTACAGAACCTGTTTGACATGAGTCAGAAAGAGCGAGCGGAGCTGGAGCTGGAGCTTCTGCACTGCAGGGAGGAGTTAGAGAAACTCACAGAGGAGAGACAGGTGAGGCATAAGATATGGTGTCTGTAACCGTATAAAAACTTGCCTTTTGCCTCAAATCATATTTTTTATGTACTATTACATATGGTTCTGAGTGTTACATCATTTGCTTTAGGGTCAGTGTTTGGATTTAAATAGCTTCTTATTCAGCAACAAAACACTGAAAAGGGATTCCCTTAGAACTATGTTTCTCAATCCTGATCGTGGATCACCTGTATGTTTAGATTTTTTCTGCTGTTTCTAACGTATATAAGATGCGGCCCATGACAATCCTATCAGTATCCCAATAGCAGTAAGAAGTTTTAAAGAGTTAAACATATCCAAATTGCTAAACAGAAAATATACCTAAGTATCACTGTTACATTTTTTACTGGTTCACCTGATGGACAGGGAAGTTTCCGCTCTGACCTGCCCTCTACAGGATATGTGTTAACCCTACACCTGTCTAAAAATTACACAGGCAGCCTAAAATGTAGCCTCTAACCACTGAAACTTTATTGCAACGTTTTATTTATTAAAATATAACTTCACCAAGGTCCTGCATGCTCAGTTTCACACATGTGCAGACAAGACACATGGACATATAATTTGGGTACCGACTGCAATTTTATGGACAGTGCACACAGGACACATGACACTGTGTGCACGTCTTGCAGAGACCGCATCCACTAAGTTTAAAATAACATTATTTTCCAAATATATTGCTACACTACAGAGCTTAGGGAGATAGTAAAGATTTTGGGTGACTGGATGTGGTCACTCAGTTACTCAGCCAGGCCCTCAACTACCCCATAATACTTTGGATAAAAGTGTTGATAAAACCTAAAAGTAAATCCACCACTTAACATCTAACTCTCAACACCCAACTACCAATACCTAACCTCTAACCACTAACACCCCACCTCCGACCACCAACATTTAATCTTAAACCACCAACACTTAACCTCCTACTACCAACACCAAACCTCCAACCATTAACACCTAACCTTCAACCACCAACACTTAACCTCCTACTACCAACACCTATCTTCAAACCACCAATACTTAACCTTCAACCAACAACACTTAACCTTCAACCACCAACACTTAACCTCCTACTACCAACACCTATCCTCTAACCACCAACATTTAACCTCCTACTACCAAAATCTAACCTCCAACCACCAACACTTAACCTTCAACCACCAATACTTAACCTCCAACTACCAACACCTAATCACCGGCACCTAACCTCCAACAACCAACACATAACCTTCACCCACCAACACTCAACCTCCAACTACCAACAGCTAACCACCAACACCTAATCACCAATACCTAATCTCCAACCACTAACACATAACCTCTAACCTCCAACACCTATACTCCACCAACCCTCAGTCTCCATCTACCAACACCTAACCACCAATTACCAACACCTAACCTCCAAACAATCAATGTTCAAACACCAATACTTAACCTGCAATTACCAACATCTAACCTCCAACTGCAAAGAGTTAACCAGCAACCATCAACACCTATCAACCATAAACGAAACCAACACCAAACCTCCAACCACATCTAACCAAAAACATCTAACTTTCAACCAACAACACATAACTTCTAGCCACCAAGATCGAACCTCCAACCACCATCACCTAACCTCCAACCACCAAGACATAACCTCTAGCCACCAACACCTAACTGCCAACCATAACCTCTACCCTCCAACCAAAAAACACCTTATACCCACCATTACCATTTCTAATAAGCTAACCTGAGGCTGAAGACAGGAGAGTTTTTTTGTATTTATCTGAAACCTTAAATTATTTGTGGAAAAAATAAAGTGGTGAATTTGGTGTACTAACTGGTCATTTCTGACTCAGAACACAGCAGAAGGAGACCGCATTGGTGGCTTGTTAATGATTATTTGCATCATAGTGCTGATCATAGTGCTGATCATATCTGTGTCTGTTTCTCATTTCAGTCATGCTTCCTCAACACCTTCATGATGGTTTCATAAGGAGTGTGTGTGTGTGTGTGTGTGTGTGTGTGTGTGTGTGTGTGTGTGTGTGTGTGTTTTTGTTTTACCCTTCCCTCCCACCTTCTCTTTTCCTCTCTTTCCCATCCCCTCACCACCCCTCCGCTATATGCACTGAGCCTACTGTTCTTTCACTGCCTTTCCTAGGAATGATTGTCATCGTAGCGGTTCTGTGGTGCTGGTGGTCTGAGCTTGCATCCTGAACAGCACAAGGTACAACCAGGTGTTTTATTTACACACACACACACACACACACACACACACATACACTGATGCTATTTGGATAGGGAGCTACAGTATGCATGGAACATGTTTGAGGAGTGTTAGCTCCCCTGAGGGTAGTATTTTGGTCAGATTTGAGGGCAGCATCATGTGTATCTATGTTAGCGAGCTAACGGCCGATATAAAGTGTTTTAACAGTAATATTAACGACACCAGGGGAGCTGAAAGTCGAGTGATAGCATATAATTTATGTGAAGGACATTACTGAAGGTCCTGATATCTGATTCTCAGTTTTGGGTAGTGAAGAACCATAGAGTGATGGTTCACGCACTCATGGAATGATGGGAATTGTGTTTGTGTGTTTCAGGAATTAAATATGAAGTGAATACGGAGACTGTGGATGAAAGAGCAGTAAGAGTAGAGCCATCAATCTCTTTATGTTTGTTTAATTTGGGATCTTTTGACCCAAAGACATCTGATAATTTGATGTTTTGACCTTCTCCATGACAACAGGGCTCTTTGAGCTTTTGGCTCTTAAATGAACTAAACAACAAAATCTAACTACTATTATTATTATTATTATTATTATTATTATTATTATTACATATAACATTTTGTTTTTAAGTTCTTTACTAACAGATTTATAAATGATTGGAATCTAATTTATAATATCAGCTTTATGCTTTGTGAAGGATTAATTTATTCAGCTATTTATCTTTAAATATTGTTTTGTTGTATAACACAGTCTGTTATATTGTGTATGTGTTTTTACTTATCTAGTTTAGCATTAGCAACAAAACCCCCAGGAGGCAGAGGTGAAAGTACTTACGCTGGTGTTCCTGTGTGTGTGTTTTTTTTTACTTGAATACCATAATGCACAATAAGTGGCAAATGCTCTCAAGCAGGAAGTAGGAAACAGGAAGTAAACATGAAGCCTCAATGATGTGCTCATGAAAAAGAAAATACTGTCCTCATGTAATTTAAAAGAACAACGAAAAATATTTCAACATGACAGACTTTCCATCATATCGTGTGTGTGTGTGTGTGTGTGTGTGTGTGTGTGTGTGTGTGTGTGTGTGTGTTTCAATAAATACACTTTATATAATAATAATAATAATAACATCAGATATATAAAGCCTGAATCAGTATATTTGTTAGATTTGCAGATAAGAAGCATTAAATATTATTTATCAAGACATTACATGCTCATGTTGTTCAAAAAAGTATTTTTCAAAGATGTATAAATTTGGTTTCTAATAAATTTCTTGGATTTACTGTCATATTAAAGTGGATATTATAATCACAGCATCAGTGTGAGGGTTCATAGATTAAAGGAGTCACAGGAGTGCAATAAAAAATAATAAATCTGTAAAAGAATAAAAGAATAAAAAAGTTTTTTCACTTATAGATTTATTTTAATCTATCAGGTACTCCAGTGATCTCTTATCTTTCTAATTTACACATGTTTATAAAATAAAAGTCTTTATAAAACTGAGTAAAAATATTTTTTGTTTAGGATACAACACTGGTATAGGAAAATATGAATTTGATGATTATTTCTGATTTATTGATAACAGTATTTTTTTCCTCTTAGTAACTTGTAATAAATAAATAAATATAATTCATGTTTAAATTCTCTATAATAATTTTTTAATCAATAATTTTTTAGTGTTTGGTTTAGAGATGGCACTCTGTATTTTTTCTGCTCCTTTATAAGTAAGACCTTTTGAGATTTTTGTTTTGTGTCATATTGTCTGTGCTTTATATTTTATATTTTAAGATGTTTTAATTAGTTTTTATTACAGTGGAATATTTTAGAGTGTAATAAATATTGCTTGTTATATTATTCATATTTATAAATTTATACATGAGAGGGTTTTATCTCATGCAGCTGTGTGGTGATTTTATTGATGTTTGTGAAGTTGTGTAGTTGTAAATTAAAGTTAAAAAGTAATAGAAATATTCCAAGCGGAATAATTGAGAATAAAAATAAAGCAATATTCCACTTTTCACCAAGCAACATGAAAACCTCTTCTCCTTCATGCTTTTATCTCTTTATAAATGTTTGTCACATCAATAAATAAGAATATTGTTGGTTCTGAGGTGTTTATTTTATGGTAGTATTTATAATAATTTATAAGATATGATGTATATTTATAACATTTTAAAGCAAAGCTATTAAAATATTGAATACAAGAAATGTGATGTTATATCACAGATTGTGATTTAGGGTTAGCTTAACTTCAGGAGTTTCTGGTTATTAAAGATATTATTATTATTATTATTATTATTAAGTATTGTTATTATTATTATTATTGTTATTATTATTATTATTTTTATTTTAGTAACTGTTTTTCAGCGAATATGATTCGGGTTTATTATTAGCTAAGAAGCTTGACTCTTAAGTGTGTATTAATGACGTTATACACAAGGTGAGAAGTGCTTAAAGGAGTGTGTACTGGAGTGTTCTACTGTGTGTACAGACTCACTTCTCTGGACTCATCCTGTAGTCTGGATCATTTGAAAGTCCAACTCGCTGTGAATAGAACTGTAACATGGAGCTCAAGCAGATACCACTGTAACACTCCTCATCAGATCGTTTTAAAGAGATGAGTTTCATTGAACCAGTCATTCACTTCCTTCTCCAGCATCACTCTTTATCCTCTTTCTCTATTTCTGAAATTAGAAATATTGATTAGTAACTCACTTATTTTCAACTTTATACTGAACGTTAAAACAGAAGTGATTGAACCCAGTGTATAAAAAGATCTATTTTACACTGCAAAAAAAGTTATTTATGAAGAATCTGTTCTATTATAAGATTACAATAAACCAAATATAAGATTACAAAGTTTATGTCGACATGTTTAATGATTTATGTTATGAAATCCTTTTGTTCTTTTGGTATTTTTAATTTTTTGTATTTATTTTTAGGCGCAGTAAAATTTGTTGAAATTCATGAAAAAAAAATCTAACTACACACAGAATATTCTGACATTTATTTTATAATAATCTCATAATCAAACATTTGTAGATAGATTTTTAGATACATTTATTTTAAATATATTTAAATAATTATCTCTGATTAAATATAAATAAACTAACATTCTGAACAATTCAGTACTAACAGTTTCAGACAGATATTAATATAATAATAAGTATTCATTTACTCGCAAATTTCCTTTTGCTAAAAATAAATGAATAAATAAATAAATAAATAAAAGTTAGTATCAGGTTCATTTTGTAAACTTTACTATAAAGTTTGATATGTTTATAGGTTAAATTAGAAAACACCACATAGGTTCTCTGCAGAAGGTTTCCTGTGTGTGTGTGTGTGTGTGTGTGTGTGTGTGTGTGTGTGTGTGTGTGTGTATTTATTAATAACTCCACAGGCTGTAAGTGGACACGGCGGTTTTCCCAGCAGCCTGACGGAGTGTCCTGGTTATTCTCCTGCACTTCATCATGACGTCATTGTAGAAGATAATGTCGCTGACGCGTCACTTCCGGAGACGTGACACATTACATCAGTGACAATTAAACCACGATGACCCTCAGCTGTAACTTAATCTGTTTAAATATATATAAGAATCGTGTGAAGTTTTAATGTAACTGAATCTGGTGCAGCATTTATTCCCTGTAACTCTGTAGGATAAATAACAAACACTGCCACATTTCAGAAGTACTGAAAAATACAGGATAAAAGATCTGTAAGATTCAGTTGAGAGACTTTACCTGTAATACTGTCATGGTTTGTTTGTTTATTTGTCCTTGGTGAGCTCAGTGTGAGTCAGCACAGTTTATATTTCTACACATGAAGACATTTTATTCACATGAATAATGAGTTCAGTTACAGAACTCCACATCACCTGTTCTGATCTTCATCTGGGTTTAAAATCATTACGATTTTATTTACTTATTTATTTTTATCATCAAGGAGAGAAAAAATATATTTGGTGCCATGTTGGAACTCAGAGACGTCTGTAGATGTAATGTTTGTAACGCCATGATATTAAACAGCAAGCAAATAATTTTACTCTACATATAAAAAAAAATAATAATAATATGATTTAAATAAAAGCATTACCCACTAAATGAGATGATGAGGAGCATAGGATCAAGTGAGGGGGAAAGAAACATGTTATTAAAATATTAGATTATTCCATGACCTTATGTCAGATATGATCTCATAGTCTTACAAGGCATTAGCCGGTTTGCCTATTAGTCATAGCCAATATTGTATTTTCATTGTTGTATTCAAATTCTTGAAGTTAGAAAATATACGTTCTTACCATTAAATACTTTACAGTAGAGCCGGTTAGCACAGAGCTAGCAGGTTAGCTGAAGGCCTGTTTCTTTAGCAGTATAATAAACTCATATTTGGTGGTGAAAAACTGTCGCACTTTCCAGCTTGTTCACATTAGGCACAATTCCCCTTCCTCCAGGCACCGGTATTGGACCAAGACTAAAGGCCTGTTACTCACAGATAACCGATAAAGTCACATTTGGTGGGGAAATAATGTCTAATTGTTCAAAATAAAAAATGTGTCACATTGACAAGGTGCGTGACTATCAACCCAGAGATCGCAAGTTCGAATCTGGGTTGATGCCACAGCCTTCCGTGACCAGGAGTCCATGGGAGCTAATTGGCTGAGCTCTCACAGGAGGGAGGGATGGCATACACTCACTTCCCTGTCACTCACAGCGACAAAAATGGGGGTCTATGAGCTCATTCGTACGAGGGGGCAGATAGCGCTTTCCCTCTGAGTGTGTTAGGCCTCCCCCAAATATGTATGCACAGCAGTTGGTAAAGAGGCGGGTGGTAGCATTGCATGTCACGGAGGGGGCAGGTGCATGCTTACACCCCTCCCTGGTTGGTGGTGGTCGTGTGATAGGGAAGGCAATACTTCACGGGTGGGAATTGGATACAGCCAAATTAGGGAGAAAATAGGGGAAAAAATTAAAAATAACTAAATGTTTTTAAAAAAGAAAAGAAAAAATGTTTTTTTTCATGGAATCAGTCATGAATGCATGGCAAAAAAAGGAAGGTTTGCATTAATTTTTACCTTAGAACAAGTCATGACTGTTTTCATATTTTTTTTTTTTTCCCGGTAGTGACGTTTCAGGTCACAGGATATGAGCTGATAACCTATTAGTAGATTATCCAATCAGAGCACACAATTGCTAATATCTACTGACGCAGGATATAATAAATAATAATAGACCATATTGACGAGATTTGATTCTTTTTCAGTGAATCAGATCGATACGAGTCGAGTCTTTCAACTCATCACATCACGATGGCACCGCTCCTGAAGAAAAGCAATGCAGTATGAAGTTGTGTTTGTACACAAAAAGCTCTTCATTCTTTTTCTCGCTGAAATTGTATGATTTTTTTAAAGCCTGCAAACATAAATGATTTACTGAGTGTACAGAGATGAGGGACTGCACGAGTTTATTCACTGTAAAGTCAGGACAGTGTTTTAAAAGCTGAGATCCGACAAATCTTCAAATATATTTATTTTGAGTTCTTTTTATGTTTTTTCTTTTACCGTGTGTTTGGTGCTTTGACAGAAAAATTCTGTATTTATTTAAGTTGTGATTGGTGATCAGATAGTTGTAGTTTGATAAGAATATTTTTAAAGAATAAATAATGGCTGTTTGCTTGTTCAGCTGCTTTGATGAGCACCGACAGACAGACAAATAGACAGGTTTCCCAACAGCCCGATTTGGGGAGTGTAAAAATAGCGTGCATTGTCCCGTGTGTGTGTGTGTGTGTGTGTGTGTGTGTGTTCATCAGCATGCATGTGTCCTTGTGCATTCCTGCGGTGTGAGGCGCGCGCTCTCCGCTGTGTATAAAGGCGCGCGCCTCCTTATTCCCCCTCATTATTACACACACGCGTTCCGCTGAGTCTCTCGCGCTCTCATCTATCACAGGCACTGTCTTCATCTTCAGAACATTAGGAAGGAGCAACCACATTCAACAAGAGCACGAGAATTAAAACCCACTCGCTCACACACACCGGGTAGCTGCAGTTCAGCATTATTCCCCCCGCTTGTCAACTCGCTCTCCTTCCTCAAGTATAAAAGCAGGCGCAGAGCAGCAGGAGGATGACGAGCCACCAGCAAGAGGAGAACCGAATCTGGCCCGACACGGAGCACGGCTTCGAGGAGGAGGACGAGATGCCTTCAGCGGAGAAGGACCTGGCCGAGGACGCGCCATGGAAGAAGATCCAGCAGAACACCTTCACCAGATGGTGCAATGAGCACCTGAAGTGCATCAACAAGACGGTGACGGACCTGCAGCGCGACCTGGGCGACGGCCTGAAGCTCATCGCCCTGCTCGAGGTTTTGAGCCAGAAGAAGATGTACCGCAAACACCACGTCAGGCCCAACTTCAGGCAGATGAAGCTGGAGAACGTCTCCGTGGCGCTCGAGTTCCTGGACCGGGAGCACATCAAACTCGTCTCAATCGGTACCTTCTGCTTCTCCTTCTTCTACTCCCTCTGTTTCTATTTCTCCTTCTCCTCCTCCTTCTACTCCCTCTGTTTTTATGTCTCCTTCTCCTCCTCCTTCTACTCCCTCTGTTTCTATTTCTCCTCCTTCTTCTACTCCCTCTGTTTCTATTTCTCCTCCTTCTTCTACTCCCTCTTTTCTATTTCTCCTCCTTCTTCTACTCCCTCTTTTCTATTTCTCCTTCTCCTTCTACTCCCTCTGTTTCTATGTCTCCTTCTCCTCTTTCTACTCCCTCTGTTTCTATTTCTCCTTCTCCTCCTTCTTCTACTCCCTCTGTTTCTATTTCTCCTTCTCCTCCTTCTTCTCCCTCTGTTTCTATTTCTCCTTCTCCTCCTTCTTCTACTCCCTCTGTTTCTATTTCTCCTCCTCCTTCTACTCCCTCTGTTTCTATTTCTTCTCCTTCTCCTACTCCCTCTGTTTCTCCTTCTCCTTCTTCTACTCCCTCTGTTTCTATTTCTCCTTCTGTTTCTTCTTCTCTTTCTTCCTGTTTCTATTTCTCCTTCTCCTACTCCCTCTGTTTCTATTTCTCCTTCTCCTTCTTCTACTCCCTCTGTTTCTCCTTCTCCTTCTTCTACTCCCTCTGTTTCTCCTTCTCCTTCTACTCCCTCTGTTTCTATTTCTCCTTCTCCTTCTACTCCCTCTGTTTCTATTTCTCCTTCTCCTCCTCCTTCTACTCCCTCTGTTTCTATTTCTCCTTCTCCTCCTTCTTCTACTCCCTCTGTTTCTATTTCTCCTTCTCCTCCTTCTTCTCCCTCTGTTTCTATTTCTCCTTCTCCTCCTTCTTCTACTCCCTCTGTTTCTATTTCTCCTCCTCCTTCTACTCCCTCTGTTTCTATTTCTTCTCCTTCTCCTACTCCCTCTGTTTCTCCTTCTCCTTCTTCTACTCCCTCTGTTTCTATTTCTCCTTCTGTTTCTTCTTCTCTTTCTTCCTGTTTCTATTTCTCCTTCTCCTACTCCCTCTGTTTCTATTTCTCCTTCTCCTTCTTCTACTCCCTCTGTTTCTCCTTCTCCTTCTTCTACTCCCTCTGTTTCTCCTTCTCCTTCTTCTACTTCTACTCCCTCTGTTTCTCCTTCTCCTTCTACTCCCTCTGTTTCTATTTCTCCTTCTTTCTTCTTCTCCTTCTTCCTGTTTCTATTTCTCCTTCTTCTACTCCCTCTGTTTCTATTTCTCCTTCTCCTACTCCCTCTGTTTCTATTTCTCCTTCTCCTACTCCCTGTTTCTCCTTCTCCTTCTTCTACTCCCTCTGTTTCTATTTCTCCTTCTGTTTCTTCTTCTCTTTCTTCCTCTGTTTCTATTTCTCCTTCTCCTTTTTCTACTCCCTCTGTTTCTATTTCTCCTTCTCCTTTTTCTACTCCCTCTGTTTCTCCTTCTCCTTCTTCTACTCCCTCTGTTTCTATTTCTCATTCTCCTTCTGTTTCTCCTCCTCCTTTTTCTTCTCCTCCTTCTGTTTCTACTTCTCCCTCTGTTTCTATTTCTCCTTCTGTTTCTTCTTCTCCTTCTTCCTCTGTTTCTATTTCTCCTTCTCCTCCTCCTTCTCCTTCTTTGCGAGGGCGTTTCTGTGCATGTTCAGACTGCATGTTCTCTCCTCCCCGTACTCCGGTTTACTTCCACAGTCCAAAGGCATGCACAATTGGCTAACTGACTCTTACAAATTGCCCCTAAGTGTGAGTGTGAATGATTGTTTGTGTGTTGGCCCTGCGATGGTCTGGCAAGCTGCTTAGAGTGTACCCCATATTTGCCTAGTATTGGCTGAGATAGACTCCAGCCTCCTTGTGACCCTATTAGGATTAAGCGCTTCAGCAAATGAGTAAGAGATGAGTGAGTGAGTATTCTTACTTTCTTAGTTACTTACTTTTACACACACACACACACACACACACACACACAGACACACACAAACATCTAACATCACGTACTGACTCCATAAGGGGTGCCAATATTTACATCTAAATGGTAATTAGTCAGATTTAGTTTTTTACACTTTTCATGTGAGTAAACTCTCAAAGTGTTACAAACTGATAAAGATAAAAAATGTAAAACTAATTAAAAATATACTAAAACTTTTAAATATAACAGGTCAAGTGGGCGTGGCCAGGTGAATACATTACTAATAAATGAGTGGGAAGGGTCAGGTGGAGGCGCTGGTGATATATATGACATTTTCAGAAAGAGGATTTATGGCATTATGATATCGAAATCTCCATCAGATCATTTAATCCAATCACTTCGTCAGATCACTTTCTCCGATCATTTAATCCGATCACTTTATCCGATCACTTCATCAGTTCATTCTTCTTCAGATCTCGGAGCTCTAATGAATAATGTCAGTGTAATGGTTTAAATGTGGCGTGTTATTGCTCCTGACTGCAATGAGGACACAGCAGCTGCTGGTTTATGGTGGATGTTTCTAGAAGAGTCTCTCTTTCTTTCTTTCTCTCTCTCTCTCTCACACACACTCACACACTTTATCATCTGTGCAGAAGCACATGGCCAGTGTTCATGAGTGACTCATGGGTGGTAAAATATCTCTCTCTCTCACAAACACTCAGCACGGGCTAAAAATAACCTGGCAGTGACTGTGTGTGTGTGTGTGTGAAGGTCTCACACTTGGTCCTGAAGGTCAGTTTTGTGTATTAGAGGGCAGAAGGTCAGCGTGTGTGTTATTCAGCTCTAATCGCTTCCCTAAAGGCACATTTTTTTCTATATTTCTATTGCTAATGTACAGATGTATGTGAATATATTTTTATCGCCCATTAACATCATAGTTTCACACACACACACACACACACACACACACACACACACACACGATTACACTTTTATGACTGTGTGTGAAAGGGAGAGTGTTCCACCTGTGACACTCCTGATGCCCCATTACCCAGGAGGTGTGTGGGGTGGATTCCTACCTCTTACCCAATGTTCCCGGGATGGGTTATAGATCTAACTGTAGCATCCATACTCTCGTGTTTCTCACAGAGAGCACATCTAATGAGAGAGAGAATTTGAGAGGGTTCTGTTTAATGAGTTCTAGACAGGATTCTTTCCTTCATCGTCACTTAGCCAAATTTCAGGAGTTGGCAAGTTATGGCACCAAAAGCATGCTTTGGATGAATAAACCACAGCCATGACCACAACATTTATCACTTCAGTAAGATTCCTCCATGTTCCCAATGACACAACACATGGAAGGGGCAGGGTTAATTAGCATATCAACATTACATTTAGCGTCTCTGTCTATTTCTCATTTATTTACAAAGTCCTGTGACCCTGGTAGGATAAAGTGGTTCAGAACAGAATGAATGAATTAAAAAGTGTGATTTTTTTTTTAACATTTCTTATATATA
>JBCNYH010000024.1:26501509-26512829 GCA_039654325.1 Tandanus tandanus
TGTATTTGACATTTAGCAGAACAACCAAACACCATGACCATACAGGGCTGTGTTTTCTAATGAGGAAGAACAGCAGGACACACACACACACACACACACACACACACACACACACACACACACAGACAACACTCAGATCTTTAAGCACTCCTACGGTTCCTCAGTGCACTAATAAGGACATGTCCGAGGTAAATTCAGGTTGATCTTCTCTCTTTAATGTAATGTTTATCTGCACTCAGGGTTTAGCTTAGCTTCTGAGGGAACACAAAGGAACGTAGAACTTCAGTGATGTTCCTCAGACACCTTCATTACAAACCGAACTCTGAGGAACCTGTCTCACTTTCACTGTTCCAACTTAGTGGAAAATACTCATTTACTGTCTCTCTACCTGTCTCTCTCTCTATTACTGTCTCTCTACCTATCTCTCTATCTGTCTCTCTCTATTACTGTCTCTCTACCTGTCTCTTTCTATTACTGTCTCCCTACCTATCTCTCTATCTGTCTCTCACTATTACTGTCTCTCTACCTGTCTCTTTCTATTACTGTCTCCCTACCTGTCTCTCTATCTGCCTCTCTCTATTACTGTCTCTCTGCCTATCTCTCTACCTGTCTCTCACTATTACTATCTCTCTACCTATCTCTCTACCTGTCTTTCACTATTACTGTCTCTCTACCTATCTCTCTACCTGTCTTTCACTATTACTGCCTCTCTACCTATCTCTCTATCTGTTTCTCTCTATTACTGTCTCTCTACCTGTCTCTCTATCTGTCTCCCACTTTTACTCTCTCTACCTATCTCTCTACCTGTCTCTCACTATTACTGTCTCTCTACCTATCTCTCTACCTGTTTCTCTACCTATCTATCTACTTATCTAACTACCTGTTTCTCTACCTGTCTCTCTCTACCTATCTCTCTCTATTACTCTCTAGCTGCCTATATCTCTACCTGTCTCTCACTCTTACTGTGTCTCTACCTATCTCTCTACCTGTCTTTCACTATAACTGTCTCTCTACCTATCTACCTATCTACTTATCTGTTTTCCTGTCTCTCTACCTGTCTCTCTACCTGTCTCTCACTATTACTCTCTCTACCTATCTTTCTATCTGTCTCCCACTATTACTCTCTCTACCTATCTCTCTACCTGTCTCTCACTATTACTGTCTCTCTACCTGTCTCTCTACCTGTCTCTCACTATTACTGTCTCTCTACCTATCTCTCTACCTGTCTCTCTCTATTACTGTCTCTCTACCTATCTATCTACTTATCTAACTACCTGTCTCTCTACCTGTCTCTCTCTCTACCTATCTCTCTCTATTACTGTCTCTCTGCCTATATCCCTACCTGTCTCTCACTATTACTGTGTCTCTACCCAGCTCTCTACCTGTCTCTCACTATTACTGTCTCTCTACCTATCTCTTTACCTGTCCCTCACTATTACTCTCTCTACCTATCTCTCTCTATTACTGTCCCTCTACCTATCTATCTACTTATCTATCTACCTATCTCTCTACCTGTCTCTCTACCTGTCTCTCACTATTACTTTCTCTAGCTCTCTCTCTACTTGTCTCTCTCTTTAACTGTTGCGTGTGTGTGTGTGTAGGATTGTGTCCCGATTGGGAGACATGGGATCCAAATAAGCCGGTGCGGAATGCAAAAGAGGCCATGCAGCAGGCAGACGATTGGCTCGGAGTGCCACAGGTATTTTCACACACACACACACACACACACACACTGTGTAGTGTGTGTGAGTACACTGTGTACTGGAACTCTGAATGATGTGACCTAAAGCAAAGTGGGTTAACTAGGAGAACTAAGTACACACACACACACACACAAACACACATATTTGTGCAGACATTCTGTATATACTATTTTTATAGTAGGCCTAATCATTAGTACTGTGTTAAACCTTTCACCTGTAGGTTATTGCCCCTGAGGAGATCGTTGACCCGGATGTAGATGAGCACTCAGTCATGACGTATCTCTCGCAGTTCCCTAAGGCAAAGCTGAAACCCGGTGCTCCCGTTAAACTCAAACAACTCTATCCCAAAAAAGCCAAAGCCTATGGACCAGGTGGGTCATGTCACAAATCTCTAATCTTCTGGACAACAATAACTTCCTGTTAAAGCCACATGGAGATAAAGTTAGATTTAAAGATAGAGATAAAGTTATGTTAAAACTGAGAGACATTGAGGGTAATGTGACTGTACTGAACAGGAATTGAGCCAGAGGGAAACATGGTGCTGAAACCTACACACTTTACTGTGGAGACGCTGGAAGCAGGGCTTGGTGAAGTCATCGTTTATGTTGAGGATCCTGAAGGTCACACTGAAGAAGTAGGCTTTGTGTCTCTGTAGTACCTTACAGTGATAAAGACAACAATAATCTTGAGTTAAACCTGAGACTTTTATACAAACCATTCTCATGTTTTTAGGCTAAAGTTGTTGCTAATAACGACAAGAAGAGGACATACTCTGTCAGCTACGTGCCTAAAGTGGCGGGACCTCACAAGGTACAATAACCCACACTTCACTGTTTTTACACAAATGTTATTAATCCCATAAAAAATCTTTCTGGAATAGGTTACATTAGAATTTGGTTTCTGCGGAACTGGATTGGGGCTGCTAAATGCTTCAATAGCTAAATCTTCTTATTAAAGACTCTGATTTGAGAATAGATAACTGTTCTGTCTGACTGGGACACCACCCATGACTACATGTTCTTGGCGTAGATGAAAACAGACAGTTTAAAATAAACACTGATGTAGTGAGACCATGCTGGTCCCTCCCTGACAGGATGTGATTATGTGGTGCTTGTTGATGATACATCATATTGTTGTTATGCTGAATTGTGCTGTATCCCTGCAGCTGATGGCACACTCTGATTGGTTTCTTTTTCCGAACTGTTCCAGGTGAAGGTGTTGTTTGCAGGACAGGATATTGATAAGAGCCCGTTCTCTGTGAATGTGTCCAAAGCTCTCGGTGATCCAAATAAAGTCCAGGCGCGAGGTCCGGGTCTCGACCCAGTGGGCAATGTTGCTCACAAACCCACCTACTTCGATATTTACACTGCAGGTGAGTCATAAACTCAGAGTGATCAACCTGATCTCCATTATATACACTTAACATACAAATATTACAACTTAAAAAAAAAGATCACAAAAATATTATTTAATAAATATAAAGAGCAGGTGTCAATAATCCTACACATCAATCTGTGTGTGTGTGTCAGGAGCTGGAACCGGTGATGTCAGTGTGGTGATTACGGATCCCCAGGGGCAGAAGGACACAGTGGAGGTGATTTTGGAGAAGAAAGGAGACGCTGTGTTCCGCTGCACTTACAAACCCATTGTAGAGGGAACACACAGTGTGGAAGTGCATTTCGCCGGGCAGCCCATTCCCCACAGCCCCTACAAAGTGCAAGTCTCTGAGGGTAAGGGTTTGCTTAACCACCAATAACCCCTCCCCAAACAATGACCACTCCCACCAACAACAACAACTTCGAATAGCCACACCTACCACACAAATAATCATGTCCCAACTGCCCTCCTTTTACTCCACACTAAAAACTCTTGTCAGACCCGGATCCTTCGAGTTTGTTTGAATATGTTGGTTTATGATATTGTGATTAATAAAATGTTATTATGAAATTATACTTATAAACCCAAAACATCTCCATAGACAGACACCCCACCACCACAAACACCTCCACTCACATTCTCCATCATTTTTCTTTAGCTCCACCTGTCAGTAGATACACTCATCCCATTGGTTAATAAATTAATTAATTATCTAAGTTAATTAGAATAAGCCCTACCCACACTGCAGTTATGTGAGTATGTGTGTGTTGTTCCAGCTCCGGTTAGTGCTCCTGCTTCTCTTCACATTCAGCCACAGTCAGTGTGTACTCCACCCCTCAGGAAACACAAACCTAAAGGTGAAGCCTGTCGTAACTCTGCCCCACTGCCTTCAGAGGGCATGGACTGAGCTTAGCTCCGCCCAGCACAAGCACAACATGCTCTTGCTCTGCCCACACTCCATTTCAACTCTGCTTTGTGCTTAGAGCAGCGCTCGCAATGCTTGATGCTTACTGCTGCAAAGAGAGACAGAGAGAGAGAGAGAGACACAGACAGAAAGAGAGAGAGAGAAAGTGAGAAAGAGAGAAATAAAAAGACAGAAAGAAAGGGGGAGAGAGAGACAGAGAGATATACAGAGAGAGAGAGGAATTAAGACAGAGAGAGACAGAGACATACAGAGAGAGGAATTAAGAGAGAGACAGAACGAGACATTGAGAGCGACAGAAAATCTGAGAAAAAGAGAGAAAGAGAGAGACAAATGAAAAGACAGAAAGAAAGGGAGAGAGAGAGACAGAAAGAAAGAGAGAGAGAAAGAGAGAAACACAGAGGGAGATTAACAGAGAGACTGAAACAAAGACAGAAAGGGAGAGAGAAAGAGAGACAAAAAAGGACACAAAGACATAGAGAGAGATACAGACTGAGATAGTATACTGTATGTGTATGATGCAGTAATAGAAATAAAGAAAATAATTAAATTAAGAGAGAAATTTCCACATGTACATATAGCACCCATGCTAAACTGGTGACTATACACTTTCATTAGTTGTTAGCGACATTAGCATTGTAGCTGAAGTGCAGCACGATTGAGGGGACATTTACACATTGACCTCATCTCAGCTGACGGACTCGCTCTGGAGTAAAGCTGGACACAGAACTGTTCCTTTATTTGGACATTGGCGATTTTGGTAGTGTGTGGAAAGCTCTCAGTTTTCTCATTGTTCATTTCCAGTGTATTTGAAGCTGACTAACACAACAGTTCATCTGCACACACACACACACACACACACACACACACACACACACACACACACACACACACACTTTGATCACAGAGTAACTCCTGACTGGTTCTTCTTTCAGCGAGCAATGCGAATGCGTGCCGTGCCAGTGGGCGAGGACTGCAGCCTAAAGGAGTACGCGTGAAAGAAGTGGCAGATTTCCAAGTGTTCACGAAAGGAGCAGGAAGTGGAGAACTCCAAGTGTCTGTGAAAGGCCCTAGTGAGTGCACACTACCTTCAGCACACCCTGTACACTCATGATAACACTGCTTGTAAGACTGAGACTATATGTGTGTGTGTGTTTTTGTGTGTGTGTGATAGCGGGAGCAGAGGTGCAGGTGAAGGTGTGTGATGTCGGTGATGGAGTGTACGAGTGTGACTATAAACCTGTTGTCCCTGGAAAATACACAGTGACCATAACATGGGGAGGGCAGCCCATCCCCCGCAGGTGACACATACACACACACACACACACACACACACACACACAAAACTCCACTTATATTAATTGAAATTATGTTGAGTATAATTAAAGTAAGGTGATGAGTGGTTTGTGTGTTTTAGCCCTTTCGAAGTGGAGGTTGGTTTGGAGGCTGGGCCACAGAAGGTCCGTGCCTGGGGTCCGGGGTTAGAAACAGGCGTGGTGGGAAAATCAGCTGATTTTGTGGTTGAGGCCATTGGCACTGAGGTCGGCACTCTGGGTGAGTAGTGTGTGTGTGTGTGTGTGTGTGTGTGTGTGTGTGTGTGTGTGTGGGTGTGGGTGTGAGTTGGTGTGCATGTGTGCATGTGAGTGGGCGAGTGTGTGTGGGCATGTGTATATGTGTGTGTGTGTGTGTGTGTGTGTGTGTGTGTGTGTGTGTGTGTGTGTGTGTGTGTGTGTGTGTGTTTCAGTGTCCTCCCTATAAGCTCACCTCGTTCCCACAGGGTTCTCGATCGAGGGTCCGTCTCAGGCAAAAATCGAGTGTGATGATAAGGGTGACGGGTCATGTGACGTGCGCTACTGGCCAACTGAGCCAGGAGATTATGCCGTGCATGTTATCTGTGACGATGAGGACATTAAGGACAGTCCCTTTATAGCCCACATCCTCCCCGCACCTGGCAACCTGTTCCCTGAAAAGGTATTTTATGAGAGTCTTTAATACAGTTTATTACTTCATAATAACACCCACAGCTTCACTGTAATCACCCAGTTGCATAAGATAGTCAAAGTAACCATGACGATTCACTTATACCTGATACCAGTCTGATTCATCTCACATTTCATCCTCAGTCTTTTTTCTGTTTTGGTGTTGAATGTATTCTGTTTTTACCTAACTTCATTTTATTCCATAATCTTCTTTATTTTATATTCCTACTTTTATTTTTATTTTTATTTATATATTTTTAGTTCAATTATTTATGTGACTTTATTATTCAATTTTACTTCTTTGCACAGAATCTTTAATTACTATGTGTATAAAAAGTGCTTTATTATATATGTTATTATTGTGTGCGTGTGCGCGCGCGTGTGTATGTGTGTGTGTGTGTGTGTGTGTGTGTGTGTGTCTACAGGTGAAAGCGTATGGTCCCGGTCTTCAGCCCACTGGGGTGATTGTGAATAAACCTGCTGAGTTCACCATCGATGTGCGACAGGCTGGAAAAGGAGAGTTGAAGATTTATGCTCAGGTCAGAAACCTCTGCGGAAACATCTGGAAATGAGATGAGAACTCTAAATATTTAGTACTTTATTCAGGACTGTTACTGGATCAGGATTTCATTACCTCACAGAGTGACAAATGAACAGACGTTCACTATAACACACACTCTACATGTGTGTATATGTGTGTGTTACAGGATGCTGAAGGGTGCAATATTGACATCAAGATCACTGATAAAGGCGACGGTACTTTTGTGTGTGTGTACATCCCTACAAAGCCAATCAAACACACCATCATCATCAGTTGGGGTGGAGTCAACGTTCCGAATAGTCCGTTCAGGGTAAGGAGAACACACACACACACACAAACACACGCACACACATAGGATGTCATGTATCATAGATAATAGAATTGTTTATAGTATAATTGTGTGTGTGTGTGTGTGTGTGTGTGTATGTGTCTGTAGGTTCTTGTGGGTGAAGGCTGTCACCCTGATAAAGTGAAGGTTTATGGTCCTGGTGTGGAGAAAACCGGCCTGAAGTCGAGCGAGCCAACATACTTCACTGTGGACTGTAGTGAAGCTGGACAGGGTATGTTTCATTTCACTCATCCTGTAATGCACACTTATCTGACAGTACCATTTTAACGAGCATTTCATTTAACAACATCAATTTAATGAGCATTTCATCAACTCAGAAAGCAGCTGCAAACTAAATCTCTAAATCAGCGCAAATAAGACACTCAGTTAATAAGTAATGGCGCCCTTTAAAATGAGAAGGAGTAGCACCGACATGTTGTAGTGGCTGAGCTGTATTACGGGAAGATTTAGCACATGGCATTTCGGAGGCACTTTTTCATTGTTGGGCTACCATTGTGTTTTTAAAAAAAATAAATAAATTGTGACCTTTTTCCAATAAAACAGTTGGTATCTTGTGGGCACTGCTAAATATAGAGATGTTGTCCCATGAAGATGCTTTATGACCAACTGGAGTTTACAAAAACATCAGTAGAATCAGACACTTTCATTAATCTGGTGAATTTTTAGCTCCGTTTGCCCACAAATTCATTTACACAATTTATTAAAAAAATAAAATAAAATTATATATATATATATATATATAAACAATCCTCAGAGTCTCCATGAAATCAAATATGTAAAATCTTACTGGAAAAATTCCACATTTCAAAAAAAAAGCTCAATTTGTGCTGATTGTTCTGTTGTTGTTGTTGTTGTTGTTGTTGTTGTCATGTTTGTAAATGAAGTTTGTGGTAATGTTTGTGCAGGTGATGTAAGTATCGGGATAAAGTGTGCAGTGGGGGTGGTTGGGCCGGCTGAGGTAGACATCGACTTCGACATCATCAAGAACGACAACGATACGTTCACTGTGAAATACACTCCTCCCGCACCGGGACGCTACACCATCATGGTGCTCTTTGCTGAAAAGGTAACACACAGCAACATGTTAACTAGCTAGCACGCCAATTACACACCACACACTGCAGGGTTTGGGCAGATGGTTCTCCAGCTGTAGTTGGATCTTAGGTCTAATGTGGCGATGGCAGGTCGGGGGGGGTTGTTTGTTGGGGTGTTATAGTAAGTGAAAGTTTCTAAAATGTAACATGTATTTGCATAATAAATGGAATTGTTTCTCTTCTCAATCTCTCTCCCTGTATTTAATGCAGGAAATTCCCAGCAGCCCTTTCAAGGTGAAAGTCGAACCATCTCACGATGCTGGAAAGGTTCGAGCAGAGGGACCTGGACTCAACAAAACAGGCTAGTCATGCTAAAGAATTAATAAGAACAAGAAGCAATGACCATATTGGGAAAATAGAAAACCTGAGATCAATATAGAAAGGGACTGGAAGCCTACATTGGCCTGGCAGGCCTGACAATTATACTATATTATGTATAGGTGAAATTGTACATTCTGGAGATGGCCGACATTGACTCTCAATATCACTTAAAACTTGTTCTCGTGCACAGAAGTTGTAGCTTTGACTTCACAGGCTTTCATCCATCAATACTGGGACCAGTATGAAGATAATATATTGTTCCAGTTTAAAATAAAACGCAACCCCGACTTTATAGACTGAGTAGAGCTGAATTTGAATGATATTTTGGTTGAGTACACAGACGTTGCTGGTAAGCTTGATAGTACTAGTAGTGATAAAAAACACTGGGTCCGTCGAGGACTGTGAGCTTCCCAAGGTTTGTACCTCAGTGTCCACCAACAGCTCTCACATTGCGGACATCAAATACCAGAGCCAGTGCCCTGAATGCCAGTGTTTATATTCAGCACTTTGGATCAGTAGGCTTCATAATGCTGCTGCACTTGTACACAGCTTCCAGTACGAGGCTACTGCCATAGTCATACAGTTCACTGGAATAAACAACAGTGAATGTGGAATATTACCATGTATGGAAATTGATTTCAGGTAGATGGACATTTATTATCACTTGTTCTAAAAACTGAGTCTCAATACTTAATATAACACATGGACACTGCACAAAATAGCCACGTTTCAATGTTAAATTTTAAAAAAATAAGTTTTATTTTTTTTTCTTGAGAAACTATGACGAAACTTCAAGGTTACACATAACAGCTCTCTCATTGAAGAATTCCACTCACAAAATCAACTTTAGGTTAGCCTACCGCTAACTGCTCATGAGTCAGAACAGCGAACAGTATTTTATCCAACTCAGTAATCTGATAAATCAAACTTAGTCATTTTGGTGTATCCTGAATAAGTATCTATTATGAATCTATTTAGCCTTGTTATTTCTCTTTCACACCTAAAACTTTCTCAGTAGAAAGCACTAAATCACAATACATGGCCATGTATATAACACAATCATTCCTGTGTTACAACATAAGTCTACCTCTTATGCTTACCTTTTATGGTTGAGCTGTAGCATTAAAAAAATTATATACACTCCTGAAATCAAAATTCTCAGAGTTTGAGTGTAGCATTTTGTACAGAATATAAATTTGATTACACACAAATTGCACTCCCTTTACACCTTGCACTACTCTGCACACACAACAACCACACTCAGTGGACATCTTTGTGTGCATACTGCACCGACACTTTATACACCGTATTATTTATCATCACTACATTTATACTTTATATTTTATATTTTATATTATTACAACTATTGGTGTCCTTCAAATAGTTATTGATATTTTATTCTTCTTGATATTGATAGTTTTTATTCTTCTTCAAATATAGGACAGTCGTAATAAGCATTTCACTACGTGTTGTACTGTGTATGATTTTGTATGTGACAAATAAATTTGAATTTGAATTTGATTATCAATCAGGAAAGGTGTTAATGATTTCAATTCAAATTCATCCAACATCACTGTACAGGTGTTCAAGTGGCCACGCCCACCCACTTCACCATTTACACCAAAGGAGCAGGGAAGGCAAAGCCGGAGGTCCACTTCACAACCGCGCAGAAAGGAAACGCTGTAAAAGATTTTGAGATCATCGATAATCATGACTACTCCTACACCGTCAAATACACGGCGCTTCAGCAGGTAAGAGATGTCCAAGTGTAAACACCTGCAGGTAGAACCACTGAATGTTAGCTAGCTGGATAATGAGCATAACTCATTATATGAGAATTATTACTATTATTTGAATGTGTGGGTATAATTACAGGGTAACATGAGTATCTCAGTGAGTTATGGAGGTGAACCAGTTCCCAAAAGCCCCTTTAACATCACTGTCTCTCCTGCGTTGGACCTGAACAAAGTCCGAGTGCAAGGTCTCGACAAGAGTGAGTATCTCATGAACTCTGTTTATTACTTGTTGTACATTACATACCATAATAGTGAGCCATATTTCTGTCTTTTTTGTTTGAGTTTATTCAGCATTCATGCCTCAAAATATTTTAGAACACATGCAAGTTACATTAGAGTTTGATGCTAAGTGTAATTACAGCATATCTATAGCTTTTTTTGTAAAATACAGCATATCTGAGGAAAACTTTGATGTTCTGGATGTTTCCATCACATTTCTCCTCTCTCTGTGTAACTCTCTCTGTATAAAACACCAATAAGCATGCTAGATAGCTAAATTGTAAGTTAGTAGCAAAGAAGGCACATATTTTCCTGTTTCCTTGCAACTGTGTTTTATTGACTTTCACCACAAACCCACTGAACTGTGTTCCAGTGAATTTCTTAAAGTTTTAATTTCACTGTAATATACGAGATCGATGCTTTCACGATTAACCTGCATGCATGAGGTGGCGGACCAGTGCTCCTATGTGTTTGCAATGGCAAATGAAAAGATGTTTTCTAAGGTGAAGCTTATAGAGAAAGGCGTCATTAACCTACAGTGAAATCTCCCAGCACTCAGTGTTTTTTTTCTCTTTCTGTCTTTGGCTTAAGGAAAGTTATCCAGCCTTGCATGTAATCACAGTCTGCATATCGACTGTGCATATCGACATATCGACACAGTCTGCATAGCTCCTTTCAATGTAGGAACATCTGTTGAAATGTCAATTATTATATACAGTGTCTTGCAAAAGTATTCACCTTGGCACCCTTAGCATTTTTCATGTTTTGCTGCCTCACAACCTGGAATTAAAATGGATTGTTTGAAGGTTTGCATCATTTCATTTACAGAACATACCTACAACTTTGAAGAAGTTCATTTGTTTTCTGAAGCGCTTAATCCTAATTACTGTCGCGGGGGAGGCTGGCGCCCATCTCAGCCAACTCTGGACAGCTCGCCAGGCAATCGCAGGGCAGAAACATGCTGACGGCTATGCAGCCTACTCTTGACGAAAATCAGCAATGGTTCTTTTACATGCCTC
>JBCNYH010000024.1:26595366-26606585 GCA_039654325.1 Tandanus tandanus
GTACTCATGCTCAGATAGGATGGTCCCAAAAATATTACAAATAAAATTGTGTTGCGTTTTCACTGGCAGTGAGTATAAATCATCTCAATAAAACAATTTCAGCAACAAACAAGGTCCAGTTTTAAAGAAGCAGAAGGTTCCAGAACGTTCCACATGTTAAAGATTATGGAGGAGGTGACACAGGGGTCACAATCTGTAAAGTTCTTTATTTATTTATTATCTTCACTCCTTAGTGTACCGTTAACAAGACACTCATTAAAAATCACTTAAACACAATCATTCTGTAATAAATTATCACATTTACAACATTATTTATTCACCGAGCCCTCAAGCTGATTCAACATCATCATTAGGGAGAAGATATTTCACACACACACCACAATCACCAGATTAAAGGAAATATTTCTATAAATCTTCAACGCTCTTTAATTGTGATCACAAACAAAGTGGAACTTAAACACTAATATTGATAAAGAATCAAATTTTGCACTTTGTGTCAAATTTTCTATTAATTTATCCTTACAATAGTGTGTACATTGGAAAGGGGTGTGGTCAGAAAGCAAGGTGGAGATTATGGAAGCGGTTACAATGGGGAAATAGGAAAAGGGGTGTGGCTATTAAAGGGGTAGAGGTATAAAAAAGTGGGCAGAAAAAAGAAATTGGTGGAGACAATAAAAGAACAGGGACACGAACAGGGAACAGGGACACAGACAGGAAACAGGAACATGGACAGGAAATGGGGCGTGGCTACAACACTGTGCCATAAACTGGACTGTATCATGATAACAGCATCTCTAAAAGTGCTGCCATGTTTATGTTTCAACTAAAACTTTTCAACAAACAAATTTTGCAATTTTACACACACTTGTAACATGCCCAATCCAGACAGGCACCCAATCTCGTCCCACAACTCACATCTTCAGATAAATGAATCCAGCAGCACGCCTCGTAAACATCATTTCCTGCTGCTCACCAGGACCATATACTAGTCACCTGCGCAGCACTGCACTTCTCGTCATATTGTGTGCTGTATTACTCAGTTTACCTCTTAATACCCACGCTTCCTGGTTCTGTAGATTGTCCCTCACTCCGTTTCACTTCAATTTTTGTTTTATTCTTGGGTGTTTTCATTGTACATAATCTTCCCAGTGTGGTTTCATTGTTGTGGATCGTTTGTTTATCTTAATAAACCACTACAGTGACTTTGCAGTCCGTGTTTCTCATCATATCTCTGATGTACCTGCGTCACTATTCACTTGTATTCTCTTTACAACTGTCATCGAGCCTGGCCATGACTTTAAAACTGTTTAAAGTGTAAATGTGTAAATATGCCATTAGGCTAATTGGCTGCTCCAAATTGCCCCTAGGCGTGAATGGTATTGGCTGTGTGTGTTTCCCCTGCAGTGGTCTGGCGAGCTGTTCAGTGATACTCCACCTTCGCCCAATGTTGGCTGAGATAATCATAATTGGATTAAGCAGCTCAGCAAGTTAGTGAGTTAGTGTGTGTGTGTGTGTGTGTGTGTGTGTGTGTGTGTGTGTGTGTGTGTAATTTAATGTTCTAGCTCATCCCAAAATAGCCATACAGAGAACCTTCCTCAAACTTTGAGTAAAGTAGCGTTTAAATGTTTGTGTAAGCTGAACCAAACTAAACAAGTTACTACAGAATTAGAAAAGATTTATAAATACTGTTTCACTCTAAGTCTCTCTCTCTCTGTGAGTGTGTGTGTTGATAAATGGCATTCACCTGTAAATTAACGAGTGCATACACATCACAGCTGGCTTGCATTTGGTGACACCCACAAATGGTGTCATGGGGAACAGCAGCTCTGAGCGTCAGCACTGGAACACCACAGAGCTGAGGTCTCAGCCTGAGACTCTTTTCCCTGAACATTCACAACTGTCTTTCCACCCAGAACCTACATTTGAAGATCACACAACAAATCACAATACAGGCAGCTGGTAATGTAACACTTGCCTATGAGCAGGACAACCGTCTCGACCTTAACACTGGTAAGGCCAAGGCACTAATCATGGTTGTCAAGAAGAATGCTCCTCTACTGTGGATTAAACACTCTGAGCCTTCGCATCAGCAACAACCCAAGCCGGTCAGAACACACAACGCAAGCTGAGTCATCAGCCTCTGAGCCAGTCGTGGAAGAACCACACGCAGGGAGAAGAAGGACTTTTAAACCCACATGAAATACAGCATGGACATTCAGTTCAACACCGCTGTGGAAACTGCAGGCAAGCTTCAAGACCCACGTCACCCTGGACACTCTCTGCTTAGTCTGAGAAACCCAAGACATCAGCAGTGCACCAAACAGGAAGTGCTCTCGCCACACTTCCATCCCAGCAGCTATCAGACTGTTCACTGAAATATTCAGCAGTCGAGTAGATAATCAGAATACTTTATTGATCCCGGAGGAAATTGTGTAACTACACTAACACACTCACCCTCATACACACACTCGCGTCATTATTCATTATCACTAACGTGGATCTTATTACATTTACACTCTAACTACAGGTCTTTTTTTAATCACATTCAAAGATACTATATATTACTTCACTGAAAGTTCATGCATCAGTGAGACTTGGCCACCCATGACACTCTTCCAGTTTAGTGGTCACCCTTCCTTGTACACCTTTGGTATGTGCTTTCCCAGGCATACCAGGAACCATTTTTAAGATGAATAGACCCAGAAACATCACAATGTGCTGCGATGGCCTGGCGGGCTGTACAGGTGCCCTTGCCGAGAGTCGGCTGAGATAGGCGCTAGCCCCACCGTGACCCTAATTAGGATTAAGCAGTTCAAAAAATGAATGAATGAACAACATCACAATGTGGCTCTAGTTAGAGTCACTCAGGTCCTTACACTCAGTCTTTTTTTTTTTTTTTTTGCTTCCAACACATCAACTTCCAGAACAGACACTTCACTTTCTGTATAGTATATTGCACTCCTGGGCTGCTGCCGCTGCAGTGGCATCATTAATGTTATTCACTTCACTTGGCAGGGATTATATTGTTTCCCATGTCATAGCTGGTCTGTGTGTACATGAACATATGAAAATGTTTGTGCCAATTGTTCCTAAAACATCAGTAACATGCGATAACACTGTCAACAAACAAAACCATCTGATTTTCTTCATGTTAAATCTCATGCACGAGTTATCTCAGTTGTAGGAGGAGGTTAATGTGTGTATGAGGGGGTTTGCTGTGAAGTCCATAAGTGTGAGCTGTGTTAGTATACTTAAGAAGTTGCTGATTATGTTTAAAACACATCAGAGGACAGTTACTGTTGCAATGTATCTGAAATTAGAGAAACGATTTTGCGCACACTGATGGATCTGATCTAAAACGCATCATCAGGTTTGACACCAACGTGCAGCGTCCACACCAGCTTGAGTGAACAGGTACAGTGTCGTTAAAGCAAAAAGAGTGGAGAAGATTCTCTTTTCCACTGCATCTGATTTAGCATGAAAAATTTTTAACTAAAAAGGAATATTAAACATTTTAAAAGTGGACTTTTATATATTTATATTGATGAAGATCTATGAGATTGTATTTTATCCACATCCAACAGATTGTGAGAAATATAGCATTTTTACTATTTTATTCAAATTGAAAATACTGAAATTGAAAACTATTCATTTCTACAAACGACGACGAATGTAAACTCCAGTTTATTCCCACAGTCCATAGACATGCACATCAGGCTAACTGGCTGTTACAAAAATTTGTGTGTGTTGCCCTGAAATGGTCTAGCGAGCTGATCAGGGTGTACCCCGCCTTCACCCAGTGTTGACTTGGCACATGAGTTAGATTGCATAACAAAATTTGTTGCTTTTTAAATATTTTTTGGAGTTTAGTTTTCAAGTAGAGAATTTATTTCTTCTTCCGTAGGTTCGGCAAATAACACCACCGTTTTGTTTTGTTTTTTGTTGGTCTCACGGTATATGAGCTGATATCCTAGTAATGGGAAAGTCAATCAGAGTGCACAACTGCTATATCCAGTGGGTGTGGTTAACATAACTACTGTTTATATGACAACGACAACCATGTATGCTGTGTATCTGATTGGCAAGTTATCCATTAGTTAGCACACTAAGCGCTATGATCGTTAGCAGCTTCAAGAGAAGAAATTTCTGTTTCCTTTAAGTGAAAAGGTATACTGGAAACATGCTAAAGGATAAAGAGCTTACAAAGGCCCGCAAAGTACTCCCTACTCTGTGAAAAGCTCTTGTTTGTCACAGGAAGGGAAACAAGATGAAAGTTACCAAAGCCCTCACAGACATGGATGAAGAAGTCTTGTTAAGAAGTGAGCAAGTAACAGCGCCTGATGTGAATTAAATAAGACCGCCATTTTAAAATGCCAGATAATAAACTATTTATTAATAGTGTTTGCTCTGTCTGTACAAATAAATCTTACCTCTGGCTAAGATTTCTCTGAACAGACCTCACACTTGGTTAATAAGTAGTTTATAAACAACAGATAAGTCATTTAATCTTAACAGGGTTATCTCTACAGTAAAACACAGCAACTCATCACTGCGATCAACTGAAGATGGCGGTTAGTTAGTCTTCTTACATGTCATTCTATACATACACACATACAAACACACACACTGAGGGCCACACTCAAAAAACACATCTGGTGGACAACACACACTTCAGAAAACACTCATAGAACTGAGAGACTTCCATCATAATCCACTGTTCCTCACACCATCTAACTCTAACGTCTATCTCTATATCAGAAATTACAAGATCATTCAGCCCATCTACGCAGCGTCATTATTGTATTGTTGTTCTGTATAGTATAAAGGTAAAGTATGAATATTGCCCTTTTTTGCCACCACTTGTAATAAATTAGTAATAATGAACAGTTCAGATGCAGTCTTAAACAAATGTTCCTCTGAGACTGTCTAAAACCTCGCTTAGTTCTTAGTCGCACCAGTATGTTTGGATGAAAGCCAGGTGAATTTGTACTTCTCCAGGTGTGTGAGGTCGAGGTCAAGTTGCTTCAGCTCTTCCTCGCTGTTAACCAGACGGTAGCCCAGTAGATTCATGGCACTCCTACAGATCTCCTGGACCTGCTGGACTTTATCGTACTTTAAAGTCATCCTCCATGCCTGTGACACTTCGGAGGCGTTGCGTTTGGTGATCTGGAATGCTTCGCTGCGTGTACCTTTGCCCTTGCCATGTGTGATGTGGTGGATCCACTCCTGCAGTGGCTCCGTCATCTTGAGTCCCACAAAGTCATACATGCACTGGATCTCTGCTAGCGGGTTGCGTACCACATCCTCATAGCGCACAAGTTTGTAATGTCCTCGCAGAAAGTCGGGCGCTTTACGAACAGCAGTGTCATGTATCCGAATATGGCTCCTGCAGATTTCCTGCATCACGAACTTCTGAGAGTCGGTGGTCCTCCCGTTCAGGACGAGGCTGGTGTCTCTCTGTAACCCATATGCAGCCTGCTCACGGGAACTGTACACAGCTCGGGGGTCACGCACCAAGTGCAGGATGCGTAGATCAATCGAAGGGTCACGCAGCAGCGGGTACAGAGACTCCAGCTCAAAGAAACGCACCTCCTTCAGCACCACGTGGCTGTAGTTGTGACAAGCCTTCTCCGCCTGGTTCAGCCCCATCACATTGCAGTGTTTCTCACACTCTGATATCTTCGTTGCAGTGTGCTGTGGGAACATGGGAGGACATGCCGGTGGGGAGCACAGTGCCCTGCTGTGGCTCCACATGAACAGGTCTGAGACGTTGTAATGGATGGGCATGTAGGCGTCAAATACGCTGAGGTCACACAGGAAAACGCGGTGCATCAGGTCCCTCACCGCCATGCGCAGGTTGCTTGCACTGGGATGCTGTAGCCACGTCCACACATGCCACGCAGGCTCCATCAGGTAAAACACAGACGGGTGCTGGTTGAACACCTGGCCCAAGAACGATGAACCCGATCGCCATGACGACAGCAGCAGCACATGCACTTTGCCCCCAGATGCAGTAACGGGGTCAGAAGGGGTTGGGCTTATGCGGCCCTGCCAGCCAATGAACAGCACCACAACAACAACCTGAAGGAGCAGCAGCGCCAGCGCAGCATGGGCGGGAACACGGAAGTGCAGCATCGCAGCCTGATAACACAAACAGATACCATTAAAGACCAGGGTAATTAAACAGAATCATTACAATAACACACACACACACACACACACACACACACACACACACACACACACACACACACACAGGCCTGTACTGTATAGTAATCTTGTACTTCTATCTTTCTCATTGACATTACATTAGTGCCCTCTTATTTTGACCTCAACTATCACAACTAAAGGTCAAAACACAAATTTTACCCTAACCTAAACCTAATTCTTACCTGAACCCTAAAACCAAGTCTTAAACCTTAAACAGCATTTTGAAGAAGTGAGGACCAGCCAAAATGTCAAAATGCTTTAACCAGCCACACTGTTGGTTAAAAATGTATTCAATCAGTAGCAAATACAAGTACTCACAAAAACACACACACTGTCGCTCATTAGAGTTGACACAAAAGAAGGAGATTTTTAATTTTGAACGATGGCCACAGTGCTGCTAACTATACAGCTTTTCAATAAACCAAGTCGCCCTTTCATTTCTGGTAGGTCTCATGACACGGATTGGGAAGCAAGTGTGCAAATTGCATGTGTTCACTTTGTTGAATGAAATGAAACCGACATTATGGTGCATTATTGTAAAAATGATTCTATAAACCTTTAGGAGCCCAAGGTAACATTGGCGACTGGTAATAATTTTCGGCACCTCGTGGATCAGAAGAAAACAAACAAATCCAAAAAAATTAAGATATTTAAAGCAGCATGAAAAAAGAACACTTTGCTGTTAACACACTTGTTTAACAAGTGTGTTAACAGCAAAGTTGTTAAACAAGCCAACACTTTAACAAGAACAATTCACCATGAGCAGTAGTTGTCCTACAACTTGTTTTTAGCCCTCCACTCTTTCAAGGTGATCCACTTTTCAATGACTTTATGGTTAAAGTCAGTCATGTCAATGTGGAGGAAAAAGTCAGGGGTATCAGGCGCCACTGGGGGCGCTGTGTGTTTTGGACCCATGAACTGAGGAAGGCCTGTGGCCTGCCGGTCTGAAATGTCATATATTTGGTCCTCCATAAATTCAGTCTTTTTCTATGAACAGGAAATCGATGATTACGTTTACTCTCCAATAAATCTGATCTGATATAGAGGAAATCATGTTAGTACCTCCACCAGGAGGAGCTACAGACCTATGGTATTGTAATCATGGGTGTTTGTCTGTTTGAGAACAATTATCCTGACAAATCTACCAGATTTGGATTTGGATTTCAGCAACACATTGTTATTATGTTACCCCATCCAAATACTGGAAATGATTAGCTGTTGAAAGGTCAAGGTCAAAATTGAACATTACAACAAGTTCAGGAAGTTAAAGAAAATTCCTGTTTTTTTAATATGGGGTGATTTAAGGCTAATCCTAGCCAGATTTTTCAGGTTAATCAATGCACTTGTCACCATAATCAATACGTGCCTGGCAGACATACCTTTGCACTATGAGTGCCCTTATAGTTAATATGGGATTTCATGTAAATTATTACTATTGGTCAATAAATGACAGCAGCATATAAGAAATGAACTTGCTGCTAGTACAGTATGTAAACATTCATCATTGTTTCAGTCACCAAACCACTTAATCCTACTAGGGTCTCAGGGAGGCTGCAGCCTATCTTAGCCAACACTGGGCGAAGGCGGGGTACACCCTGAACAGCGCCATCACCAGGCCAACACATACACAATCATTCACACTCACACATGGGACAATTTGTAACAGCCAATCAGCCTAATGTGCATGTCACTGGACTGTATGAGAAAACCATGGAACCCGGAGGAAACCCATGCAAACACGAGAAAAACATGCAATCGCCACGCAGAAATGCCTTCCCTGAATCCAGGACTCTTCTTGCTGTGAGGTGCAAGCATGGAATAATAGTAATAACATTACAATGCCTGTGATCTCAAGAATATTAATATAACACAGTTAACATAATTAAAGAAAAGAGCTTTAACAGATAGATGACAAGGACTTAGGTAGGTTAGGTTACAAGCAAACATGTTCAGTCATTATCCTATCCTGACTAGCCATCTCATCAGTAATGCTACATGATAATAGCTCTGTGCTATTATCTATGTCGCTATGGGTCCTCTCGTGTCACTTACATTTCTCTGTTAGATGTTTTAAGTTCTTTACCCACATTTATGTTCATAAGGTTTCTGTGCAAGGCAAGGAAGGGCAAAAAGGCATTCCTTATAGTATATCAAGCTAGCCGGCTCTGTTTAACATGCTGAATGCTGTTCAAGCCGGCTCTGTTGAACATGCTTAAATCTAGACAGTCAGTTCTCAAGTCTTTTACCCCCTTATTGTCCATCTGACATCTGACAGTCGATTAAATGGTATTTTATGTAAAGAAACAGCAGAGTATACCCTAAGTGCTGTTGCCATTCTGATTCAAATCGAGTAGACATTATGTATACTGTGTTACCCAGACCCTGGTGGCCAAAATCTGAATCTTCGTCTTCAAATATCAGTTGGATTAAAATAAATAGCATTTTATACATTTGCCTACATTAACTTTTTCAGTTGTGTCATGATGGACGTCTTCGACTCGCTGAAATGCATTAAGAGAGAAAAAAAAGAGCAAACATTTGGCCTCATTCACTAACTCTTCTTACAAACAAATTCACTCCTAACTCTCACTTTTCTGCACATTTCTGACATTCACCAATATTTTCTTATCTGGGATTTTTTGTTTTTAGCTATGAACAGAACCTATGAACACAAAGGAGCACTCCTTTGTGGCAGAAGTGATTATTGCCAGTAAGTCTGTTGGGCTTTTACACCCGAGCCTAGTGGCTCATCAGACCGGTGCTTATTCCTGGTTTCTGTAGCGTGAAGCGACTAGGAGTTCAACTCCTCCTGGATGGGACGCTAGTCCTTCCCAGTATTTTTTATTGGTACCCATTTATACTGCTGGGTGGTCAGAGACACACTTGCGCTCAATTCTCTTAATAAAATAATCAATTATCTTGCAAGACCTTGCCCAGGGGCCTTAGCACGGTGGGGGTCTAACGGGGATTCGAACCCATGACCTCCTGATCATGAGCCCAGCACCCTAACCACTGCGCCACCGGCTCCCAAGGCGCTACTATTTTCAATTTCTTTAACTTAACTTCATGACTTATCAATTATGTTTGTTGGAAACCATGGCGATCATAGACCAATTCTTTAAAAACTGGAACAATGGCATATTTACTCTTAGTAAAATAAATTACAGCAAGCACACTTAGGAGAAAGTGCATTGAAGACCAACAACAAATCCGAAGTTTAAGAATACGACATGAATCCGGCGTGGACCTTTCTTATGAATTTTCTTAAAAGCAAATTAAAACAACTTATGAAGACACTGATGAATGGGGCCCAGTGTCCCTAGTTTGGGGTGCAATTTCTCAGTGCTTCATAGCAATGAAAATCGAAGACCCTGACTGGAGGAATTTTCTGTTTCTAATGTGTGTTTTTCTCCCAGCAACAGTCACCCATTCGCTGGGCTGCCACACTGCTGGGGCACAAGTTCCTAGTGCCCTAAGTAAGAGAAAGAGGAGGGTAGAGCGAGGACAAAGGAGAATCTGAATGCAAATGACCCGGTAAATAGGAGTTCTTGAGAATTCCAAACACATTCATATTGAAATAAACACATATTGTTCAGTATAAAAAGACAACTTTGAAGATTATTCATTATTCATTTAATGATTAAGAAAGATTTTTTTTTAATCACTTTTTCATCAGGTGGGACAGTGACCCAGCACCCCCTATTGGCTATCCACTACTGCAATTTTTCTTGGTGAGCAGAGAGAAATATGAAGTCAGGATGTGACATGGCGTTAGGTGACGTGTTGGATTTTGGGTAGGATGTGTTATTTGTATTTTGTTACACGTATGCTTATAGCTTGTTACCTCAGATGTTAAACCTAACTGTTTAAAATACACTGAGGTGTGTATTGTATGGGTGTGTGTGTGGGAAGGGTGCGTGAGTAATGAGCTTCAGTGTTAGTTTACTCATTTCAGTGTGATAAGAAGCTAACACTGAACATCATCATCTTGACATAACCTTGTTAAAACCATTTAACAAATGACAAGTCATAGTTTTTTATCTATTTGTAATTACATTGAATGAGTTAGCTCCTGTTCCTACACGTCAAACAGCTATATACATACAGTCATGTGAAAAAATTAGGACACCCTATCAAAGTATTTTTGTAACAATTTTGGAACTACGAATATTTAATCTAAATTTTAACAATACTGAGAGATGCACGTAATAGAGCTGCACAATTGAAACTGAATAAAAGACTTTAAGATCTTCTGTAAAATGAAATTCTACAGAAATATTTATATTTATATTAATATAAAACATATTTTACCTGAAGAAAAAGTTAGGACACCCTACCCCTAATAGCTAGTGTTAACCCATTTGGCTGAAATAACCGCAGTGAGATGCTTCTTGTAGCCATCTACCAGTCTCTGACATCTGTCTGAAGAAGGTTTGCCTCAATGCAGAATCGTTTCAACATTGAGATGTTTGAGAGATTTCTTGCATGTACAGCCCGTTTCAAGTCACCCCACAGCATCTCAATGGGATTAAGATCTGGGCTCTGACTCAGCCATTCCAGGACTCTCCATTTCTTAGTATTCAGCCAGTCCTTGGTGGATTTACTGGTATGTTTTGGGTCATTGTCATGTTGCAGGGTCCAGTTCCGCTTCAGCTTTAATTTTCTTACAGACGGTCTCACATGTTGCTTAAGCACCCTCTGATACACAGTGGAATTCATGGTGGATCCTATGATTGTGAGCTGTCCAGGTCCTGCTGCAGCAAAGAAGCCCCAAACCATGAGACACCCACCTCCTTGCTTCACAGTTGGTATGAGGTTCTTTTCCTGGAATGCTGTATTTGGTTTAAGCCAAACACGTCCTCTGTTCTGGTGTCCAAAGAATTCAATTTTGGAATCATCTGTCTATAGAACATTATTCCAGAAACTCTGGTCTTTGTCTAAATTCTCTCTGGCAAACTTCAGTTTGGCCTTGATGTTTTTCTTAGAGAGCAAAGGTTTCCTCCTTGCAC
>JBCNYH010000024.1:26616246-26634623 GCA_039654325.1 Tandanus tandanus
ACACACACACACACACACACACACACATATATATATATATATATATATATAGAGAGAGAGAGAGAGAGAGAGAGAGATACACAGGTCTGAACAAACATTTATTTATTGAGATTAAAAAGAATTACACACTTGTTTACAAAACTACAGTGATGCCATTATATAAAACTATTTACACACACACACACACACACACACACACACACACACACACACACACACACACACACACGGGTCAGGAGGAGTGAGGCTTGTGCAGAGAGCTCGGTACTGTGGGCAGGACTCGGTTGTGGAAGACGAAGGTTTGAATGCGTTGGAAGATCCAGAGGAAGATGAGCAGCACGCTGACATACTGAACCCAAGCAAACTTCACTGTCTCCCAGAAACCCGGAAGATACGTAACACACAGTTAAGGAAAAGAAACGCAACATTGTTGTGTATAAATGACATCCACAGCAGACCTCCCTAAACATACAGATCACGGGACACTCAGGAACTCACACAATGCACTGCAAACAGTCTAATATTTCCTGTTTGAAGAGTACACAACACTAAAACAGAGATGAATACATTTATTTCTAGACTGGAAGTAGAATTTTAAAGATTTTTTGTCATGATCACTGCACTGGGTCTTCTGCTTATTTATTTTGAGTGGAGCTCCATAACCATAGAACATGATTTGGATGGTTGACTTGTGTCCGCACATGCCCAACACAGGAAAGCCAATAAGGCTGCTGCGTCACTGAGTTGATGCTGACTTGGGCAGCAATTTAAAAAAAAAAACGTCTGGCTTACTACCAGGATTAAGGCGAGCATTACAATCAAACTATCTGATGCAATCCCAATGAATCACACTTACATTCACAATCACACACAAACACATTCCTATTCACACACACATTCATTCTCACATTCACTCGCACTTACATACACATTCCTACTCACACTTACATTTACACACTCACACACATTCACCCTCACATTTCCACTAATATTCACACACATTCACAATCACACATATTTTCACTCATACTTACTTTCACACCTATATACATTCAGAGTAGTCAGTTGACCTAATGTGCATGTTTTTGTACTGTGGAAGGAAACTGGAACACATAGATTAAACCAACAACCCCAGAACCCCAGAACCGTCTCTCTGTATGGTAACAGTGATAAACACTGAATCAGGGCATCGCCCAACTGCTGACTGTCTACTGATACCATAAACAATTCAGCATATTATATATTATTATCTCCTAATCAAACTGTTTCTTTACAATACACTTATCCACTGTATAATCTCTATGATTACTCATCTTTGATTACATTTTGCACTAATCCAATCATGGGAAGATTAACTCCAACCAGGTTTACACTCCTTTTACCTCTGCACCAGAGAATTGTCAGGAAAATGCAGGGATTCTGAATAATGACCTGAAGTAATTCTGAAGGATAAAATGAAGACTAATAATGTTTATGCATTTAGAATATTTTTTCTTTATAGATAATTCTGAACCTGATGGTTGGGATGGTAAGCTAGCTACCATCAATTATAGCATGATAAATCCTTTCAGCATATAGTAATGATTTAGCATATAGCATTGATTAAGAGTTAGTATCTATCAAGTGTCAGTAATCCTAAACTATACATAGTGTTTGAATAGGTGAACGATTATATATTAATAATATAAAAAATTATTCTTAACATAAAATGTTAAATAAACTTGTCATAGCACGGTTCCTTCTGTCATCTTGGGGAACTACACACTGACTTCCCTGACCACTAGACCTGCATACTTTTTATATTTACAGCATTTGGCAGATGCCCTTATACAGAGCAACTCATATTTATCATTGTTATACGACTGAGCAATTGAAGGTTAAGAGCCTTGTTTAAGGGCCCCACAGCGGCAACATGGTGGTACTGGGGCTTGAACCCTCAATCTTCTGATCAGTAACCCAAAGCCGTAACTACTGAGCCACCACTGCCCATACAAAGTTTTAAGACTATTTGGGCTGACAGGGATGATACACTGAGCAGTAAGAAGAAAGGTGAAGGGATTGCTATCTTTGTGAATGAAACGTGGTGTAATACTGGACATGTTACTCTGAAGGAACGTCTCTGCCCACCGGATATTGAACCTCTAAGTGTGAGTATGCGTCACCATTTCACCACTTGCTTGGTATCGCTGACTGCAACCCCACAGTTCCAACCTCATCTGGACTGAACATGCTGCTTTGCATAACTGTGACAATAGACCAGGTTAGAAGACTGCTGGTTAAACTACACCAGGGTAAGGCTGCAGGACCTGATGGTATCCACCCCAGGGTCCTGAAGTCCTGTGCCTTCCAGCTGTCTAGGATCCTGAAATACACTTTCAATCTGAGCATGTTGTAGGAAAAGGTACCAGTGCTATGGAAAACATCCAATTTAGTACTTAAGAAAGCCACACCATCTGGACTCAATGACTTCAGACTGGCTGTCATCACATCACACTTCATTAAGGTACTGGAGAGACTTGTTCTGGACCGCCTAGTTTTACAGGTGCTCTCGGCCTAGTTTCATGTGGGTGTGGATGATCTGAATCAGAATCCTTTAATGATCCCAGAAGAAATTGTCATGCTGTCATCTTTCTGCTATAGCGTGCCCACTTTCACCTTGATGGTAGTGGAGGAACTGTGAGAATCATGTGTTTGTTATTTCTTTATTGCCTTTAATACCATCCATCCATCGTTACTGAGCCGCACAGGATGAGGGTCAGCATGTCCACAGTGATCTGGATTGCTGACTATCTGTCAGATAGACCCCTGTTTGTGCGGGTGGGCTCCTTTCAGTCTGCCGTAGTGGTCAGTAACACAGGAGCACCTCAGGTGACTGTGCTGTCAACATTTCTGTTCACCCTGTTTACCTCAGATTTTCAGTACAACACTGAATCATACCATTCGCAGATGTTCTCAGATGACTCTGCTGTGGTGGGGTGTATTAGAGATGGACAGGACTCTGGGTAAAAGGGAATTAATTGATACCTTTGTGGAGTGGTGCAGCAGGAACCACCTGCTCCTAAACATTAACAAGACCAAGGAGTTGGTGGTTGGCTTCAGCAAGACTAGGACTGTGACCAGAACCATTACCCTCATGGGCGATGAGGTAGGAATTGTGAATGACTGCAAGTATTTAGGTGTCTGCTTGAATGAGTGGATGCTGTGAATAAGAAGGGGATGATCAGACTCTACTTCCTATGAAAGCTCAGATCTTTCAATGTGTGCAACAAAATGTTGGAGATCTCTTACCAGACTTATATTCTTTACACACATTTAGATGTTTTCTATAATAATTCTCACCTAATTTTTGCTGTCCCCAGTGCAATAATGCAAGAATTTCCCCTCACAGGATCAATAAAGTACATTCCTTGATCCATCCATCTATCTATATATCAGAACTCCTGAAATAACATTACCTCTGTCTGCATCAGATGCTGTTTAGGAAGTCTGGGTACTCGAGTAGGTTCTCAGTCACTTTTGGTTCACATATGTTATTGATGTAATAAAATGTACAAATGTTACGAGAGTATAACACTACACATCTAAAAATTTTAAAAGGTGTGAGGAGATCAAGACTTTTGCCTTTTACTATTTGACCTTGAGTTTCACTAATTCAATGTCAGTGGAACCAAATTATTATTAACCCTAAATTATCCTAGCACACACACACACACACACACACACACACACACACACACACACACACACACACACAGTATAATCACATACTGTCTTTCCTACATAAATTAAATGAAAATAATATTTTAAAAGATTTAACAGACGTATTTTCACAGAGTGTAAAGGATATGTTATTGACTCCACCGGGTAACGGATTTCTGCGTTAACTTGAAATGGAGCATTTGCCGCGCGACCGACTGTCCACACAGGGACTGGACACGACAGATAGGTGGTTACTGTGAAAGAGAAATAGACAGACAGATAGACAGATAGACAGATAGACAGATAGATAGATAGATAGATAGATAGATAGATAGATAGATAGAGAATGACTTAAACACTTTTTCAGTACTCCAATCACTGTGTGTATACACACACACACACACATAAAACATACAGTTTCTCTCCTGATACTTCCTGATGATGGTGGTGAGGTCATAAGAATCTGCAAAAGGACTCGCTGAGTCAATCACAGACACCTGAAGAACAAACAAAATAACAGGAAGAGATTACTATAAACTACTATTACTACCACACACACACACACAAACAAACACACACACACGAACACAGTGATTTAATCATAATCTAAATGATAAAATGATGGCTTAGTATGTATTCCAGTAAAGTTAGATATCGCTTTCTTATTGTGTGTGTGTATCCACTCATTTCCTACTGACGTTATAATCAGTGTGAACACCGCGGTGAAAGAGAGGCTCCTTCTGCTGCAGCCTCAGATCTCCACTGACAAAGAGCTGAGACATGGGGACAGGAGACGAGGACTGAACCAACACCATTGACTGCATCACCACCACCGACATCCGCTACACGGGGGGAGAGTTCTCAGTCTATTATTATTATTATAGCTTTTGCTATTATTATAATTGATAATGTTGTTAATTATAAAGCTGTACATGGAGTTGGTATGAAAAGGTGAGTAGTAGTTGGATGCTGTAGATCTGCTCTGTACTATTCAGAGGAACAGACAGTTGCAGAGACAGATGGTCTGCTTTTCCATCACCATTCCTGTCATTCTCTCGCACCTACAGACAGAAAGATATGTTATATAAATAAACACACAGAAAGACAGACAGAATCAGACAGATAGACTCACAGACAGAGAGCCAGATTCACAGACAGATAGACTCACAGACAGAACCAGATTCACAGACAGACTCACAGACAGAGAGCCAGATTTACAGACAGAGAGCCAGATTCACAGACAGACAGACAGATAGACTCACAGACAGAGAGCCAGATTCACATACAGAGATGGACTCACAGACATAACCATATTCACAGATAGACTCACAGACAGAGAGCCAGATTCACAGACAAATAGACTCAGAGAGCCAGATTCACAGACAGATAGACTCACAGACAGAGAGCCAGATTCACAGCCAAACAGATAGATTCGCAGACAGAAACACTCACAGACACAGTGGGAATGCGCAGTTTGTCCCCCAGCAGGGTGTTGAAGTTGGAGAATGTGCCCCACGCTACATAATCTCCATTAACACTCGTCACACCCACCATCAACATCTCATACTGAAACTGTACCACAGGCTGTTCCTCATACGTGCTCCGCTTCAGCCAGAACCCTGTAACACACACACACACACACAATAATCTGTGGTATGCAGGGGATAAAGAAAGGCTTTGAGTGTCTGAAAACTTTCAGCTGTTTTGAAAACTGAATTTCAAGTGTTGAATAAAAACAAAAACAAATGCATGAGACTAAAATATTTCCATAAGAAGTAACATTTCATAACTTTATTTCTGTCTCTCCCCCCCCCACCCACCCACCCACCCACCCAATATGTCTCTTTACCCCTCTGATCTCCTCTATCTGAACTGCTGCTGATATTATGATGATGTGATACAGACTCAGGCGAGGTGTTAGGTCTGTACCTTGGCTCCTGTAGGTGATGAGCAGAGGGGGGATGTAAGTGAGTAGATACACCACTAGCACAAACACACTGGCCCGGGAGCAAACACTGGCTTTATACCGGATTAAAACCGGGTGAGAATACACTTCATAAAATCCCATAATAAACCCACATACAGCACGAGCTCCGTGGTTTAGCTAAACGTTGCTAGCATGCATGCTAAGATAACTGCAGCTAACCTTCTCCTCTGAACTGACTGTGTTTGTAAGATGAGTCGCACGAGGGTTAATTTAAATTAAATATCTATAATTATTATATTTTGGTTGACAAAATACCCCCTTAACGTTCCGAACAGCTAATACGCTAGCATCACACGAGTTACGGTTACTTCCGGTTTGCGAAGCGTCGCCGCGTTACCATGACCGCTTCACCATCCTGGCAACCCAGAGCCCCGCCCACAGCGCAGCTCTGAAAAAGATGCTTTTTATATGTTTGCTGTATTTTATACTTTCATGTAATGATATGCACATTTTATATTAATTGAATCACACGTAATTGCACAATGTATATGTAATAATATTATTTTTAAAATATGAAATAAAAAATGTTTCAATGTAACAATGCATTTTTAATTATTTAACATTAATTTACACTTTAATCTCATCATCCATTCACATTATTGTCTAGATTAATGCTTTACATCATTAACATGGTTATATGACAAAGTTTATTTAATTTTATGAAAGGGCACGATTATGCAAGATGATTATGGAATGGAGTCTCCTGTGTCAGTGCCCTGTAACAGTCAGTTAATAATTAAGTGTACCTTTTAGTTTACACTTCTTAACAATTTGACAGTCACATGACAAGGTCCACTTTCTCAATTTTTTTTTTTTTCTTATATTACTCACTCATTTGCTGAAATGCTTAATCCTCACTGCAGGGGTCAAGTGGAGGCTGTGTCTTTCTTAGCCAACACTGGGCGAAGGCGAGGTACACCCTGAACACCTCACCAGACCATGGAAGGGCAACACACACACACACACACACACACACACACGCCAAGCCGAATGGGCATGTTTTTGGACTGCGGGAGAAAACCGGATTACCCAGAGGAAACCCACGCTAACACAGGGAGAACATGCAAACTCCACACAGAAAGGCCAGAGCCCAGGACACAAACCCCGGACCTTTTTGCTGAGGCAAACGTGCTAAACACTACACCACTGGGCCATCCTATCTTATATTATTTTGTCTTAAAAAACATGTTTTCTTACTGCATTAGCTCCAAATAAAGTTTATGAACTAATGGTATTCCAGCCTGGGTCTCAGTGAACTAGACACTCATTTCCAGGATTTTGTTCACATGCTGACAGACAAAGAAGCACCGGTGATTATAACAATACCTCAACCAAAACTTACACATGAATGACTAATGTGACGGACTGGCGCAAGCTCCAGAAATGTTCGGAATGACCAGATCAGGCAAAGGAAGTTGGTCTAACAATTTATTACAGATGAGTCAATGAATGTACCGATTAACAATAAGTCTGACCAAACTTAGTAGGAGGAGAGATGGTCGTCAATCCATTGTTTCTGAGAGTAGGAGATGAGAGGCGAAGACTGGAGAGAGCTTGCGGTGAGTAGAATATTTCCAGTGAGATGTTTGTGGTTGTCAGATCTGTGACATCATCACTACATCACAATTGGTAGGCTTTGTCATAGTAGATATACATCATAGTTGCATTACCATAGATACAGGATGTGGCTGTTACGTCACACTAAAATGTACTTATAGAGGAACTGAAATCCTCACCCTATTACAGAATAATAATGTTGTAATAATAATATAAGTGAAATGGAGGTGATGTGATTAAACGCTTTCTCTCCCTGTCTCTCTCTCTCCAAACACTGGTAAGGAAATGGAGTCGCCTGCATGACGTCATTCTCTCTGGGCCGTTCCTGGTGCGCATGCGCAGTACTGACAGCTAGCCTCGCCAAGCTAACAACATTAGTGACGTTTTGGTTTGGACAGTGTTGTTTTTAGTGAATTCGTCTTTTTAAATTTCAGCCCGTTTTGATTTTAAATCTCTTCTATTCTCGTTTTTATCGTCTGCATTACGCTGTGGAGGAGGAGAGGAAGCTGCAAACATGAAATGGATGTTTAAAGAAGACCATTCTCTCGGTAATGTGGTAAATACAGACAGCTGGAGTAACCAGAGAGAAAGAAAACAACCAGAGGGTTTATATTTAACCTTATAAACATCATCATAACTCTTACATCCACATTAACATGAGTATTTCTATCTCAGGACTGTGTGAAGGGAATGTTATTGCAGTGTTATTGTTTACACTGTGTGTGTGTGGATTCTAAAGGCTTTTCTCACCCGGTGTCATTAATAATAATAATTGTACTGGAAATTTCAGATGGTGCATCTGTTGAGACAAGCAATTTAAAATAATTTTATTATGAATATATAATTAATAATCATTTCTTATTTTCACATTATTTTCTTATTTTCTTATCATTTGGATCCTTAATGTTTATTTACCTGTTATATAATAATACGTTTCTTAATTCTGTATTTTTCAGCACATGCAATATTGATTCTCACACATTCACTAGATTAAAAAAACAAAGGTTTGAGATTTTATGTATAAACAGGATTTATCCCAAATGAAAAAAAACAAAAAAACTTAGCTTTTTTTCCTTAGTGCATCCTGTTTTCCTACATGTTCTTATCTCAAAGTGTGCTGTATTATTTAATCATGATGTTGATGTTGTCCACCCCAATGCCCACCCTGACTCTCTCCCCAACTCACACTCAACTCCTGGCACAAATCCCACCCTGACTCCCAACCCAACTCTCACCTCGACATCCAAACTGAATCCCATTCTGACTCCACCCCAACTCCCACTTCGACTCCCAGCCCCACCGATTCCCAGCCCGACTCCCACCTTGATTCCCACCCTGACACCCATCCTGACTCCACCCTTATTCCCACCCTGATTCCCACCACAACTCCCACCCCTACGCCTGCCTTGGCCACCTCTGGCTCTGATCCCATGTCTCCATCTCCACATTAGGAGATATTGATCAGTTGTAAATTGTATATGGCACTGTGAGAGTGTGGAGTTTAATAATGCAGTGTTTCAGAGAGCTGAGTGCTCTAATGGCTTTCAGTGTTGGTAAAATGCAGCATTCCTCCTTAGACAGGAGAAAATTTGAAGTAATGATTCAACAAAACACAACAGGGTGGGGTGTGCTGATACAGAACAAAAAAAATTCTGCAGTTCAGTTTTATTTGTATTTACAATGGTCATTTACACAAAGCAGCTTTACTGAGTAAACAAATTTCTTAAAGAATTTAAACTTATGATTTTAAACATTTCTCGATAAATCCGATACATCCCTAATGAGCAAGCCTGATGACGATGGCAACGAAAAACTCCCCCCCCAGACGACACGAGAGATAAACATTGAGAGGAACCAGACTCAAAAAAAACCTCATCCTCATTTGGTAATGTAGATTGTAGGGATCTTCCATATCTGTGTCAGTCATGGGGTTAAAATACAAATTGTGTAGAGGAAGTTAACTAAAGTACATGATGTTGAGGTTATGAGCTGTTCACAGATGAAGCAGGTGCATTCAACCTTAAAAATACCAAAAATCTTTGAAAGACCCTACCTGATATATTCATATACCGTGAAATCATGGAGGGTGAATGAGGGTGCACTGAGATAATCAAAGTCAAAACCCAATCATTTATTTTTTTGGAATTTTGGCCCTTGGGACCCCTCCCTTTAAGAGGGAAAATTTTCACATTTTTTTCTGAAGGGTTCCAGAGATTAAACATGTGATTTCCATTAGTTTTGGCAAACTTTTTTGTTGGAATCTAAGGGGGTGGTATTATAAGTAAAGCATGACCCCCATGCTTTACTGGGTGATTCTTAGAAAAATGAGCTCTTACATTTAATATTCAATGAAACAAGTGAGTTCCTGTTGTTACTTATGTTACGGCAGCTATAAGCACTCGTTTCCTCACCACCTCTCTTTATTCTCTCTTCAAATTAGTAAGAGAAAAGAATCACAGCTTGTCATGTGACCAAGAAATCCCACAGAAGTATGTCTGACTGTTACAATGCGCTGACACTGGAGACTCCTTCCATTAATGTTCTGTTGCATAAACACATTTCTAATCTCTTTATTATCAGTGTTGTGTTCACTGTACATGCCCCGTGAATGATCTGTTAGTATAGAAACGATAAAGTATTAGAACAAATGTATTAATATAAACCTGCACTACCTGTCAGAGCTGCTGATATACAACAATAATCACTTTCTGACCAATCACAATCCAGAACTCAGCATCTTCGTGCCAATTACAGCCCAGAACTCAGCAGCAGTGTGTTTAAAACAATTTGTTCTTTGTTCCATTTTCTTTCCACAGAGCACCGGTGTCTGGAATCGGCCAAGATCCGAAACAAATACCCTGACAGGGTTCCTGTGAGTAACACACACACCCACACACACACACACACACACACACACACACATACACCTACAGGGTAAACTGATGATTAAATTTGTATGTTTTCATATCATTATGATGAATTTTTTTGTTTTTGAGAGAGGAGAACCTGACCAAAAAATTGGATCAAAAATTTTAGTATTTTGACAAAATTATAAAATTTGCAAAGAAAACTAGTGAATTAAATACATCCAGGAAAATAAAGAAATGTTCAGAGAAAAAAAATTAACAAGGAGAGGGCTAGCTCAGAATCAGGTGAGTCAGGTAAAGAACAGGTTTGTGTGTCATAATTCACAAAATTGTGATAAAAATTTGTTTATCACAGAACACTACTCTCACCACTCACTGAGCACTTACACTACTGCACCTTAATGTAATGTCTAATCTAATCTAACCAGTGCAGTGTATAAATGCTGCAGACACAGCCAGCGCTTCAGGTAATGTTCATGTCCACCATTAGAACAGGAAGTGTTTGATTTGAGTGATTGTGGCTGTGGTTGATTGAGGGTTTGAATATGTCTCTATCCACTGATCTCCTGCTAGGATTTTCACACACAGCAGTTTAATTAGTTTAATCTGAAATGAGACTGCTGCAGAAGAGAAATATATTTAGTGAGCAGGTCTGCAGAAAGAAACACTGTGATGATAAGAGAGATCTGTGGAGGATGCACAAACTCGCTGGAGATGACAGAACTCAGATAATCACCTTGTACTGCCATGGTGAGCAGAAAAGCATCTCAGCACATCAAACCCTGTGGTGGATGACCTATAGCAGCATACCACATCAAATTCCATTTCTGTCTGAGAAGAACAGGAAGTTAAGGCTACAGTGGGTACAGACCCACCAACACTGGATAGCTGCCTGGTCTAACGATGATGAGGTCTGCTAAGACACACCAGAACCAGCAGCATGAAATAATGTGTGAAGAGACCAGGCTGGTGGGGGTTGTGTGATGGTGTGGGGATTTTTTTTTCATAGCACTCTTTGGGCTGTTAATACAAATTGCTTATGACTTAAATGCCACCACATACAGTATGGGAGTACTATTACTGACCATCTGCATCCCTTCATCTTTAATCTAACATCTTATTCCAGTATGATGATGCACCATGTCACATTGCTGGAGTCATCTGTAAATGGTTTCATGAACATGATGATGAGATGATGATGAGTTCAGTGGCCTTCCCAGGAACTGGATCTGAAGTCAGTAAAACACATGTGGGAGAACTTGGAGTTAAAACATCTGCAGGAAATACATGATGGAGTTATCTTAACACAAAACAGAATAAAAGAAGAAAAGAACATTTTCACCATCCACTGTATTAATGAAGTATTTCCAATAAAGTGCTCAGTGAGTGTAAACTGGAGTGAAAGAATGTAAGAAAAAAGAAAGAGACTATTTTAGAAGAAGATTATTGTGTGTGTGTGTGTGTGTGTGTGTGTGTGTGTGTGTGTGTGTGTGTTTAAATCAGAGCTGCTGATTGGTCCGTTTTGTGACATCTCAGTGGCAGTAGGGAATCAGAAAAGTGTTTTTTAAAATTACGTTTTATTAAAATTAAAAATAAATATAAAATATTTTTAAACACAGTGCATTAACATTCTGGAAGAAAAATAATTTTAAGTGATTTCTCTCCAGATTTGTTGCTGTTACAGGCTCTAATATCTAAAGTGTTTTATTCCTTTTATCCCACAGCTGTTTCCCCAAAATTATTCAAATCTGTTATTTATAAATGGGTGACGGATTCCTCAAAATTTATATCTGTTCCTAGTTGCACGGAATGTTCTGTGAAACATGTTCATGACATGTTCTCAGTCTGTTTTCTCCTTAAGAAAAGGTCACGCCCCCACACTCTCATGGATTTAATTGTGGGAAAAAATTGCGGTGTCACATTACACAGAAATGAAAACTCGTCTATCCAGAGGATTAGTCATGGGAAAGGTTGTGATTAATGGGATTCTACTCCAGTCCTTTCAATCAGTCTCAGATGATAATCATATATACTGTGCATTCTTTATGCCTCTGCGCCGGCCATAGTCAGGGCCGAAGACATGATGTTTTTGGGGTGTCCGTCCATCCGTCTAGGCTGTTCTTGTGAATGCAACATCTCGAACGCTTTGAAGGATTTTCTGAATCTAGAATGAACTGACTACTTTTGAGCAGGTCGTAGGTCTAGGGTCAAGCTCATTGCTGCCTCATTTTTGATCCTTGCTTGTGATTGAAAGGTTCCGGGAATGGCTTAAGAGAGTTTTTACAAATTTGGTTCAAACATCAACTTGGACTCAAGGATGAACTGATTAGAATTCTAGGTCAAGGTCATTGTGGCTTCATGTTAATCCCTTGCTTGTTAAGGCTTTGTGTACTGTGTGGAGGTATATAATAGGTGGTAGTTTTAGTTCATAAAAGGCAGTCATGCAACCATGTGAGCTGTTGGTGTCTTTAATGAAGTCAGATTATTTCAAGTTTCAAGTTTATTTGTCATATACAGGTAACAATGAAACATCACTACCGGCAATGAAATTCTTGGACTCAGAGCCCCCTCAAAATTGCACGTTTATTTACAAATTTACAATTTTACAAATATTTACACACTTCTCTACCACCACAGAAACATATCCAGAGAGAATGAGTTGTCATGTTTGAGTTGTTATATGAACATGAGCATCACTGTCCAGACACCCATCATTACCTTCTCAGATAACCCAAAAATTTACAGAGAGCTGGTTGAAAATTTAAGGTTGAAATTGGGGAAGGAGTGGCAGTTTAAGATGTTTATCTTCTCACTGTCACGGTCATGTGGCAAATACGTATGAGGAAGTGGTTTGAGAGTTAAAAAGAAAGTAAAGTGTTCTGTATTGATAAAAAGGATTTCATAAAATTTGCCTCACTGAGTGTACGCATGTTTTCATGCTGCATGTCACGTGTGCAAGAACACATGGAGAACCCTAACACTACACCACGTGAACCTCATCATCAATCACAAACATGATTCATAACAATGTTCATTCATTCATTCATTTTCTGAACCGCATAGTCTTAATTAGGGTCGCGGGGAGGCAGGTGCCCCCCTCTGGGCGAGGGGGGGTACACCCTGGACAGCTCGCCAGGCCATTGCAGGGCAGAAACACGCCGACTACAATGCAGCCTACTCTTTATGAAAGTCAGCAATGGTTCTTTTACATGCCTCTCACCATAGACAGAGACATGGCTGGGCCTTTGATAACCCAGTTAGCTGCACTGGGGGGACAGCAGTGACAACCCGGTGATAGTCGGGCTTCATCAGTAATCCAGCACCCTACCGTCGGGCCACCACTGCCCCTCATAACAATGTAATTGTCAGTAAAATTAGTGAACAGCCAAGGTGTAGTAACACTGTTGGAATAAGTAATACAGTGATGGAGAAGAGAAAGGGACTAATATTAAAAAAAAAAACCTCTTAGACCAATGTAGTAAATTTGCAGAGAAAAAATTCTGAAAAGCATTTTTGTTAAAAAGCAATGAAAGGCAAGTCTTCCAAACTGCCCTGTTACACATGAACATATGAACTGTATGTTTTCATTATCAGGTGGTCTTTACCTACATTAAGTTGCAATCAGCCTAATTCCATTCGAAAGCTTGCATTAGCCAGTTTGAAAATGCCACCATTTGGAGTCCATTTCACTCTTGCGAGTGCACAACATCTCGAGACTAGGACATGAATTTATCAGTTCATATAAGGCAAGATAATGGCAAAAATAAGAGTATACAGATATTAAAATAACATATCAATTGTAAACTAGTGACCCTCTGAATAAAATAAAACTAGGCACATTTGCATACAATAGTAGCTTACACTAACATACATCAGACACATCAGTTATTTATCAGCGCAAATAGTATGTCCCGTCATTCATTCATATGCAAATTACTCCATATTTACTGTTGAATACACGTGAATCACGTACAACTTTTTGCAGTACAATGTCAACCTCTTGTGTGTGGATGTATTACTTGTTTGTTTGTTTTTTATGAAGAAGCATGTAATAACAATAGCACATTTTGATGTGCGAAAACGTATACGATGTATGCTATCTTTAATTAGGCTTGAATTTAATTACCTTTTAAGGAAGCACATCACTTCACACTGCACAGTTGGATCACCGCCATCACTTTACAGACGCCACGGCTGACCTCAGTCACTCAATGTAAAAAAAAAATAAAAATAAAAAAACAGCAGTACCCGTACATTTCCCAGAATGCAGTGCAGATGAAAAGCATGTGATTGTCAGAGAACATGCCAGTTTTTTCTACTAAATTAATAGTCATGAAGAAACTCAAGGAATGTGCAGAAAAATAATGGTGCCCTTCACCTCCTCCTGTAACACGACACCTGAATGAGTCTTCTCATGAAGGGAGAGGGATAAAGGAGGAGAGGACAGGGAGGGAAAAAACAACTCTGTCTCTCTCTCTCTCTTTCTCACCACAAAGGAAGAATAAAAATTAATTTTGCCCATTCAAGACACAACCTCATCCTCATTCTCTCTGATGCTCCTCTAGTTTTACAATAATAATGAAACTAAAACTAAAAGTTCCAGTTTATATGGATGTTTTCTTCAGGTCAAGAATGTGGTGCTTTGTTCTTTACAGGAAGTTAAAAATCTCCAGCTCTGTCCACTTTTCTGTATTTTGACTCATTTCTTCTCTCCATATTTTAACATCATACCCAATTATGACTTTTCACCCAGAATTACATTAAAAACCTTTTCAGTTCTGCTCACTAGAAGTATCTTCTCCTCAGACACGACGACATGTTACTGACCTCTGAACCCTGACCAACCATGTCCTGTTAGCCAGTTTAATGTAACTATGGTAACGAACCCTGATGATCTGTGCTCATATGTACAAGACAGACAGCTGTCTCATGTGTCCAGTTGAACAGAATGCATTGACCATACTGTGTGTGTGTGTGTGTGTGTGTGTAGGTGATTGTGGAGAAGGTGTCGGGTTCTCAGATTGTGGACATTGATAAGCGTAAGTACTTGGTGCCCTCAGACATCACCGTGGCTCAGTTCATGTGGATCATCAGGAAACGCATCCAGCTGCCCTCCGAGAAAGCCATCTTCCTGTTCGTGGACAAAACAGTTCCACAGTCCAGGTGTGTGCCGAGTCCCCTGCCCCTGTGTACCTTCCCTCAAGTCTGTATTTAATGAGAATATTTGCACACACACACACACACATATACACACGTAAAATCGTGTTTATTTTTTTTCGTGTATTTTCATACATTTTTTAATGCATATATTTATTCATTTTGATCTTAACAAAAGTCAAATTAAAACAAGACAAAACAATATCTCGGCTCACAAAACTTACAATGAAACAGGCAAGTGACAGAATTTACAATAGTAGTTAAAATTAAAAATTAAGTATATAAGTAAATACACAAAGAAAGTTCATTAACCAAAATGAATGTACTTTTCTGCAAGATTCGAAGCAATGAGTGAGACTACCTATCTCCACATTGCATTTGGGACATTGTAGGGAGGAGTGAATGTCAAACTTATGTCATTGGGAGGGGATATGTGTGCCCTATTACAAAATCTTAAGTTGAGTAGCTTTAACTCTATTACAAACACTTATGGTTTTTGCACCCCCCCACCCCCAAGCATCATTCCATTCACTTTCTGTAATCTCTACATTTTGTTCCTTTCCCATGTTTCCCTTAAATAAAAGGCCCTTATAATACCATACCCTTTAAGTGTGGTATAGAAAGAACTTATGGAGTTGCCCAACTGCAGCAAAAAAAAAGCTGCCTCTCAGTGTCAGAAATCTTTGGATTTGCTAAGATTGTAGTGTCCCTCTTAGCATAGTCTCTTATCTATACGTGAAAGAAACAGTCCTGATTTTGAACACAATATTTAAATATTCAGATTTGATTAAGCAAATATTTTGTAAAATATTCTTTTTAACAGGAAGATGTTTAAAATGTTAACCCTTTGTGGTTTCCCTAATACACCGCTCACTGTGTGTGTGTGTGCGCATGCAGTTTGACTATGGGACAGCTGTATGAGAAGGAGAAGGACGAAGATGGCTTCCTATACGTGGCATACAGTGGAGAGAACACATTTGGATATTAAAGCCTGCCCACTTATGTTTTCTTTTGTGTGTGTGTGTGTGTGTATGAAAAATGAATAAACTGTGTGCGTGTATGTTGCATCCCTGCTGTTATAGTTGTTAGCATTAGTGTATCTGAGTGAATGTGATGATGTAATCTGAGGTGCTGCCATGACGATCTACATTATTAATAATTATTGAATGAATATTACTCACTTTTAGACATTTAATTTTATTGATCCCTGTATAAATATATATATATAGATCTGTATTTAAGAGCGTGATGTAAATGGTAAGGTAGCTGGAAGACCGAACCAATAAACACACCAGAACAGGTGGAGGGGTCTTGCTTTTTCTCTTTCATGGTACACCACACTGCAAGCAGGCATAGGATGGGTCATGACCTCTGATCTCATCAGCTGACAGTGACACAGCTATGAAACTGTCCCTCCCTTCTCATTTTCTCAGTTGGAGCATTCAGAACTCTGATGTCATAAAAAGTATTTGTGTCCAAACATAATATACTACACATTTTATTTAATTCCATCTTTTTTTTAAACAGTTCATAACATTTGCAAGTTACAAAATATTTTGACTGTTTTAATGGGGAGCTGTTGCCATGGTGACGAAACAAAGTCCATGCCTTCAACACATTCACGGGTTTTATAGCTGAGAGCATGCACTACAGTAGATAACTTTGTGTGTGTGTCAGGTGAATAACAGTAGGTGTCGAGGGCTCTGGGGCCACTGAGTGAACACTTGAGTGCGCAGTGCGCTCCACGCTTTCTGGTATTCAACTGCCGCTGTTTTATAGTCCCAGTATGAGCTCAGATCTTTTCCCCTGTAACACACACACAGATGTGGTAGATATGAGAGATAAACAGGAAGGGATTGGTCTGGGTTTAGATGTGTCCATTCAGCTCTCTATTTTAATTTCCTGTGTGTGAGAGAAAGAAAGAATCAAAAGCATGTGGCCCATGTCGAAAAGACAAAAATAATATTAACCAATACCAACAGACACTCCTCCATGCTCAATTTGAATCATATCCTTCAGTCAATGCTGTGAAAATATTTAATTGGCTCTTATTATTAAATTGTGCGGCCGGTGGTGTAGTGGTTAGGGTGCTGGGCTTATGATCAAGAGGTTGCAGGTTCAAATGCCAGTTAGACTCCCACTGTGCTAAGACACCTGGGCATGGTGTTAACCACAAGTGTGCCTCTTTCCACCCAGCAGTATAAATGGGTAGCAGTAAAAAACAGTGGAAAGGTAACCTGCTACCTAGAAGTTGAATAGTCGCTTCATGATACAGAAACCGGGATAAGCTCCGGCTGTGATGAGCCACTAGGCTGGGTGTAAAAATCCCAACAGACTTACCTCTTTTTATTAAAGAGACGACTTCATCTACTACAGTCCCCATGTTGAGTGTTCCTTATTCTCACTATTGCAAATGGTTGGCTGTGGTGGCAGCCATAGCCTAATAGTTAGCAAAGCGGGTTTGGGACCAAAAGGTTGATGGTTCGATTCCCGAACCAGCAGGAAAAATATGTGGCGGCGGGGGGAGTGAGCTGCACCTTCCCCTTCCTCCACCTTCATGTCTGAAGTGCCCTTGAGCAAGGCATCTAACCCCCATGTGGGGCAGCTAACTGCTCCAAGTGTGTGCTCAGTTTGGATGGGTTAAATGAAGAAGCGACTGATCCCTTTGCGGAATTAATACAGTATATCAAAAAAAAATATAAAAAAAAATTATAGGTTGAAAAACAATCCCTCCCTTACTTTACATCTCTCCTGTTAGTCAAGTTAAAGACACACCCACAAGGACATTTAACTCCACCCCCATCTGTGATAATGAGAAAAATTAATGTGGCAGTGTTCAGCAACATGGGGATAAAAACAGAATCATATCTAATTAAGCAAATGAGTAAATATATATATGATTCATTTATAAAAAATAAATAAAATAAGCTGCTTTATCAAGATGGAAAATCCTGGGGAAGTATATTGGGATGGTAACTTTTATTTTACTTTGAGTTTTACTTTGAGTTTCTTCTGAAAAGGTGAGGTGATGATATTATGATTAATCACCTGACATCACAGGTTTTCTGATTTTACTGCATATGATTTATGTTTGATTAAAAAAGTCCTAA